>LR812520.1:44938138-45290638 GCA_903798195.1 Danio kyathit | reverse complement strand
CACAGAATAGCCAAGTGTTTACCAAGGACACAGACGTTTTATTTTCTTCCAGGAAAGGACGAGGCCCTGTCGGATGTTAAATAATTTTCCTTTCTGCTCTTGCCTTCCAAGGTTAATCGCGGAGCTAAGTCCGTTCACTGTTGCGTCGACCCCATCAAATCTTTCTGCCCTGTGTTTGTGCTCGCCTTCCTGTTGTGATCTTATCTATAAATGGCTCTATGCAGATGCATATATTGTGCACCCTGCAAACAAACAAACACTGAGAGGAAATAAGAAAAGCGAGGATTGAAGGGCAAACAAATGCCTAATATAGCTTTTCACGAGTCTGAAAACGTGCAAGGAAAAAGTACGACATTCTTGTAAAAATAAAAAAAGAGAGAGACTTTATTCTTATTCAGTATGTTAATGTATTCCTGAAATCACATTGTTCTCGGCTATGCTCAGATTCCCAGTAATTTCTCTAAGGAGCTTCATGGGTTGTGAGCTGTGATGTTCGATTGGGCCCATCGCCTATTCACTCTTCCATTTGTTTGAGCGCCGTCATAGGAGGACTAGAATAACGAAACCAAATAAAAGCCCTCAAAGATAATATATCTGCGTCTTTTCATTTTGAATATGTATATTAATATTCAGGCATGGTTTGCCGATGGGTACTTTGTAGCACCGTCGGGCTCAAAAGCTAGCACTTCAAATTGGATGCTCAATGCAACAGATAATCAGATTTTTTTCACTTAGTATTTTTTTCTTCTTTTTATATTTTATTATGGAAGTGGTTGAACAAAAAGAGTGAGGGAGAAAGAGAGAAAATAAATTTTTCAAAAGTTTCAAAAAATTTCAAAGCTACTGAAACACAGTTTTGAAAAACCTATACACTTTTATTTTTTTTTTCAAAGAGCAAACAAAAAGTCTGAAAAGGTCCAGAAACAACTGGTAAGTGCCTTAAAATGTCATTTTTATACCAAAAAATAGGCCTGTCGCCAGGGGTGGACTGGCCATAGGGACCATAGGGACCACTGGGAAATTTCCTTGCTCTGTTAAACATAATTTGGGAAATATTAAAAAAGAAAAAAATTCAAAAGGGGGCAAATAATTGACTTCAACTGTATATCGGCCATACATAAAAACCAAATCTAGCAACATTTTACAAACTCTCTATGTCTATTGGAGGTGTCAGTGTGGTTAAAACACCATAGTATTTACTATACATTATTTTAGTATATTTTCATGTGGGTGTCTGACAACTGAAAATAGATCTGGTAGCAGATACTGCAGCCTCTGTTACTTTTTAACTTGCACTTTTTTGTTAACATTTATTATTATTTATTTAGGATATGCATTTTCACATTCTGATTTTAATGTCTCATTATTAAATTGTTAAAATGACTATAATTAAATTAAATATCCTTAAGAATAAAATACTATGTGTTCTTTGGAAGAGTGTACTTGCATTGTGATTATATTATATTGTCATTCTGGCATTATATAATGGGTGACATAAAATGGTCTTAAAATGACAATAATATAATTTATTGCAATATATTTTGGTGCAATATATTGTACAACACAAAATAGATATCGTGGCAGGTCTACGTATAAAACTTTATATGTAAAATGTAGAGCTCAAGACATACAATTGCATCACTGAAAACCTTCTTTTCATGCTCGCATAAAAAATTAGGATAGTAATTTATAGTAAATACTACCATGTTTTTTAACCACAATATAGTAAAGAACTTGAAATAATCTGTTGTGGTAATTCTAATAGTTGCTACGGTAAGCAATATAAGCAGATATAAACAAATGACCCACTATACTGTATATTCTTTAACAACTATAAGCTATATTATACTACAATATTACAGTATTAATTACGGTTTATAAGTTCACTACAGTAAATACTACAGTATGCTGTAGCATTCATTAAAAAAGTTGTAAATAAATTCGATAACATATACAGTATTATACACTTTACTATATAATGGTTCAAAACAGTATTTTTTCATGTGGCTATTGTTAGGCTATTTACCAATTTTATTTAGATTTGATGGTGATTTCATTTCTTTCTTTATTATTTTTTTTTGGTCCCACTTTATATTAAGTGGCCTTAAATACTAAGTACTTACATTTAAATTAATCATTTAGTGCAATGCACTTGTTATATGTGTTTTTAAATTACACTATTTAAAAATCATCTGCCTGTAATTACATCTGTAATTATTTTCTGTAATTAGATTTAGAATTACCCTGTTGACCCATACCTTACCTTAACCCATACCCCCACACCTGTCCCTAACCCTACCTGTATCCCACTTCAAGAGCATCAGAAGATTTGTGCAATACTAGATGAACACAATAAGTACATTGTACTTATTTCCTGATGTAAATACATGGTAATTAGGACCTACTATAAAGTGGGACCTATTTTATTTATTTCCTCCTTTTGGATCTTGAAAACCTCTGCATTAAGATTCTTAAATGCATGAAGATCCACTCTGTGATAACATGTCTTTATTTATCAAAGTGAAATATTTAAATGTTATCCTTACAAAAAATAATGGCTTGAATGCAACTCTGCAGTCGCATTTTATACATACACGTGGCCTTATTAATATGCAAATTAGTTCCCACCTCCAATCAGTCACACCAGCTCAGACTACCTGTTCTACTTGCTCAACATTAAATATATTTATGAAACACATCCACATGTTTAAACCAGAAACTGTCTCCAAGAAGAGCAAGGGCAATTAACAGAATAAGGCTTGTCTACAAGTTGATGTATCAGAATGGTAATGCAGTTTAATGGTAATTCAGATATGGCAGTTTCAAACTGCTACAGTAAAAATGGTTCCTTTAATCATCCAAGACTACCACCTTTTAAAAATTAGAAAGTAGAATTGTATCCATCATTGAAAGATGTGGGGGGAAAAGCATACAGTATGTGCCATTGTATCCTTGTAATACATACAGTTGAAGTCAGAATTATTAGCCCCCCTTTATTTTTTTTTTAAATTATTTTAAATATTTCCCAAAAGATGTTTTACAGAGCAAGGACGTTTTCACAGTATGTCTGATAATATTTTTTTCTTCTGGAGAAAGTCTTACTTGTTTTATTTCAGCTAGAATAAAAGGATTTTTTTTTTTTTTAAACACCATTTTAAGGACAAAATTATTAGCCCTATTAAACTATATTTCTTCTATTGTCTGCAGAACAAAACATCATTATACAATAACTTGCCTAATTACCCTAACCTGCCTAGTTAACCTAATTAACCTAGTTAAGCATTTAAATGTCACTTTAAGCTGTATAGAAGTGTCTTGAAAAATATCTAGTAAAATTTTATGTTCTGTCATTATGACAAAGATAAAATAAATCAGTGATTAGAAATGAGTTATTGAAACTATTATGTTTAGAAATGTGTTGTTAAACAGAAATAATTATATAATTTTCACCAAAAAATAAACAGGGTGGCTAATAATTTCAACTGTCTATATAATTCACATTGGTATGTTCTCTCTCTCTATATATATACTGTATTTTATTTGTTTTATTTCGGCTAGAATAAAAGCAGTTTAAGAAATCTTTAAAACCATTTTAGGGTCAAAATTATTAGCCCCTTTAAGCTATTTCTTTTTTCGAAAAATATCAAGTAAAATATTATTTACTGTCATCATGGCAAAGATAAAATAAATCAGTGTATAGAAATGAGTTATTAAAACTATTATGTTTAGAAATGTGTTGTATATTCTAATGTATATTCTCTCCGTTAAACAGAAATTGGGAAAAAAAATAAATAAATAAACTAGGGGCCAAAAATAAAATTCTGGGGAACTAATAATTCTGACTTCAACTAAATATATATAAAAAGCACCACCCCACAAGTTGATAGAATTGTTTAAATGTTTTGACTGTAGGAAATGTTTGGTTTCAAACTGCATTTTTGTATCTGTACTTGATAAACAGCTAATTTGAGGATAAAATGTGGTTAAATAACAGAGAAAATGTTAGACACTATGTGTTAAATAATTCATTTGCACAGAGCAATTTAAAAACACCAGACAGACATTTAAACAATGTTACAAATGACATTTTCACCAAAGGGGTCTTTAAATTTGTGCTCTACGAGACAGAAAAATCTAATCCCACATGCCGAGTTACACTTTTCACAATCAGAGGTGTTCCAATTGTTAAATTGAAAATTGGAGTTATCAAGTTAAAGTATAAAGTAAAATAAAACAATTGAAAAAATAAAACAAAACAAAACAAAATAAAATAAAATAAAAGTCAAGCTTATTTCCATTTAACAAACCACAAATATGCTCAAACTAAGTAATATTAACCGTTCACGGGGTCCTTTTTGGAGTGTATCATAAAAATGAAACCTTTGTTTTCATTTATAAATGAAATTAAAGCCATAGCTTTCATCTACACACTAAACAACCTGAGTCAGAACATATAATACCTTTTCATGCACTCCTATTAGTCTAAAGTCTGCTGCTCCATATCGCTTTGATCCCAATACATTTGTCCACATATACTAATACAAAAAAATACATCATGAAAATAATAATTGCAGCATGGCATCAGGTACATTAGACCCACAATTATTATCAAACAGAATAATAAAACAAATGAATACAAATATATAATCAGCATAAAAAATAAGGTTTTCCAAGTCTGAAAACTTTTGTGAAGCTCCGTGAACACAAATATATGGCCGTGTATTGATATTCTTTTCAATTTATCAAAAAAATTAAAAATTGCCTACTACATACATCTCCATGGGGCATTAATGACATTAAAATGAATAGTTAATGTTAACAGAACTTAAATTTTTGACTAAATAATCCCTTTAAGCAATGCTTTATATTACTATATTTCTGTAAAATTGCTGTAAAACTGATGACTACATAAAGAAATATATAGTAGCAAAGTGTAAGTTACTTTTGGACAAAACAAATTCACAGACACTGGAAAATGAATCGTAAATATAGCTATATATAAAGAAATATGAAGTAGTAATGTATTAATAAATCAATATTTCCCCAAATGTCCGCCATCCACACAATGCTGTTTATTGCTGCAGTTTTGCATGTGTAAAATTGTATGCAAGATCACAGCATCTGCAGCAGACACAATTGCTCTTTCATCAGTCTGAGATGATGAAACGTTTTATCATTTCTCTTCATAGGAAACAATGAGGAAAATAGCAGGAGCTCACAGGCATCGGCTGCTGCTGCTGTTGACTGGGCATGTTTGATTGTTTCTTCTCAAGGACGGACAGAAAAGCCTCACTGCTATAAATATGCAATACTTCCGTAGGCTGGAGAGAGAGAGAGAAAGTGAGAGAGAGAGAGAGAGAGAGAGAGCTTTTTGATATTCATGGACATTCAAGTCCTCTTGAAGGATATGCATCTGTGCAGGAATCAAAATGATCCACTCAACGAGGGAAAATTATACCCCTCACATGCCATTTGGCTTCCTCAAATTACTGAGAGAAACACACCTCCACTCATGCTAAAAGGCTGGGCAGGGACACGTAATTGCAGAAGTAGAGGCTTTCCAGACAAGTGTTTATCTCAGTATTTGTCAAACAGTTGGTGATTTTAGGCCAAAACTTGAAATTTGGAGGTCAGAATGTGGAGCGTCTTTAAAAACCTCTTCAAATCATATGATGAGAGCGGTTTTCCATTCTTCAGTTGACTTGTTTCATAACGAAGAGCTCATTTCTTTCTAAAATAGACAAAAAAAAAACAGTCATCATAACCACATAGAATCATGTGCTGTTTAGTCGCAAGCTATTGGAGGAACACTTTGATATCAAGTTTAGTGCATAATTAAACTGGCTAAAAATGACATAACAAATACAAATAAAACTAATTTATGTCGTAAAGGTGCAGCATGTAGGATTTACAGGGGTTGAACTAGGTATTGTGATTCAAAGTGAAAATATTGCATAGTTTTTTTGGTTGTTGCTAGATCAGATATGTTTGCGGCCGGAAGTTAACGAAAATTATTTATATTATTTATTAAATTTCCCATTAATTGTATTTTATTAACGTTCACCACTACCTTAACCCTAAACCCAACCTTCACAGTAACGTAAGTAAACAGTAGTTGTCCGGAGTAGTATTAATGTTATTTATTAAATTACCAAATAAATTGTATTCTTTTAACGTCTACCTACCTACCCCAACCCTAAACCCAACTGTCACAGTAACGTAAAAACAGTAGTTGTACCGAGTATTATTAAATGTTATTTATTAAATTACCAAACAAATTGTATTTTTTTAAACACCTACCCCCACCCCGACCCTAAACCCTACCGTCACAGTATTGTAAATATATTAATTGATATTTTACAGAGTCACAAAAATTATTATATAGTGATGTGCGTAACCGCAGTTGTATCCAATCTAGACCTAACTGGGGTTTTTTTCACCCGACGACATGACACACAAGCAGGTTGCCAGATTGACCATAAGCATGTTTGAAGATTGAGCCTGAGGGGAAGTTAACACAGAATGAATTTTTCCTTTACAATTTGCTATTTTCTATTGGGTCCCACTTTATATTAAGTGTCGCTTATACCTGTGAACTTACATGGTAATTAGATGTGTAAGTAGTATGTAACTACAGTGTATGTACACACTGGTACAGAGTATTTACTTGTGTATAATTGTACAATTGTGTATAAAAGTACACTTGTATCACAAGGTGAAACCTTCTAATGCAGCATTAGTTCTGTCATACAGTGTTCACAAGTGCATGATCTGCAAACAGGTGTGGAAGTGGGAAAACATCTGCAAGTACATATTGTTGTTACACAATGCACTTACATAATTCTTGTTACAGATGTGTACTTTCCTAGTGTTGTTACCAATGTCCTGTTACACATTTGTACTTACACATACTATTCAGTTGGTTGTTACATGAGTGTAGTTACACCAGTAATACAAAAGTAAATACTATGTAAACGTGTGTACATACACTGTAGTTATACTACTTACACATCTAATTACCATGTAAGTTCACAGGTATAAGCGACATAAAGTGGGACCTTCTATTGTTTTTCAATGTAAACATGTGCTAGACAGGCATGTGTGACTATTATGCTTGTATCTTTTAAAGTGTCGCAGATGTGGTTTTTAGATGGAAAAGAACTTCAACTTCTACACACAGTGCTGCTCATCACTCTCAGTTCCAAATCAGTGGACCAATCGGAAGAACTCGAAAGAGGAATACCGGTGCATGTTTCTGTTTACAGACACTCAGTGGTTGAGATTGCTTTGCTTCTGTTTCCTGCTATCCTGATCCATTCACGCAGTTTCATCTTCTCAAGATCTCATTTGATCAGGCTCATTATCAGATTTACTCGTGGTTTTAAAAAATGAAAATATGCTTGACTGTTTTGTTGCCTTTTTGAAAATACAAATATTATTTAGGTTGGCCACTATGCCATTATTTATTTTTGCTGCCCACTGCGCGTGAAACAGTCACCAACCAATGAGAGTAATAGTAAACATAAGAAAGATGATTGGCTGAAAATATTGTTGAGGGCCAATAGTTAAACGTGATTTTTGGTGACTACAGTCATGTGTGTGTGCATGCACACACAATCCACACAGCCTTAGCTTGCACTCATTCACATTGTCTCTTTCTCTCACACACAAACACACACATGTAGGTATTCACCACGCACAAGTTAATTCCGGATCCATTAAAATAAATACTGGAACGCAAAACACAAATATTTGACATTTTCCGGAACAAAATCCAGCAAGATCTGGCTTAAATTAAGCACTAATTGTGTTGTGTTACCCTAATGCATTATACTGCGCTTTTTTTTTTCTTAAGTGCTGAGTTGCGTGTTTTCAGAAGCAAAGATGCATTTCAGTGTGAATGAGCCTTCAGCTAATCAGCTAATGTTTATGCTGTAATATTTGAATTGCTTGTAAAATAAAAACCACTACTTGTGGATTTTTATAACTCTGAATTGGTCTCATATCTGAGGCTTTGTATGGTCATACATTAAAGCAGTCTTTCCCAACATTGTTTATAAAGGCACACCAAATCTACACGTTTACAACTTCTCCCTAATCAAACACACCTGAATCAATTTATCAGAACATTAGAAGAGACTCCAAAACCTGAAATGAATGGGTCAGATAAGGGAGACATCCAAAAATATGTACTGTTGGTGTGCCTCCAGGGAACAGGGTTGGGGAAACACTGCATTAAGGCAGCCTTCATGACTGAAATGAAATGTACTGCTTCCATCAATTCAATCTGTGGTGGTGAAATATAATTCGGTAAACTGGCAGTGGGTGGAGTTACACAAACCAAAGCAAAGACAGATGTTCCAACACCATTTCAAAGGTGAATAACCGACTTTAGCATTGTTTTTCAGACAAACAAGTATGTTCTTAGCATGTTTCTTGAATATCTGCAAACTTATCATGGTATTTTTATGCTTTAGAAGACTCAAAAATGTACATACAGCACCTTTAATTATAGATCCCCATTAATTTGTTCAACTTAATTTCATTTATTGTGCCCTTATTAAAGCTCTGATTAACACTTTAGAATTTTAGGACTAAAGCAACTCATCCTACATCAGAACTATCTAAAATAGACTACTCTACAAAACTCAAATGCTGAAATGTGATCTTTAGATGCCAATAGTTAGACGACTAGTAACCCTAAAAAAATGTGGTTTATTTTTTAGTTTGAAAAAAGACAGATGGATAAAGAAAGAGAAGCATAGACAGAGAGCGAACGTTTGGCTATGATTCAAGTTCGCAGAGAAGCCCAAACCATATTTCAAGACAAGTAATTACATTATCTTTGTAAATGTTGCATTTTTCATTTGCCAACAGGAATAATTTATTCATGCAGTGGGCCACTTGTTTTATTTTTTTTTTCATCATCTTCTACTCCTTTTTCTTTTAGGAAAATTTGCTAAAATGATACATGGCCTTTCTTTGGTGTAATCTTCTTAATGTTTCCTTTTCTCTGCCCTTTTTTTCTGCCAAGTTCAAGAAACCATCTCCATTAAATTCCACTGACATTTCCGACATCAATCATTGGCAGCAGGGACTTGTTTACCATCAGTGTGAATGAATGGCCGGGTTTCAGAGAGATGAACATTGTCTAGACCAAAGCGGGGCACTGGAGGAAAAAAGAAAGAAATAAATAAAAAAAAAAAAAAAGAGGCCAAATGAACACATCTGTTCATATGGAGCTCATTGTGTCCAATTATTTAGCTGCAGCGCATCCTTAGAAATATAAGCAGAAAAAGAACCAAATCTTCTTCTATACATAATTTTGCACACTGCGTTTTATTGTAGATTAATTAGTATTTGCTCTCTTCCTTCCTTCCAAATCCTCTGTCTAGGGAGGATTCATTAGCTTTATGTTTTAGAATGTTACAACACTGTCAAAACAAAATCCATGTGTGGATTTACACAAGACAAATCGATCCACGTTTTAGAAACCTCACCTGTCTGAAGCTTATTATGAACAAGCTGTGAAAGGGAGTTTGTTTCTGGAATATTCTTTTTAACATCACTAAATGGAGTTCTTCATTCTTGATGTCAGTAGCTATGTTTCCATCCACCTATTTTTATGCACATTTTGGATATGCGCATAAAAAACGGTTGATGGAAACACCATGATGCGCATAAGTTGTGAAAATGCTAATAAAAAACGTATGAGCATAACTGAGTAGGAATGTGCATTAAAAAAAGATCATGTGATGTTGTTATAAGAGATCATGTGATGATAAAAATGTGTGTGAATGGACAAACCAGCAGGCTGAGCACATTGTAAAACATCTGAAATGTTGTTTTGGTCATTCTAAAGCACCTTAACCATTTCACTATTAGTGTTATTATATTGTTAATTATCTTCAGAATTGTCAAGAGCGTCTGCATTCCGCGTCTCACGCTTTCAAGCGCCACCATGCGTTCATTGCATGTCGGCATTTGTCTTCAGAGGCGCAAGTAATTTATTAAATGAAGAAAAGATTCACGCAGCTTCTCCTACCACAGCAAATTCCGTTTTTACTGTTGATATTTGGCAACAGTTAATCAGGAAGTGACGATTTTGTTGTCTTTGACTCGTTGGATGGAAACGCCGTTTTATTCGCATGTCTCTTATGCAATATTCCTGTTTTGCGTGTAAATTTTATTTGCATCTTTGAATGGAAACATTGGTAACGTGATATGAGGATTATAGCTCTTATTACCTGACAGCAAATAACATGAAAAAAGTTCACACAAAAATGACAATTCTGTCATTTACTCATCATTTACTTTCATTTACTTGTTCTAAACCACACTTAAAAAAACAATTCAAAGCTGCTGAAGACAAAAGAAGGTATGTTGAAAGTTTCATTAGGTCAGAGATCTCTTTAAATCTCTGCATTTTTATTTTATTTATTTTGATTTTGTAAAGAAAAAAAAGATGTCTGAGAAAAAGTAAAATGTTTTGTAAAATATAATGTTTTGAATAGGCATATCATGACTAGGATTGTCACGATCAGCAGCAATCTATCAGATTGCTGAGGAACTACACATCTGCCACTATATGAAATACAACTCCCAGAAGACTTTGCACTCACACACCAGTTCCTGATTCCCCCAGATTACACACAAACAGCTGAAAGCTCATGATGGACTGATTACTAGGACTATAAAGACATCTCATTCACACATACTTTTTGTCAACTGTAAGTGAGCATTATCGAAGCATTATCCAAACAATAGCCATGTTTTGACTATTGGTGGGCAAAGCAAGGCGTGATGAAACATCGAAAAAGTCAAAGCAAATGTGTCAAAGCTACGAAACATTTCGAAACCAGTCTCTACATTGACACCTAATAGTCATTTTTTAAAGTATTGCTCTGGAACAGCTTCAGCAAAAAAACAGTTAAGCAAATTGATGTACTGTATATTTGAGTGATTTAGTCAAGCGGTGATAGTCAAACACAGAGTCGCCAGGTCTTAAAATGTTTCTGAAATGGCAGATGCTTTGAATTGCTTTAGTCACGTGACCTGGTGTTTCGAAACACTTTAGTCACGTGATCTGGGTGTTTCTAATCACATTAGTCATGTGACCTGGGTGGTTTGGGTCATGCTTTGGTGTGTTTAGAAACACTTGCCCATAGGGGAAATGGTCGTGCCCAACTGAGCCTGGTTTCTCTCGAGGTTTTTTAAATCTTCGCTTTCGCCAATTGGTGAAGTTTTTTCCTCGCCGCTGTCGCCACTGGCTTGCATGGTTCGGGATCTGTAGAGCTGCGCATCGATGGATTTGCTCTTCAGTGTTTGGACTCTCAGTAGTGATTATTAACCCACACTGAACTGAGCTAAACTGAACTGAACTTAATCTCTGAAAATTGAACTGACACTGCTTCAATTCACTATAATCTTCCATGTGAAGCTGCTTTGACACAATCTACATTGTATAAGCGCTATACAAATAAAGATGAATTGAATTGAATTGAATTGAACTTGCGCTTTGGGATCTCGACACTATGTCAAAACGTCAGTTTAACCTCTTAAGACCCAAGCTGGTTTTTTTTTACATGCATTTTTTATTTCTCTTTGCTATTTGGGTTTATTGGAACCTAATTAGAATACAACCTAAGTATCATCTTTTGATATGATGTACTTTTAGAGAAAAATGATGTCCATTTATGTGGACTCGTGGTCCGAATTTCCATAAAACACAATAAAGTCACCTTTGTGTAATAGAATGTAAAACTCTTTATATCTGCCTTGAACACAGCAGTTTTTTTCCTGACTATGTCTATAGCAAAATTTATGACAGTTAAAATGTGCTGTCCACGTTTGTGGCCACTAAGCCCTAGGAGGTTAAGTCAGCCATCTCTAATTTTGACCCTTGTTTGTTTCATTGTTTATGTTGTTTAGCCTGTTCTGACTATTTGCCAGTGACTTTGATTACGATTTAGATTTCCTGTATGCTCCTGTTTTGACCATTGCCTGCCTGATGAATCTCTTAATAAACTGCACGTGAATGATCACATGCATTGTCCCCGAGTATAAACAAATCTCTGTAAAAACCTTCATTGTTTCTATAGAAATCTATAGAAACAAACTGGTAAAGTGTAATAAAAGAAAGAGCTAAAGTGTATTTTGAATGTTTTGGTTTACACTGAAAAAAAACTTTTCAAACAGTCAAAAATCTTAAAACTGATCTCTAAAACAGGTCCATAAAGAAAGTATTTTTCGCTGGCAGAGTCTCTCCTTAATAGGGTTTCATCAATGATCATTTCCCCTTGACAGCATAATGCCAAAACAATTTTCGGAATGAGGGAAAAGGTAATGGAGGACATGTTTGAGTATTAAAAACCAGATATGTCTAGTCAAACAGGAAAATGACATGTTAATCTGATGTATTTCTCTTTACAAGCTTCACCCACCATGTTTCTTTCCCCTCCTGCGCTGTTCTTATTTCTCTAACTCAATTCACAATGAGGAAATCAAATTAAAAGCCATTCAGCCCGTCAAAAGATGGATTTTGGCTCTCGCTTTCTCTCCAAGTGCAAAATAACAAAATCAAACAAATGTTTTGATGGATGATTCAGGCATCCCGGTGATTTGGAGGACAAGGAATTGTGGGTAGCATTATACATGCACACCATTTGGGGATTATTACCTGCTTTTCCTGCTGTGCTGGAGATGCAGACTACAAGACATCTGTGGGACTTCATTTCGCTCACATCATAAAATCCCATTTTAATGCAGCAACGGATTAAAACAGCTCATCAATTCACTTCTCATTCCTCAAGAAGCATGACAGATACAGCCAGAGGGCAAATCTGGAGCCAATTTGGGTCTTACCTGCACCCTCAGCAGGTTATAAATGAAGAATGCAACCATAGATAGAAAATTAACATATTATGATTATGATTATAATTATCATGATTATTATTATTATTATTATTATTATTATTACAATATACAGCTACATTGCACTGCTACAAATATAGTATTGCGTTTATACAACAGTTCAACGACATAATCGTGTATATAAAAGAGAAAATCAAACACGGAGAGTCTAAAAACCCTTTTGTAGGAGGAACTACTTTTTTCCGCTATTCATTCACATCTGCAGCTGACGTCAGAACAGCAGAAATCGTTACTAATTCACCAATGTCACTTTAGAGCTAGTGTTTGAATGATTCTCTAGCGTAATGTCTAAAGTGATAACAAAACAGCTGATTTTGCTCACATTTTAAGATTATAAGGCTGAACGGCATGAAATGCCATCAGTCTACAGAGATATCTCCTTACAGTATTACAGTCTATTACAGTCTACAGTATTTCTCTGTTGCAATCGGGAGATCTCAATAATCAACCCCAAAAAAAGCAGCGGATTGCTCTTGTGTTTGCGATAAGGAAAAATGCTAAACACATGCGGGCATTTCTTCTTTCTTTCTGCCAATACAACACACATTCCTGATATGCGAGTCCCATCTCACAATTAATAAACTACAATTACATTGTATAAATACAGCACTACAACATACAAAAGAGAGAAATCGACTTAGAAAGTCACTTACCAGTTTTATAATGATTTGATGAGCTGTAGTTTAAAATTACGCTGGGTTATTCCTCCTCTAAGGGCTTATTATGCGGTCTCTGTTGCCATCTTGTGGATGGACAATGTCAACTGTCTTTGGTCTGCTCAATGACAGGCTAATGGCTACCGACGCGCTGTCTCTCAGAAATTATAAATTTTTAAAAATAGGCACTATCCTTATAAATAAACTGCATAGTTGCAATCTAAACAACTACATCCCCGATTAAAAAGCCTCAAAAGTACAATATGTTGCCCAAAAGCAGCAATATTTGTCAAACTATAGAGAGTCCTCTGCTTGCTGCTGTATGATGCCGGAGTAATACACAAGGGTGAAGGGTTAAGAGGCTGGACGAGTGCTGTTACTGGCAGAATATTGCACGGCTATCAGCCAATCAGATCCAAGAACCAGACAGCACTGTTGTATAAATACATATATATGCAATGGGAAAAAAGTCAATATCACTCATATATTAGAATTCTTTTGCAGAATTGTTTTCTGCAAGTGGTTTGACAGACATTTTGTCCCTTCCTCCCCATACATCTCCATCAAAAGGAATTCATTGTTGCTCAAAATCAATTATTTTCCCATTCATATTCCTACCTGACCATGGAAAACAAGTGTGAAACAAAGGTAAAACATTTCAAAAAAACAATGACAAGCTTACATCTGTCCTCTTCTTATGCATGCAGCTGGTAAACAAAAGAAACCCAGTGCACATTTTCAGAGTGAAAGATGTGTTGGGTTTTCCTTTATTGTGTACGATGATTTCTAGATGAAGGTCTGATAAGAAGGTTGTGCAGCCTCTCATCAGAAAACAAAGCCAGTCTGCATCTGAATGGATGAACGCCAATGGATGCGTGTAATAGGATGCATATAAATGATTCGGCTTTGGTCATAACATTATTATTTTTTCTCATTGTAATGTATTTTCTACATGATGAGTCTGGGGAAAGGAGGATGAAGAATGAAAACAAACACTTGTGTGGGGTAATAAGCATCAAAATAGAATAAAAATATATATATAATTTCAGAAAATGTGTTTGGGTTTTGAGAACAAGCTTGGAATGACTTTTGTGAAAAGGGGTCTCAAGGTGCTGGACATTGAGCCTGTGATGGCCTCACACACTCCCCTGGTCAATTTCCACAGGCAACTTTGTGTAATATATTGCTGAAAATTGACGAGTTGAATCTACAGTGCACAACCCAAATATCTTGTGGTGACATATAGAGATGTGGCCCTGAGGCGATGGACTCTTTAATAAGGCTAGTGGGTGCAGTGGTGTTTCCCAGAGCACAGAGTTGTTTGGCAGCATTCTCAATTTGCCAGCGAATGGCCTTGTCACTCCACTGAAAACACACCAGTCAAAGGACGGGAATCTTTTGGAATTTAACGAAAGCCATTTAGAATTAATTCTATTCCCATTCATTAGTATTTTGGTTTATGGATTAGTCAACATGACATTTGATTAAACTCACAATTACAAAAATTAGTAAATGATGTAAAATATTCAGTGTTTATTTAAACAAGTAACGTAACGTTCGATTCTATTAGAAAGTTTATTTATTTGAGTTTAAGTTTATTATATATGCAGATGATATGGCATCTGGTGGACTAAAAGAGAAACAAAGGCATACACCTTGTACTATAGTTATAGAAATTTGCTTCAAAATTGGAGATATTTTTAATAATACCAAGGAGATGATAATTAGCAGAAATAAACTAGTTCTTACTCAAAGGTTAAAACCTCTGGTCCTTGAGGGACATAAAATAGAGACAGTTGAATGTTTTAAATATTTAGGAACATTTATTGATAGTGGATTGACATTTGCTGGAAATGTAGTGTATTTTTAAAGAAGCAATGCAGAGATTATATCTTATTGGGAGGTTTGGTGGGAGTCAAGATATTCTGGAGATGGTATCCAAGAACTTTGTTGAAAGTGTTGTGAGTTTTAACATGATTGCATGTTATGGACTGTTGCCAATTAAGGAAAAGCAAAAACTCGAGATATCAGTGCAATTGTAGGTAAAGCACAAAGACAATTAAATGAAAATTATTCAGTGAGAATTAAACAGAAAGTGTTGTTATTTTTGAAGCTTTTTCCCATCCCTTAAATATAAAATTTCAGCTCTTGCCATCAAAAAACATTTTAGGCAACCTCAAGTACAGAAAAATGTTTATCAAATGTCTTTTGTGCCAACTGCCATTAGAATTTTAAACACGAGTATTTTAAGTATGTTTAGGTTTTTATATAAGTCTTTAATGTGATTTATGTGATGACATTAACATATTTGTGTTGGTTGTATTTCTGTGATATGTGTAATGTGAATGCTGATGTGGTTGTGTGGTGAAGCCAAAGATATTTTTCCATTTGTGGACAATAAAGAAAGTTGAAAGTGAAAATAAAGCACCACTTCCATCAAATAAGTCAAAGAGAACAAAAATCGCCTTATAAACTGATGAGGAATATCAAAATGTAAAGTAGAAATTGTTGTGGAAGTGGGCCTTTTTTTATATAATAAATTACTTGTGCCTAAATGAACATGCGAGACTACCCTTTGTGAGCGCAGCTGCTCATGACAGTTCTGGAGGTAATAATACAGAACCACTTTGATGACTTTGATTAAAGACTTTGGTAAAGGGATTTTAGAATGACCAAGAAATTTTTGAATGTCCATTAATGCCGTCCCAATACATGATCTAATGAACAAAATCCCATGATTCTTTTTTTTTTTTTTTTTTTTTTGCTGCATGCTGGAGATTATTTTGTAAATGTGTTTCTATCATAGTTTATGCACATTTTTCTTATCGGATTAAAAGGATATTCTACTCAGTTGTGCGCATATGTTTGTTTGTTTTTTATGAGCATTTTTTTTAATTTCCATCAGCAATTAGTTATGTAATATTCCAAAATGCACATAAAACTGGGTAGATGGAAACATGGCTAATGAAGACTGGTGTTATGACTGTTAAAAATGTTTTTCAATACAACAAGAAATTACTTTTTTAAATACATCACTAAAGGAAAAAAAATGTATAATAATTTCACAATATTACCATTTCATCTGTGTAAATTATATTCAGCCAAACTGAGCATGAGTGAATTCATTCAAAGCATTTAAGAAATCATCCTGACTCTGGACTTTGAATAATGCTGTATGATTTATTGCTAAACTACTGCTGTAGCTAACTAATGTAACACAATTACTATGAATTTTAAGGAGAATTAAATGGAAAAAAAATACAGATTGATTACCAAGTGCTGGGAACATTTCAATAATTAATTTAAAACAAGAAAAAAATTAATTGATTTTGTTCTTTTCTTTTTATAAAACGGCCTATATATCACCACAATATGTATTACACAGTCACAATCAGTCAGTAACTACACAAGCCTCAGGCATAACAAAATGAATAAATTGCTGCTCTGCTACACCAAATTATTTAAAAGTCATTTACTCTGAAATCTAACTTGGAAGAACTGTAACTGCTTCTGAATCCAAGTACACCAACACAATAAGTTTTTTGGACAACAGTCTCAAAAAGGCAGAAGTGGCATGCAACAGGTATGCATGTGCATCGTATCGTATACGTCTATCCGCACTTGCTAATGTGGTTAGGGGTTGAGGGAACTCAAAAGCAAGCTGGTCCCCGTCTCTGTACTGTCTGCCTGTCAGCAGTGTTGACACTTTAATCACCTGTCGTCCGTGCAGCTGCTTCGGCCGACGTCAAGCAGAAAGACGGGCTGACAAGACCGTAGTGGACGCACAAAGCTGGGTTTGGGGAAGCCTCACTGTGTCAGTGACAAAATGACACCACGACTGTTGACGTCCAGGACAGAGCCATCATGTCACCTGTCAAGTCACCTTCCTTTGGGCTTGTGCATGACCTTGATACGTTCTCTTCAAATGAATGAATGGGCTTTACTGTGTATTCCTGTACAGCCAAAGTGTTTCACAAACATATCTACGGTCTCTCCTCGCCACCGGTGTGCAACATCCATCTGGATGATGCAACAGCAGCCACAGACCGAAGGTACCAGTACGCTCACCACATAGTGAAAGAGACAATTCTGTGGATTGAAGCCATTGACTGGTAAATTGGAGCCTCTTATTATGAGCCAGTGACTGGTATAATCTCATGAATAAGAATTTGGGCATTACATTGGGATTAGACACCCACACTTTGTTAAAAGTGCCATGGGATTGGTAACAGAGGCTTTCAGACCAGGTAGAGACAGGAATTAGCAACCAGGCTTGCTTACCCCAAAACGTAATTGAACCCCAACCATTTTCCTGGTTGCATTCACACTGCCAGCAAGAATCTTGCATGTTTGTTGTGTTTAGATATAATGAAAAAGGAATGTGGACATAAGTTCTGTATTTAAAACAGCAAAATTGAGAAATAAATCACAAAGCTGCTAACAATACTGTAGCTTTCTGTATATTCTGTGAATATCTAGTAATAGGGTTGTCATGATACTGGAATTTGGTACCAATCGATACTGAAATTTTAAGAACGTCAATTTCCCGCAAACATTTGAGCGCTGTTGAGCACGTACCACAGACACTGAAGTGTCTTGAAGCCACGATTTATCAGCAAATCACTTGTATGTCAGCTTATAGACAAACCAGCTGAGCGACGTGACTTTAAAACACTGCAGTGTCCCTGTATCTGTGTTTACACTCAGTAAACAGCGGTGAGTTCAGTGAACTGATGACCTTCACAGCCAATCACAGTCATTTCTGTTGAGCAAGTGAACACAATGGCAAATCAGTGGTGTTTAAGAATGTGCTCAACATCGCTAAAATGTTAACGAGAAATGGATGTTTTTAAAATTTCAGTATCGACTGGTAGCGAATTCCAGTATCGTGACATCTAGTATCTAGTAGCACTGTATTTTATATACTCTAGCATTCATCTGCCTAATCAATGTTCACTCAGATCACTGTAGTTCCAATTTTGCTGCATTATACACTAAAGGAATAGTACATATACACAGTTTTGCTGGATTATTTTTCAGAAGTCCTTCCCAGTTCCTGCAATACAAAACTGCCAAAAAGAAGGTCCCTCAGCCAAAATATAATTTTCACATCGCTGGGTTTCTCAGCAGCAGAAGTCATCATACAGTAGTTGCGTAAGCTTAGAGAGCAGTACATACACTTTTTTCTGCATTCTAATTTGCACAAATAACAAAAGAAAAACTCCACAATAATGTTTTCCTGACTTTCTGAAAAAAAACTAAAAAAAGTGTAAGACTGATAACAGCAGCCAGGAGAGAGAACAATATCAAATTTATCGCCCCACACATAGTCGCTGTATAGAACATTGTAGTAAAGTTTACGGCCACCTGGCCGCCGGGAAGAAGGAGGCAGAGAACGAACGAACTTTTAAATATTTCTTAGTAAAAGGGACGGCAGCTCTTCACGGAGACTGCTGTCTCAACCAAAACAAGCGGACGGCAGCTCCTCACGGAGACTGCCGTCAAACTGAAAGCAAAAGTACCCGCGAGACCTATATGAGACGGGCCGAGAGTAAAGGAGATGGAGAAAAAAGGAGGAAAGAGAGTAGATAGAGAGGGGAGAGAGAAAAAAAAAATTGGGGTTCGGTTCTCCAGACACGCTGCCACTCGGTCCTCAACCAGCCGAGAGATGCGACGACGTGTTGGGAGCCCTGTGGAGGAATCTATCCACCTGTCCGTCTTCTGGTGTCTGGCGGCGGTTCTCCTGGCTGGCTGGCGGCATTTTCGGTCTTCTGCTCCGCTCCCGCTTCGGTGGAGGACTCAGGCTTCGACATCATGGCGGATCACGGCGACTCCCCCCGGGCTCTCTGGGATGGCTCCCTTCAGCTCTTTCCCATCCGGTGGGGAGCCCTGCGTCCCCTGCTCCTCCCCATGCTGGGAGACGGCAGCAGGCAGATCCTTCCTCGCCAGCCTCAGGCCGCCCCGGCACTCTGGCAGACGAATGGGTTTCTCCCCCACTCGGGTTAACTCCCGAACACTCGCCCTCCCTCTAAGCGGCGAGGGCAACTGGACAACGTGTCCCTCCTTCTCCCAGGTTTCGGCACCACTGTAGTAAAGTTTACGGCCACCTGGCCGCCGGGAAGAAGGAGGCGAGGAACCGACGAACTTTTAAATATTTATTAGTAAAAGGGACGGCAGCTCCTCACGGAGACTGCCATCTCAACCAAAACAAACGAACGGCAGCTCCTCACGGAGACTGCCGTCAAACTGAAAGCAAAAGTAAAACAATGTGTCCGGGCCCGGTCCTCTCTCTCTCTCCTCTGCCATCGTTCCTCCTCTTATAGTCCAGAGCTTCTTCCGTGGGATTGGAGGCAGGTGTGCGCCACAGGTGTTTCTCATCTGTGGCGGGCCTCGTTTCGCTCCCACGGCTCTCGGCCACGCCCCCTCGCCACAAACATTTACCTAGTTTTTTTGTCAGTTGATGTAAAGATGATATTATACAAACTCTAGCTTTATAAATGGAGACTGCTTTGTAAATTAAGGTATTTAAAACGTGAAGGTTTAAGATAGGGCTGGACGATTAATCTAATTAAATCTTAAACACAATTGAGTAAAGCTGTGATTGACAGGCATATCTTGTCAGGTGATGATGGTGTAATCTGTAGTAAATCTCCTCTGAAGGCCAGAGGGTGCTCTCACAGAAAACAACGAACCCCACCTAATACAAGTGAAGAAACCCAGAAAATCCTGTGGAAATAGTGGTTGCTGAATAAACAGAAGTTTCAGCTTTTATTGGTTCAGTGTTACTAATAAACACACATCTCAAAGAAAAATTTATTTCAAAAGATACAACCCAGACTCATTCTGAAAGTTTACTGCTATATACATTTCTGGAGAGCGCCAAAATATGTCCCAGGAGCTATGTTTTTTGCAGTTTTTGTTTTCGAGATTCCACCAGAGGCCGCTGTGTATGGTTTTTGAGATCTCAAATTTCTCTTACGAGTGCCATTCGCGCCTGCTGTTCTCATGTAAATCCACCAAAGGCTGCTGTCGACTGACTGTCAACTGACTGACTGACTGACTGACCCACCCTCCTCCTTCCCTAAACCCAATCAATACTGTTTTCAAAAGCACCAATTGACCTGCCCACCCACTTCTCTAAACCCAACCAACAGTTTTAAAAAAGCAATCCAGAAAAAGAAAAGCCCTCGCCTGATTTTTAATATATTTTCAGATTTTACCACATTCTCATTCTGTTATTTAGTTGTTTATTTAATTTTTGGGCTTCTGTTTTTTTCTAACCCCCTTTCTGGAACCGTTCTTCACCAGACTCGAACCTCGTCGTTGTAGTCAGCTCCTTTCTGCGAGCTCTACATTGCGAGCTAACTGGACAAACTGGTAACAGCGGGAAAGCCGTCCATACAGAGGTAATCGGTCAGCTGGTAAGCTCTAAAAGGAATGGCATTATCCCACCTGTAGCTTTGGCTACATAATTCGCGATCTCCAGAAACGAATATAGGGCTACATTTTCAGAATGAGCCTATGTTAAAAAGGTATGTGAGTTTGGAGTAAGCAAGTGAGTTTGGAGTAACATCATGTTATTTTATGTGTTAATTTCACATGAAGCATTTACTACACAGAGTTGTTCATTGAGAAGCTACGCAAACAACTGTCATTATTGCAGAATGATTATCTTGATGACATTATTGATTGATTAAATGCAATTTGATTTTAAAGCCAATTTCTGCATAACTTAGTGTACTACGACTCTAGTGTAGAAAACGCTAGTCCATCTGATTGCACATGCTAGAGGTTTCCTAGAACCAGCTTTACTGACAAAATGTGCATATAAATCTCCTATGAATAATCGTTCAGCCCTAAATTAAGATGCTGACTGCTGAAACATCATCAAAAACATGTCATCTAAGGGGTCTATAGTTTTAGGAACTGTGAAAAAGACTCAATAGAGAATTCAATTCAATTCACCTTTATTTCTATAGCGCTTTTACAATGTAGATTGTGTCAAAGCAGCTTCACATAGTCCAAACACTGAAGAGCAAATCCATCGATGCACAGCTCTACAGATCCCGAACCATACAAGCCAATGGTGACAACGGCGAGGAAAAAACTTCACCAATTGGCGAAAGTGAAGAATTTAAAAAAACCTCGAGAGAAACCAGGCTCAGTTGGGCATGACCAGTTGGCCATGAATCAGTATCTCGGTTTAACGGTTTATACCACTAGGTTTATACCATCGAAAATGGATCAAGGACACTGCTTTTTCACAGTACAGTGTTCCTGCCACTACACTGCCAAATCACCCTGCAGGAATTAAGACCCACACAGACTGCAGGATAAACATCCCCTGCTGGCCTCACTAACACCACTTCCAGCAGCAACCTAGTTTTCTCTTTGGACTAACCAGGCCTAACCCTGCTTAGCTTCATTGGGCAACACGTCTTGAGCTGCAGGGTGATTTGGCTACTGCCACAAACATCAGAGCACAATTAAAAGCAGTTCTTGTGAAGACGTGCCAACTTTTAGGATGATCTGAAAAGAAACTGACAAGTGGCAATTGATTCACGGTTGAACATTGTCACTTCCGAAAGATGACAGCCATTTTCTGTGCTTGTATTCCAACCCAGGTGCATTTATAGTCAGGCGTGGAACTGAAATGATGGGAGAGATGGATTCTGACACTGCTGCCTTCAGGCTACGACGCTCAAATCAACCTCGCCAGAACCCCTCCGCTCTGAGATGAACCTTGAAGGCAATGAAAAACGACAAAAATCACACTTGAAGTTTAAAGTGTGCTCATTCCGGTTATCAGCACCATATCTAAAACCTGCCTTCAGCGACACTGCAAAGAGAAGCCACAAAAAAATATGCAATTTAGCGTTCAAACAAAATAAACCTGGCAGAGATGATTCTAGGTAGATTCATGCCTTTAGGGTACAGCTCCTGACCCGCTGTTTGACCTTCGCCAAATTGGCCTTGATCCATTTTAAGTCAATTTGCACCAGCTATAAGGACTAATGCTGCCAGAGACACTGGCTCGTAACACAGGGCTATTTACTTATTTCCCTCCCGTCCCGCCTTTAAAGAGATAAAAAAGAATTCAATTTGTGCGTGGCCCTGCCGGCTATCCCCGACTGTGTTTGCAAAGTTAATGCAGGAAGCGCTCTCCCTGGGGTCAGCGAGAGGAATATGGCACTTGCTGGAAAAACAGAAGGGGAACAATGGCTTTGAAGATGGCCGCATCGCTCTGGGGACTAAAGCAAATGGAAAAATAAAATTAAACTATAACATCCTTTCTTCCATGAGCTGCATCCAGTAGCCTTCCCTTTTTTCCACCTAAGGAAACTGGCCAACAATCTCTCATGTCTATAAATGAATGAATACGTGGAGAGAGGGTAAAGATTTGACAGACAGTTTATGAAGGAGTGTTTGTAATGTGTCTATTTGCACCCAACGATTGATTGATTGATTGATTGATTGATTGATTGATTGATTGATTGATTGATTGATTGATTGATTGATTGATTGATTGATTGATTGATTGATTGATTGATTGATTGATTGATTGATCGATCAATACCACAGTTATATTCATGAAGAGAAACAAGTGGAAAGAAAGAAATTACTTGTATAAACAAAACATTCAAAAGGAAAAACAAAAAGATATGGACATGTATATAAAATTGCTGACAAAACTAAATAGTTTTTCTATGTATATAATAATGTAAGGTATTTGTTAAAATATGATGAATAAAACAAAATATTTTTCCTCCATTTTTAAGTAGAGTGTAAAGCCTTTTGAAGTAGTTGAAGAAAGCTTGTAAAAAGTTCAAGTCTTAAAAATTTAAATCAATATTTTTTTTTACAATGGCACCTTCTGAAGCTACTTCACTGCAACCTTGATAAGTGGAATGTGTTTATATTGCAATAATGTAACAAACAAACCTTTTTCAAACCATCTTTTGCTTTTCTCCCATATAATAGGAGTGAATGGCTTTCTTCTTTTAACCATAAAACATGTCAAACAATTGTTTATTATACCGTTCAAAAGTTATATATATACTGTATAGTTATATATATATACTGTATAGTTATATAGTTATATATAGTTTAATATATATACACACACACACAGTTGAAGTTAGAATTATTAGCCCCCCTTTTAATTTTTTTTTATAAAACATAATATATATATACTATGTAAGAGATAAAGTCCATTCAGATGTTTGTTATTGCAGAATAAAACCTGACAGGCTTATCAGCAGCCTGACACAAAGCAGAAAAAGTGGGAACACAAAGCTGACAGAAATGAAAATGGCTGAAAGGAGCAAAACATATATAACCTATAACATATAATAACCTACATATTGTACTGAATGCTGCCAAAGAGTCAAAAATAGAGGTGTGACAGACAAGCATATACGTGTGTGTGAACGTATTCACTAAAGGTCAAGATGATTCGAAGTACCCCATGTTATTAGTTTCAGTGGTAGTTATCTGGAAATAACATACAAGTCACATGTGTCAAATTTGATTTGTGTCCACATTGTTAATCACACTCTCTATGCCAGATAAATAAGATCTAGCCCCAGACGTCAGATCTTGTCAGAAAATGTCTGTTTCTCTAGGTCTCCATACAACAAGCCAGCAGAGCCGCTTAATACCCAAACCTGTTAACCAGTATTTAACTGAATTAACAGTCTAACATCTGACTGAAAAAGCCAGAGAAAAGCAGAAGCAGGAGACGAAGTAATGATGATAAAGAAAGAGGAGAATTTATTGAATAATCTTAGTTGCGTATTCATCTGACCAGGATAAATGCAACAAGTGTTATTATTCATTCATTTTCTTTTAAGCTTAGTTCCTTTATTAATCTGGGGTTGCCCGGAGGAAACCCACGCAAACATGGGGAGAACATGCAAAGTCCACACAGAAATGACCCAGCCGGGGCTCGAACCAGCGACCTTCATGGTGTGAGCCAATCGTGCTACCCACTGCGCCACCGTGATTCCTACAAGTGTTATTATACCACAAGCAAAGGCAATGGGAAATTATTGCTTCACAACATTGTCCAGTGACAATACAGACCTTGAAATGGAGACATTGTCTTATCTCTTACTAGTGAAAACAAGTATCACTTGAATCCACACAGTCATAAGATTATAACAATATGGTAAAAAGTAAATAATGAAGCTATAATTTTAAGAAATCAGTAATAATAAAATATAAAACAATCAAATGTCAAATAATAATAAAATCCTTAAATAAAATTCTATAAAAATAATATAATGATAATTATATATATGACCAATGATCATATGATTAAATAAAATAATTAAATGAATATAAACAAATGAAAATAAAACAAAACAGTTGAATGGCTGCTTTCTTAAAGCAACACACATTAGTTTGCTACAAGGATTCTTAGATCCTTAGATTCTTCAACATCCAATTTAAAACAGAACAAAAAGTTAGTCTATACAAAAAAAACATATAGGGCCCTATTTTTACAATCTAGGCGCAAAGTCCAAAGTGCAGGGCGCAAAAGCATTAAGGGCGTGTCATCAAATCCACTTTTGCTATTTTAAGGACAGAAAAATCTGCTTTGCGCAGCGGCGCATGGTCTAACAGGGTTGAGCTTATTCTCTTAATGATTTATAGGTGTGTTTTGAGAATAAACCAATCAGAGTCTCATCTCCCATTCTGTTTAAGAGTCAGTTGCGTCACACCATAGCGCATTTGCTATTTACATGGCGGACTTTATAATTGGAATAACTGAGCGCTTCACTAGCGAGAAAACAGTTAAACAGACCATCTGCAGTGTGAGAATGAGAGATGAGCCTCCTCTATACTTTCACTTTTACTCTCTTCCGTGGATAAGGAAACGTGTTGTACGCACAGACATCCATTAGTCTATACATAATTAATTTCGTTTGTTAAGCACAAAGATTTGTTTCAAAACTATTTCTAAATTCAGTTCTAATTTCCAGCAAACGAATAAATAAACAGTAATAAGTGTGGTCAAAAAATTGAGTTATTTCCAATTGCACATGCTATGCCTCATATGGTCTAAAACCTGACAGGTGGACAAATCTAAGCGTGTTTTTAATAAAACAAATATAAATATGCATATAATAAATAATACTGCTAATAATAATAACATTATACAAAAGCAAGTTGTCATAAATAAACTGAAAAAGCTCCCCGAGATAAAGGCGGCATGAAGGCAGTTTTTTTTTATTTATGTAGAAAGTAATAATTTTTGTAACAGTTTATTCCTTTAATTCTTTTTCATTTGTAAAGATATTTGCGTATCGCTGTACATTCTGTGTGTATTAAGCAATGTTTAAGCGAGGCGCACAACTAACGTGTTCTGCGCTGGACTTTAAACCTCCTCTTAGCTGGTCTACTGTGCAGTCTATTTTAGTTCCTCAAAAAAGCAACGCGCCAGCAATGCGCCTTAACACACCCCCTTTTTTTGGACCAGAACACCTATGGGCGCACATATGTGCGCAAATGCATTTGCTATTTAAACAGCATGGTGAAAAACGTCAAATCTACACTTGCGTCCAACTGAAACTAGTAAACAACAACTGCGTCACGCCTTGCGCCACATTGCGCCGGGTGTATGATAGGGCCCATAAAATGCAAATAAAGGGGCTACCGATTTGAATCCTAAACACCCGATACATTATACAACACAATCAATCTGCTTGGAAAAAAAATCTTTATGTTATACAAAACAGATACAAACGCATACACAAACACATCTGATATAGACTAGAGAAACTAGCATCTAATCGGCTCAGATTGCAACACCTAGTAGCTTGTTGCTTTTTTGATAGTCAATCCTTCACCTTTCCCATTGTACGACTCATTTTGGGCCCATCTGCTGCTGTCACTGAAGAGGGAAAGACGCGGTTATTTTGATGTACTGATTGCACAATTTCTTGTCTCTAGATTGCTCTCAGCATCAGCCCACCTAAGAGCTCGAACAGTGCGATGCGACTATAAGCACAGAGGGAGGTTCGACATTAGCAAATGGCCCTCACTCTTAAATTAACAGCCACCTGCCTCCTGCTAAGTGTCTACAGTATTACCAATCTCTCCTCAAGACTCCATATCCATACAGATGCACGAGGAACAGGAGGAGTGGGGGGAAGAAAAAAAAAAACGAAAAGAGCGAGACAGTGAGAGTGAGAGAGCGATAACAAGCTATTTATCTGAAAGCTGTCTCCTGCCTTCACCTCAGTTTAAAGTAAACAGGTTTCCATTAATGGCTCTGTCACACAAATGCACCGATAGAACATTGTTGGGAAAATGATGGCTATCACAATAATCACCATCCAATCCACATAGGCTTTTAGCGCTCAAAACCTCACGGCAAATTGACTATTACTAAATTTCTGTGAAATGATCCAACGGATGCATGGAGAAAACGTGCGATGGAAGAGGAAATGATCGTCTCTGTAATGGTTATTATATCTACAGTTTTGCCATTTCATATTGTTGTGGAAAAACAAACAGAAACAATGGGCGGACATGCTGCTAAAGTACACCATACGCCATTAGTACTTTATGGCTTGTTTTAAGAGTTCTGATGTTGGTTTGTGGTTTGTGCATCCATTTTTGAAGCCTGGAGGTAAAGGACAGAGAGGGAGAAAGAGATAAAACTCGTGATGAAAAACATCCTAGCAATTTACTGTGCTTCCCATAAGCAGAACATTGAGCACCAGCCTGCATACTTTTCCCTTCTCACGCTGCATTTCCAATGGAAATTGAATGACAGGCCACTGTTTATATTTCTATTTGATGCTTCAGTTAACTGTAGATTTTGATCAAGCGCACTTTTGAAGCTTGAAGGATAAAAAGGTGAGCGTTTGAGGAATCGTGCATTACGATAAAGCAACTCTTCTAGTGTCACATAAAAAAATATATATAATTTACGCGCGTGTCAATGCGTTCGCAATTATACCAGGAAAAGAAATAAGGAATAAGAATGACATTCTGACATTGTCGGTTCCATGATGCTTCAAAGGGACAAATTATTCGTTGGCTGTGTTTCTTTTCCCCCATCGTGCCGATCTAACAGAGTTAAACTGCCTCTCAGCACCGTAGACTCTTTCACTCGCTCAAACCATCATGAATAACAAAAGTACCAAAGTCACGGATGTGCAGAACACTTGTTAAAGCCTTTTGTATTGCACTAGAAAAAGCATTTTATGCTAATGTTAAACCCGTGT
This sequence comes from Danio kyathit, assembly GCA_903798195.1. Taxonomy (NCBI): domain Eukaryota; kingdom Metazoa; phylum Chordata; class Actinopteri; order Cypriniformes; family Danionidae; genus Danio; species Danio kyathit. The sequence continues at coordinate 45,262,809 of LR812520.1, read as the reverse complement.
ACCCAAAAGCGAAGATCAAATTGGGATTCCGGAGCTGATTAAATATTAAATCTGGATGATGAAATAAGATGTTATGTTAACTCCAATGCACTTTAAATTAAATGTACTGTTTGTGTCAAAGATGCAATCAGTTCATTTTTTTGTTAGAATCATTACTATAAACGTGCAATTCTGTGTGTTCTGCTTATTTTTTGTTTATGTTTTTTTTACGGCTATCATAGAAATAGCCACATATAAACCCACTAAAATGTCAATCAGTGTTAAAAACAGCTCACACCAAAAAAATCTTGTCAGAAAAATTTTAAACAAGAATCATTTGTTGATTATTAAGAGACCATGTCTAAGGATCACAGTGCAGCCCCAATTTACTGACATTTTAAATTGATATTTTGCCCAAATTCTTCAAATGAGTATCAGTTTTATCCTGTGCTTAATTTGTGAATTGCAATGTACCGGAACAGATCGGGGTAACGGATCCGGCAAGTTACCCGAGGATGGAGAGGTGTCGCGCACGAAAGTGGAGAGGGGGGCGAGGGAGGGGGGGGGGTGGATTGGTGGTTGGTGCGGTGGATGGCGGAGGGGTGTCGCGGACAAAAGTGAGCAGAGTGGGGGTGTCGCAGACAAAATTGAAGAGGGCTGGGGAGTCGCGGAAGAAAGCGAAAGTGAACAGCATATGGGGGAGGAGGGCGGTTGAGGAGGGAGATCGGTAAAATGAGGTGCCGGATCAGATTTCAAAAGTGCCCTGGTTTTATCTATTTGTTATTGTCATGATTACCAGCGGTGCGGGCTTGCAGATCACTGGTAAACATGCTTCTTCATGCGGACTACAATCCTGTCACTTTATGAACTACATTTCCCAACATTTGCAACTCACACACCTGTTCCGGTTCTTTGTTGATTACACATATACAGCTGGAAGCTGATCAAGGGCTGGTTTTCAATTCCAAAAACAGACTCGAGTTCTTGTGGAAGCCGTTCTTGCCAAGTTACCTCGGAAGAACGAACTCTGCGAGTACAGCGAACCAGTCCTGTGAGAAATGAGGTGCTGCATTCTTCCCTGGTTCTTCCTGATGTTTTTAATGGACAATTTTTTAAACATTACAGCATTCATACAACAATTTATTGCTTTTCCTCTTTTTACAATATATACTATCCATAAAGACCTTACAAATATACGTTGCACAATACAAATAAAACAGATTTTAATATGAATTTCAGCAAATAAACACCGTTAATGTGTGTATGCCTTTATTAAGATTTTCATGGTAATGTTTACTTTCACAGTCTCATTTAGGAAAACCACTGCTCTTCCCACCTCCGCATTTACTTCTGGGACTCCTCGAGCGAGTTTTGCGCTCAAGTCTGCATCGACGCATCCTCAATATCAAGAACGCATCCTGGAACATTCACACATCCTCCGTTCTTGCGGTCTTGAGTTTTGAAACTGAACTTTGGCGGTTGATGATGACGTTGCACGAGAACACAAGGACGCAAGATCGCTGAAGAACGCATATTGAGAAACAGCCAAGGACTTATTACACAGACTATTTATACACCACACTTGCGCACGCACACATGGCTGAGTCTTGTTAGTCTGTAAAACCATGAAGCATAATCCTGACTAGTCTTTCTGTGTTTTAATCCTTGCCTTGTTTTCTTGTCATTGATTCTTTGCCACCTGTTTTGACCATTCGCCTGGTACTTGACTTCACCTTTTGGATTACCTGTATGTACCCATTTGCTCCTGTGTTTGACCATTGCCTGTCTTGACATGGCAGTTATTAAGTTGTTTTTGATCATTAAAAATATAATATGATCACTTTTTCTTGAATTTATATTTAATAACTGGTCAAAATAAGATAAAGTAACTTAATTTTACATAATATTATATGTGTTACTCTTGTTTGACCCATAATTTGACAATGTTACCAATATATTTTGAAATATTAGAGTAGAAACTTTCATTCATTCTTTTATTCGTTTTCTTTTCGGCTTAGTCCCTTCATTAATTAGGGGGCACCACAGCGGAATGAACCGCCAACTTATCCAGCATGTTTTACATAGCGAATGCCCTTCCAGCCACGACCCAGTATTGGGAAACATTCATACACACTCATACACCACAGCCGATTAAAGCTGCCTCCCAGATGGCACACTATACACTATGCTCTTATCGACTATGTACTTAAGCACTTACACACTCAACAGCATAGTACTGTATATGTATGGAGTGTTGTCCCGAATGGAACACTAACGTTTTTTACTAAAGGGAAATTCAACCATTTACCAGATGATGTTTGTCGGTTGCCAAAATAGTAAAATAAATGTCCAAACTTCCAAATAATACCTGCAATAAGTATAACAGCATTATAATCACTCTCGTAGGAGAATTTTGCTTTCACAATCCAAAATATATAAAGTAATCCAACATCAGTGCCCGAAAGCTCGGCCCCTTCCGCTATGTGAGCAAAGCAGCGGCCTTCCAACAAGTGTCCAACATTCCACACTTATTTTTAACGGTTGAATAAGTGCATCGTATTTATAGTGTACTTATTTTTCTTTTTGAGTTTTCAGTGTGAATGCACTACTTACTCTATTTATACTACAAAATGACATAGATAAGTATGCAATTTGGGACGTACGTTTAGTTTATTCAATTCACCTATAGCACATGTCTTTGGACTGTGGGAGAAACCAGAGCATCCGGAGTAAACCCACGCCAACATGAGGAGAACATGCAAACTCCACACAGAAACGCCAACTGGACCAGCCGGTGCTCGAACCAGCAACCTTCTTGCTGTGAGGCAGTGCTAACCACTGAGCCACCGTGCCCTCCTTAGCTTGAATACACTTTTATTTATTCATTAGTTTGTGTGTTTGTGCTGGGGGGGGGGGGGGGTTCTACAGTACCTACTTTACATTTGCTTTGTAAACAAGCTCTTGACAGATGTTTTGACACTTTCTTTTGGCTATTTTGTGCATGAAACTACATTCTAAAAATGCAACTTTAAAGTTCAACTCATGCTTCATGTTAACATGCCTCATGTTTTTGTTTTTCACATTCCACTGCTTCTAGTCTCCTTTTTTTTAATGCAAAAATGCATTGTGTGTGAATAGCTGCTTAGGATAAGCAATACATTATCCGTTTCAGCTTTATAGAATTCATAGAGATCACTGACACTCAAGGTAAAATATGAAGCTTCTATTATAGTCACACTAAAAAGCATACAAATGCTAATATGTAATGACATTTAAAACAGTTATTTGATTGAGAAAAGCCACTAAACAAACCCTGAAGGTGTCAACTGCAGCACACTAAAACAGAATGTATTTGTTTTAAAATGAAACATGTCACAATCCCATGGTGGATCACGGCGATTGAATTTAACCCTTGACCAGCAGAGTGATGTGTGGGTGGTGTGAAACCTCTGAACTGGTAATCTAAAGGCTGTACTGTAGGTTCAAAGGTCAGACAGACTGATCCATGAATCCAGCACCATGCTGCCCTGGAGCAGGACACTTAACTCAATGTGTTCCAATAGCACTGTCCATCATAAGAGTACTGTATGTACAACAATGACATACAAGGAATAATATAACTTTTTTTTCCATTGGGTTTCTATCATATTGTTACTATTGTCATATTGTGATAGAAAATTTGATTCATCTAAAGTTGTAAAAAGAATGAAATAGTATTAATTAAAAAGCAAACAAAGTATTAACATTTGCACCATTACAATAAGTTATGGCAAGAAACAAAATGATGTACCGTATAATATTCATATATACACACAGAAAATAAAAATAAAATAGTCAAATGTAAAAAGATGAATAATAATAATAATAATAATAATAATATTGTCACGGTCACCAGCGATCCAGCCTGTGCAGATTGCTAACGGACTAAAAATCTGCTGGTATATGGACTACAAGTTCCAGTCATGTAACACACACACACCTGCTCCAAGTCTCCATTGATTACACTCCTACGGCTGCTCATGGACTGATTACTAAACTATTTTTACAGCACACAAACACACAGAAGTTGCTGAGTCTTGTTTAACTATTGTGAACTTTACGACACGTTTTCCTTGCCTTGTTTTGACCCTCGCATTGTTTTGTTTACGTTGCTTGCTGCCTGCCTGTACTGATCATTCGCCTGCCTATTGACCATGACTCTGAAGTGTCCGTATACATCTGTTTGCTCCTGTGTTGACTGTTGCTTGCCTGACCATTCTCTGCATAATAAATCCTGCATTTGGACCCGCACTACCTTGTCAGCGTCTACTTCACATTACAAATGTACAGGATACGCAATAGTATTTGAACAAAAAAAAAATCATCAAAAACGTAAGTTTTAAAAGACATTTATATCATCAATAACATGCGCATAAAATGTAGCGTAAATATTGAAAAATATAATAAATAATATAAATATTACATATTATTATTATTATTATTATAATACAATATATATTAAAATATTAAATATATTTTAATAAAAACAAATTGGCACTTAAACAAAATTATCTATAAATATAAAAAGTATATTATATATTATATATATATATATATATATATATATATTATATATATATATTTTTTTTTTTTTAATAAAACAAAACTGGCACTTTAATTTGACAAAATTATCTATAAATATTGTATAATGTAACCAATAAATAAATTACACATTATATTACATACACTATAAAATAACATTTCTCTTATTTCTGTACACCCATTAGTGCATGCACAAAAACATCTACAAACAGAATCACCCCACACTGAGAGCCTATTTTGAATACAAAACATCTGCTAACTGCAAATAACAAAAAGCTAAATTACTGCCAGAAGAAAACCACCAGAAACATTCAGTATGATACAGCCCGTCTTCACAGGCTGCTAAGCACAATAATAAACGGTTAGTTAATTTGAAAACAATTCATAATGGGTTAAGTGGAGACTATCTATGCCCACCCAAAGCACGGCATTTTGTAGGTAATGAGCTGCTTCAGATGTTTTAAATGGGCATTTGACCCAGCGATGAGAACGAAGCGAACGCCTCTGTTTATGCTTGGTCTAAGTGCTGATGGCGAACGGTGATTGCGTTCACGGGCCACGTAATTAATGGTAGCAGCAGCCAAGGTCAAGGGAAGGTGTGAGCGGAGCAGGACAAATATCTTCTGCAGAGGCAGGGTCAAGCGGAGATAAACACATTCACAGATCAGCTCCAGTCCGCTTGTAGAGAGCTGCCAAAACAGATTGGATCCAAGTGCGATTTGGTAGGGGGGGTGAAACATGGACCACACCATAATGATGTTCTACGCTGTTTGCTAAGTACTTTCCCCTGACGGAGCAGAGAGTCCTGGGCAGAGACAAATGAACAGTGGTCTCTGCCGCATTGGGTTTGGTCCAGGAGCCTCTGAGGAATGGTTAGAATAAGGTCAGGAAAAAAAAAAACTAACCTTATATCGTAGTAGAATTTTTTTTTTTTTATGGGAGGGAAGAGGTCTCATTATGAAATGGTTTTTATAATGATTTTTTTTTTTTTTAATCTAATACACATTACAATTATTGGCACCATTTTATTATTTTGACATTATTTTGACCAAATAACTATTAAACTATCTCCACCATATAAGAAAAATCATAATTAATAAGTCATAATTGTAATTACTAGATTTAAAGTTGGGAGTTTAGAGTCAACATTATGATTTAGCATTGAATGGTATTTTTTAAAGCCTTATAATTATGGTTTAAAAAATAAACTATCAGATAAGTCACACTTATTAAATGGCAAGTCCCCCTTTCCATATAAAATCTAAATTTAGACTTAGGCAGTATGTCAGTTTTGACAACTTCTGATAATTTCAACTTTTTATGTCATAATTTTGCCTTTTATCGAAGCTTTAAATGTCATAGCTTAGATCAAATATGTCATCATTTCTCAGTAAGTCATAGTTTAAACTTTTTTTATCTCATAATTATGACATTTAAAGAGACTTTTCACCCAAAAATGAAAATGTATTATTTAAATCACCCTTAAGTGCTTCCAAACCAAAAGAAGATATTTTGAAGAATGTTAGACACTGGTAACTATTGACACTAATAGTGGGAAAAAACAATACTATGTAATCAAAGGTTATCAGTTTCCAAGATTTTTCAAAAAAACTTATTTTACAACAAATAAAAAGAACGCGGATAGGTTTGTAACAACTGACAGATGAATAAATGATGATATAAATTTCATAACTATCTCTTTAAAGGTCACATGTAATGTTTGAAATGTGCATTTTTTTTATTCAGTGTTTGACAATCTCAACTGAAACATGAAGACAGGGCAGGACATATAGTAGCTCCTCTTCTTTTTTTAAAGAAAACAGCCAATAGTGTTTCATTTTTTATCACAGCCAGTGAGTGGTTGAGCTTATAAGCGCATCAAATGAAAAGCAAATGAGAAGCATAGTGAAGGGGTGGGACATGTTAGATACTATTGAGCAATTTATTGGACATAAGATTGATGAGAAACTGAAGTATGAGGTGATGTCAAAACAATTGTTGTCTGTCTTTTAGGCAGAAGAGACAATCTGCAAGCTTTGAGTTTTTTGATTTTCTAAATGCAGATTTTGTCACTGTTTTGGAACGCACTACTTTATGGATTCATTTTAATGGTCTAGGCACACAGTTCAAAGCGCATGGCGCAAAAGTGTTAAGAGTGTGTCCGAATCCACTTTTGCTACTTTAAGGATGAAAAAATCTGCTCTGCGCCCCGGCGCATGGTCTAACAGGGTTGTGCTTATTCTCTTAAGGAGTTATGGGTGTGTTTTAAGTATAACATGCATTAAATCAACCAGAGTCTAATCTCCCATTCCCTTTAAGAGTCAGTTGTGTCGCACCATGGTGCATTTGCTATTTACATGGCAGACTTTGTAAGTGGAAAAACTGAATGTTTCACTAGTGAGAAAACAATTAAACAGACCATCTGCAGCATGAGGATAAAGAACGAGCCTCCTCCATTTAGCCTCTTTACTTTCTCTTTACTTTTACTCTTTACTTTATTCCTTTACTTTCGTGGATAAGGAAACGGTGTTGTACGCACTTTGCTGAAGACATCCATTAGTCTACATATTTAATTTCGTTTGTTAAGCACAAAGATTTGTTTCAAAACTATTTTTAAATTCAGTTCTAATTTTCAGCAAACTAATAAATGAACAATAATAACGAAGTGTGGTCAAAAAAACTGAGCTATATCCAAACGCACGTCCTATTCTTATGCCTCATATGCTGATGCATACGTTCCTTCAGTTGGTCAATGGCGCGGTCTATTTCAGATTTTCAAAATAGCGACATGCTAACAATACGCCTTATCACACATGAGTCCACAAAGTGGCTCAAATGAATTTACTATTTAAACAACGTGGCACAAAATGTGAAATTAGACTTGCGCTGGTCTGAAAATCGCAACAAATCGCGCCAAACATGTCTTGCGCCTTATTGCGCCGGGTGTATGATAGGGCCCCAAGACTAACATACTGATACTAACATCAAAAAAAAAATCTATTTTAATTTCATTGGACCTTAAAGTTCTTATTTTGGTGTATCATGTCATACAGTATGACCTTTTGACAACTAGATTTACTTGTCTTATATATCAGAAATGAGCTTTCATAAATAGCAGCTCTGAGTGTGCTACAAAAATCCTCTCGAGTTTGTTGGAAACCTGGAAAGAAATTAGACAGCCTTTTTCCATAGAGAATCTCTCAAGATGCTTCAGGTTCTCTGGTTTACAGAATGCAGGCACCCTTTTCTCTTCAGTTCACCCACTCATTTTCAATAGGGTTCAGGTCAGTGATTGGGATGGCCACCCCATATTTTTATGCTCAGAGACCTATTTTTAAGTGTATTTTGATATTTGTTTTGAATCAGTAATAGAAGGTCTGACAATGGTCCAGTATTAGAGACAAATGAACAGCAGTCTCTGCCACTTTCAGGAACCACTGAGAAATGGATCTGATTTCTCGCCAGCAGGAAGTAACTGTCATTCTGTCATAAATACTAATATTAATTAATTTCCCGTTCCCATCAGGGCCAAAGGCTAGGCTAGATTTATAGCAGGCGGAGGCTTTTCAAGTGGTCATATGTTACACTATCGGAGCAGAAAAAAAAACTGCAGCCGAACATGATCCATATTTATAAGACAACCTTCTTTCCCTCGGTCAGCCCTTGGAGAGACAGACATGTACAAATTTAAAAGCACATCATCTAAAAATCACAAAGGATGATGAACCCGTACAAACACGGAAAATACGGAGAGAAAGATGACATGGAAAGTATATTAAATGCACGCTCATACTGCACTCTTACGAAACACAATCTCAGTCTTGCTGTCTCTTTCTTTTATGCAGACGCTCACGTATACATGCGCACTAAAGGCCTCAAGCATCATCCTTGGCCCCTGTTTTCCAGCTCCGGTTAATGACTGGCTGGATTTGTGCTTTTAAAAGAATCTCGTATGCAATATTCAGCATGCCGAGCAGGTTTTATCCAGGGTATCCACACTTGGGCACCCAGACCTTCATCAAACTTTCAAAGACATTCCACTTTCTTCTGCTCACCTTACATTGAGTAATGGAAAACACACACAGAGAGAGAAAGAGAGAGAGAAATCAAGTCATGTGAAAATGGACGTTCGCAGAAAACACACTCGCAAATCTGCTTTTATACAAGCAATCCGCAACAAATCTACATCATGAAGAGTTAAATACAGTAATGATGCATTTATCGTGAAGTCATAATAACATGCGCATACAAAATGAAGATGCATTTTCTTTCTATTTATCTTTAGATAAAGTGTGCTACATTTAGAAAATGCACAATTAAACATTCCAATTTAAATATGAATTCAATTATGACAGCCGATAATTTAAATTATGATAATCCAAGGCATGTACTGTATGGTACACTTTGTATATTTATACAAAGCATGTTAGTGTTCAAGTCTTGCCTAATTGTTTGATGCTAATGAAGCTTGAACTGTAAATATAAAATGCTGAAACTGCAAAAATGTGAACTTTGATTTTGAAGGCAAAGCAAAAACATAACAGCAATAGAAATAGACAAACAAACAGAAAATAAAACAGAGATAAATAGAAATAGAAATATTTGGGCAAAATAAACGTTTATAAATATATAAATAGAAATAGACTGATAAACAAAGATATAGATAAAGAAATGCATGAAATGAAAATGACATAAAAAATACATAAACAGAATAGACATAATGTCACATCACTTATCACGATCAGTTCCAACCAATACCCACGAGACACAAGGAATGCCTAATGTCACGTCACTTATCCCAATCAGTCATGAGACACAAGGAATACCTAGAGTCAGGTCACTTCCCAGCAAGCACAGGACGTCAACATGACTTGAGATTGACGTTGTACCCCAACGTTGTGGGACGTTGCATTTTGATTGAAAATGAAAATCGGGTTGACGTCAGAACCAAACGTCAGGCCGACATCAATCTCCAACGTCAGACAGACATTGCATTTTGGTTACTTTCCAACCTTAAAACAATTAAATATTAACGTCAAATGATGTTACAGCTTGAAGTTGTGTGGACGTTATCCCTGTGATGTCTATCAGACGTTGAATTTTGGTTACCATACCGGACAAATAAATGTCAGTATTTGACGTTAATATGACGTTGGTTTATGATGTTGGCTCAACGTTGGATTTTGGTCACTTTCCAACACAACCTATAAATCAACTAAATATCATCGTCATTTCATGTCATTATTGGATGTCGAAATAACATTGTCCTTAGATGCTGGCAACCTAAATCTAACCTAACATTAACATCTTATGACGTTGTGTTTCTGCTGGGTTATCACAATCAGTTCCAACCAATAGAGGAATTACTAACCTACGTCACACATGATGTCACACGGGTTCCCAGTAGCAAAAAGAGATCGGTTGCAATAGCAAACATGTCGTGTTGTGCGGTAGGATGCCAAATTCAAAAATAGAAAACTAAACTTTTACTGTACACCACACTGCTTTTAATGCCAACCGCAGACGTCTTTGGCTAAAAGGGAGCTGGAGTGACGACCTAATTAAAAATGCTCGACTCTGCAGTTCTCATTTCATATCAGGTAAGTTCACACTATGCTGAATCATACACATTACTCGTTTTTGATTGCAGCAATGATTTCAGCAAAAACAGTTAAATATAGTTAATTAAACTGCGGACAGTGAATGCTAAGAATGAAATGTAAAAATGTAAGTTCACATACCCTGCCGTACAGGTGCAGTTCGCTGTCAGAATGCAGTTGTTTTGCTTGTTGAGGATTACCTAGGCCTTGTATAGTTCCGTCTTTTTTCTTATCTTTGGCTAGGCAGAACCTCGGTTTTTAGCACTACAAAGTTTTGAATCTGGTAATCATGGAACATTATTTCTTGCACATGACCACACAGAACAAAATTGTTGGCATCCAAAGGCTTGTAGGCCTTTAACTTCTCACTTGTAAAAACACTTGGAGTTTTAATAAGATAGTTGTATATTTCGAGCTGGATGCTTGGCCATTTTGTCTTATCCAATATCCATTGAGAGGGTGCTATCGCAAATGGATCTGTCAGATGAACGCCGCTCACTTTACCATTAATTTTGCTGAATAGCTGTGCTTATCACTGGGTGACAAGCTGTTATAATACGCTGAAAGCATTATGTAAATAATATATATAATATGTAATCAATATAACTTATTTCTAAGACAACAACAAACTCTGTACCGCATCGGATGTCATTCCGTCGCTGTAAATGCTAGCGATCCCGGGTTTTTTTTGCAACCGCGCTGCACGCGCATCCTGAATGTTTACAAGCATGGTACGGATGCCAAAGAAATGCTAAGTTTTGTTAAATCATACTTTTTGTCAAACGATACGCATCAAATAAACGTAATTCACTACGTAATTCAATATCATATTTATCTCCATGGTTTTTCTGGTAGAAATAAATTAATTGAAATAGAAAAGTGGGCTAAAAGAACAAATACAAGTAGAAGGCAAAAACAAAAAAGCAAAACAGCAATAGAAATAGAGAAATGAATAGAGATAGAATGCAAAATAGAAATACTATTGAAAAAAAACATTAAATACAACAGATACATACAAACATGTACTGTAGATGGATAATGGAAATATTATTAGTATAGAAACATGTAACAGACTGAGACACACTCATAGAAATTGACAAATAAAAATAGACCGAAATTTTAAGATAAGAAAATAATAAGAAGAGATTAAAAAAAGTGGAAAGTGAAATAGACATGCTGTTTAAAAAAAGAAAATGAAAAAAACTGAACGAAGAAGATACTTAGAAATGGGCAAATAAATGTAAATAGAAATAAGAGTACATTATATATTATTACGACTCTCATATGTAGAATGAAGTCACATGCATTGCTCAGGCTTCAACAGACTGTAAAAATATTGATCGTTCTGTGGGTTTTGTCTGTCCAAACTGATCTTTGTGTTGTATTCTTTATTGAATTTGAGTCAGGTGATTGGCTGGGCCATTCTACAGCTTGACTTTTTCTCTGAAAGTATTTGAGAGTTTACTTGGCTGTGTTTAGGATCATTGTCTTGCTGAAATGTCCACCCTGGTTTCATCTTCATAATCCTTATAATGTAGATGTTGGACTGAAGCAGCGAATATTAATTTACAATGATGAAGGGCTGAGGGTTGCAGAAGAACTACTGAGAGATTCTAGCTGCTGTCTGGTCTTTCACTGCCATTCTACATCTCCCTTTCTTCATGTGTTCAATACTTTTTTCCTGTGTCATTTTATTTAATAACACAACTCAATTTGTAAATTAATTAGATTTGTTTTCTTTTCATATATGTATTTATTTGGCTGTTATCAACATCTGGTGAATATTTTAAGTCAACAGCACCTTTAGAAAAATGATGACATGTTGAGTACTTATTTCCCTCACTGTATGTATGTGTATATATTTATATATTTCCATTCATCCAGTTTCTCTTTCCATCTACTCTGCTTCTATTTCTATTCATCTATCTATCATCCTTCCATCTACAAAACTAACTACATCCAAAAACTAAACAAAAACCCAGAATGCGACTTTTTTTTTCCTTCTCCAAAACCACAACCACCCCATAATCTAACACCCGCAATCCATCACAACCAAACCCCGTCCCCTGCGCAAAACCCCAGAGCTGTTCTGATAGCAGTGATTGAATGAGTTGTCTTCCAGCGTTCTCCGTTTCCCCAGCGGGACGGCCTTTCCACCGGGCCGCTTGTTCCACCAGCAGGCCTCGTTTTCGGGGACATTGTTTGCATCATGTGGCCATTTAACTGTAACCATCACCCACAGATCCCAAGCATCTCTTCCGCATCCATCCACCCGTCCCCAGCTCTTTTTGATCCATCCCTCGATCCCTCTGTCCTAAAAGCTGTCAGTATGCCCGGTCTGCTGCCAAACACAGGGCACCAGGCTGCGGCAGCACCTCCATAAATAGCCCTGGTCCAGCCTGTGACATTACCTGCCTACGACAAGATAATCATGATGAATCGCTCCACAGCAAAACTGCACACCGAGGAACAAAGAGCAGCAGCAACACAACCCAATTGCACGAGGCTTTTTATCTACAGCTTTTCCTCTTTTTCTTCTTCTGTCTTTACATCAAGAGGAAAGACGTAAAACGGTGACTGAGAGAGAGAGAGAGAGAGAGAGAGAGAGAGAGAGAGATGAATGTGCCGTTCAAGAAGCTGGTTAGATGAGGCAGCGTTTAGAGAGATCTTAAAGAGAGCTTCTGTTGTAAACGCTGGGCACTTCGTTATGCTGCTTCGGTTTAGATTTAGGCATGTAGTCTCTACACGAAGAAAGGAATAAAAGTAGATTTCTTTGTGCAGAGTTCTTTGAGAGCTGAAGCTAAGGTGGACAGATAATAAACTGATAAAGATAAATAGATAGAGGTTAGATAAAAGCAGAGAGCAGGTCGAAATGATCTTTGCAATGAGATGAGAGATAAACAGATGCTGAAAGTGAAATAGAAAGAAATTAACAGAACTGAAGAGAAAGAGAAGAGCAAAATAAAAAGACAAATAAAAAATAGAAGGCAAAACAGCAATAGAAATAAATTAAGAAACTGAAATGAATAGAAATAAAATTCAATAATAATAATAATAATAATAATAATAATAATAATAATAATAATAATAATAATAATAATAATGATAATTATTATTATTATTATTATTATATGTTAATAAAATATTATTAATTATATATTAATTATTATTATATATTTTTATTATACATTTTATTTTATTTTGTTATCATTATCATTTATTATTGTTATTTATTTAATTATTTATTATTATTATTATTATTATTATCATCAATTCATTCATTCATTCATTCATTCATTTTCTTTTCGGCTTAGTCCATTTATTAATCTGGGGTCGCCACAGCGGAATGAACCGACATCATTATCATTTACTATTGTTTATTATTATTATTATTATTATTATTATTATTATTATTATTATTATTATTATTATTATTATTATAATTTAATATTAGTGGTAGTATTTTTTTCTTATTAATATAATTCTAGTTAGCATTATTAATATTGTTGTTATCATTATTATTATTATTATTATTATTATTATTATTATTATTATTATTATTATTATTGTTGTTGTTATTATTATTTTATTATCATTATTATTATCCTATAATAATTATCATTGTTAACATTGTTGTTGTTGTTGTTATTATTAATATTATCATTATTATTATCATTTATTACTATTATTACAATTATTATTTTTTTTTTATTGTTATTATTGTTATTGTTAATATTATAAGTATTATTATTATTAGTAGTAGTAGTAGTAGTAGTAGTAGTATTAGTCTTAGTAGTATCATCATCATCATAATTTATTATTATTATTATTATTATTATTAATTTTATTATCATCATTTATTATTAGTAGTAGTATTATTATCATCAACATTATCATTTTATTATTATTATTATTATTATTATTATTATTATTTTAGTTAGTATTGTTAATAATAATATTATTATTATTAATAATATTATTAAATATTTTTAGTACTGTTAATAATAATATTATTATTATTTTCAGCATCATTAACAATTATTATTATTATTATTATTATTATTATTATTATTATTATCAATTATTATTATTATTATTATTATTATCTTAGTTATTATTGTTATTATTATTATTATTATTATTATTATTATTATTATTATTATTATTATTACTACTACTACTATCATCATCATTTATTATTATTATTATTTGTATTATTATTATCATATTACTATTATAATCATAATAAATATTATCATTAATTATTACCATCAAAAATGATGATGATGATTTTTGTTATTTTTTTTATTATAAATAAATAATAATTTAGTTAAAAATAAATAATTCCATCATTTTAAACATCATTTTTAAAAACCCAAAAATGCCCTATTATAGAATTTAAGCAATAACAATAACAGTGACTATAGACTATTTTTGTATCTTTCAATGCTGACAAAAAAAAGTGCACAGATTTATTTTAATTACTTTATTCAAATACACATTTATGCGGTGGCGCAGTAGGTAGTGCTGTCACCTCACAGCAAGAAGGTCGCTGGTTCGAGCCTTTGGCTGGGTCAGTTGGCGTTTTTGTGTGGAGTTTTCATGTTCTCCCCGCGTTTGTGTGGGTTTCCTCCATGTGCTCCGGTTTCCCCCACAGTCCAAAGACATGCGGTACAGGTGAATTGGGTAAGCTAAATTGTCCGTAGTGTATGAGTGTGAATGGATGTTTCCCAGAGATGGGTTGCAACTGGAAGGGCATCTGCTGCGTAAAACATGTGCTAAATAAGTAAATAACAAACAATCATTTTCCGTAACGTAAATAAATACTGAAACCAAATTAATTTTAAATGTCATCATATCAACAAAAACTTTAAATTCGGAGTGCTACAAAAAAAAGTTTCAAGCTAAAACATGAATGAACACAATTTAAAGCCAAACAGTATCATTTAAAAATGTATTGTAACACAAAGCTCATTTTAAACTGAAAAGCTTGTTCAAAATATCAACAAACACCATTACAGTATGCAAAGTATTATGCAATAGTACTTCTCCAAACACAGGCAAAACTGGATAGAAGGACAGTTCACTGCTTTATGAATCAGATCATTTTTTAAAGCAAGGCACTGAGAGTTGCAGGAGAGAGATGTCCAAAGTGAACAGGGTCATGGATGTGGTATTGCGGGGTCATCGAGGGGTTTGGGTGGGTTTGGATGTTGGCATGTGCTGATGGATGTGGAATCCAACTGATAACACTGCCCTAAACTCATTTCTGCCCGTTTCCCTGGCCAAACAAAGAATAAAACACAATCACATCCACAGCCACAAGCCTGCCTCGCAGAATTCGACCAACGCTTCATTTAAACAGGCCATTTAAAGCTTCGCTCGTGGCCATGATTTACATCAATGAACGCTTCTGATCAATAAACGCTTCCTTCAATAAACAGTCTCTGACTAATTACCAATGAAGTGACCAAAGCCTCCAATTAAACAGACGATCGATACAGCAGAATTAAAATATACTGTAGAAAAAGCAGCAAGAGGATAATCTGGTAAGAACAGCGAAGAGCTTTGAAAGTCTAGCTAGAGAAGTGAGACAAAACAGGGCTGCACAATTAATCAAGATAAAAATAAAAAGTCAAGATTGATTATAGTTGCTGAATGTACCTAAAATAAAAGTCTTGGCTCCAAGATTTAATTTAGGTCTATGATATACAAATATGAAAAAAATAAAAGACCACTTATCTAAATTGACAAGATTTATTAGGTATGGGTGTGAGTAAAATGTTAGTATTTGATATTTTCATTTAAAAGTTCGATAACATATTCATTCATTCATTCATTTTATATTTATTTAGTTTTATATTATTTGTTTATTTTTATTTACTTATTTATATTTACTTTTATTTATATTATTTTGAATTTATTTATTATAATTTAGATTTATTTATTTATTATATTTTATATTTATTTGTTACATGTTATATTATGTTTATTTTTGTTTACTTTTATTTACTTTTTTATTTATTTATATTTACTTATATTTATTTCTTTATTTATTTTTACTTTTATTTATTTATTTATTTATTTATTTATAATATTTTAAATGTATTTATAATATTTTATATCATTTGTTTATTTTTATTTGTTTTGATTCACTTATTTTTATTTATTTATATTTATTTAAATTAAATGTTTTTATTTATAATATTTAATATTTATTATAATTTATACTCATTATATGTGATATTATTTGTTTATTTTTATTTACTTATTTTTATTTATTTATATTTACTTTTATTTATATTATTTTGAATGTATTTATTATAATTTAGATTTATTTATTTATTATATTTTATATTTACTTGTTACATGTTATATTATGTTTATTTTTGTTTACTTTTATTTACTTTTTTATTTATTTATATTTACTTATATTTATTTCTTTATTTATTTTTACTTTTATTTATTTATTTATTTAAAATACTTTATATGTATTTATAATATTTGATATCATTTGTTTATTTTTATTTGTTTTGATTTACTTATTTTTATTTATTTATATTTATTTAAATTAAATGTTTTATTTATAATATTTAATATTTATTATAATGTATATTCATTTATTATATTTGATATTATTTGTTTATTTTTATTTATATTTACTTTTATCAATGTATTTATTTGTTTATTTATTTATTTATAATATTTTATACTTATTTATTATAATTTATATTATTTGTTTATTTTTATTTGTTTTATTTATTTATATTTACTTATATTTATTTATAATATTTTATATGTACTTATTTATTATACTTTAAATTTCTTTATTTTATATATTTTATATATATTTATTATATTTTATATTACTTGTTTTGTTTTATTTACATATTTTTGTTCATTTATATTTACTTATATTTATTGATATATTTATTTATAATACTTTATATTCATTTATTTATTTATTATAATTTATATTTATTTATTATATTTTTTATTATTTGTTTAATTTTATTTATTTATATTTATTTATTTATTGTTATAAATTGTAAACCGTCAAAATAATTTTGTTTGTGACTGAAAATAACATCTATTCCACCAAATCTTGATTTCTTAATTAATAATAATTAATATTAACATTTATGGTATTTAGTTAAGCAAAACAAATTTCTCTAAATGACTTTTTTTTATTTATTTTTTTTTATGAAATATCATCAATAGTTTACAGATTAAAAGAACAAATATTGTTACTCAAACACATAACTACAAGTTACATTTTCAAGTGGTCTCTTGATTTACTAGTCCATCTTTAGCAACAAAAATTCATTCAGATCCCCAAATGTATTTTATGCATCATCCACTTTCAGATGCAACACATCACCTGAAATAAAAGCTTTCAGAACCCAAATCAAAAGTGCACAAGTTATGATTCTTATAATTATGCAACCCTGCAACCATCAAATCCAAATTACAGTGTTTTTGTGACTGGCTTGTCATTTAGTGATTATGACATTGTGTTTATCCTGAAGCATGACAGGACAGTCACAGACTCTATTTAACCAATTGATTAAGCAGTCTCACTTGTATTGTGCCAGTCTGCTGTTTTTACTGGGGGATTGGGTGGTGTTTTATGAAGTGAATCACACCCTTTCATCAAAAGGCAATGGAAGGTAATAAATGGTGATGCAGCGCAGCATAAGTGCAGTTCTGCCTCTCAGAGAAAAGTACTTGACTTAAAAATCAAGCAAAAGTACACTTAACACTGACTCCTTAGCACTGCGATACAATAGAGTAGACACGAGGTATGCTGGTTGCCAGTTATGTTTGTTTAAAAGGACAACTTATTCAGAAAGGTCAACATCTGAATTATTTTGCTTTACATTAATTGCTATTTCTGAATGAATAAAAAGCCTCACTGTTAGAAATATGCAATACTTCCTTAGGCTGGAGAGAGAGGGAGAGAGAAAGAAAAAGAGAAAGAGAAAATTCACCCACAATTGATGTTTTGTCATCATCTACTTACTTTCAGTTATTCAAAAACCCACTTGACTGATTTTATGGAAAGCATGAGGAGATAATTTGCAGAATTATTTTTGTCCAACACTGAAAGTGAATGGATTTTCATTTCTCTTTGATCATATAGAGTATATAGGGTTATTATAGTAAACTATATATAATTAAATTTTATATTTTTTTATAAATCATTCATTCATTCATTCATTTTCTTTTCGGCTTAGTCCCTTTATTAATCAGCTGAAACAGCACAATTCTTTAAATGTTTTGGGACAACTTAATTGTTTTATTTTGAACCCTTGTGTACTTTTCAAATTGACTACCCTTTTGTTATGTTCGGGATGAAAACATCCTCTGAATTTAACTGCTGTAAAAATGCATCAGATAAATATTTATTTCAATTTTTGCATAAATCTGTTGATCAATCTCAGTCCAAATCTACTAATTTATTTAGAAAATTACAGGATTTTAACTGTTTAATTGCCAAGTTTTCACTGATTTGGTGAAGAAGAAAAAAACACAAAATGTATTTTCAATATAAAAAGTAATTGTGGACAGGATTTATTTGACCTTTGGTCTTGGACATGTGAGCGATTAGTAACAACATTGCCTATAATGCATTGTTAGATTTTCATTTTTTCTCCCTAATTTACTGTTGGTGGTTGTTTTTAGCCCATTGACTTCCATTATATCCACATTTGATGATGCATAAATACAGTCTTTGTTTTTGTTTACCCCATGTAGTTCTGAGAGCTGAGATGCATATTTTGATTTTCTCAGACACATCAAGGTAAGTGTGCAAAGGTCAATTTCACACACCCACACACTTTAATTTGCTAATTTGCTGTTATACTCTATATAAAATCCAGACACTAAGCTTTTTTTGCACCTCTAAAGGGTTAATAGTGCCAACCGGTGATCAACAGTAAAAAATTAAACATTTTATCTCTTCCCAACCGAGAAAACCACCAACAATCAAAAATGTATGATTATATGGTGTCATGGTTTTGTAATAAAATAAATTAGGTTATAATGGAAGTCAATGGGGCAAAAACAGCCACCAAGAGGAAATTGGGTAGAAAAAATTTTAAATCATTCAAAAACAATGCATCAAAGGCAATGTTGTGTCACATGTCCAAGACTGGGATAAAAGGTCAAATTAATCCAGTCCACAATTACTTTTATATTGAAAATACATCATTGTGTGTGTTTTTGTCACCAAATCAGTGCCATCATTTATGAATTTGACAATTAAAGAGTTAAAATCCTGTAATTTTTCTAAGAAATTTTGTAATTGTAATTTTGTAGTTGTAATTTTGTATTTTGCTGAGGTTGATTAACAGATTCATGCAAAAAAAATAATAATAATTCAAAATATTATTCTGATGCATTTTTACAGCAGTTTAATTCAGTGGATGTTTTCATCCCTAACATAACAAAAGGGTTGTAAATTTGCCCAGAGTGTATTCTTGAGGGTTATTATTATTATTATTATTATTATTATTATTATTATTATTATTGTTATTGTTATTATTATTATTATTATTATTAGGCAACGCAGTGGCGCAGTAGGTAGTGCTGTTGCCTCACAGCAAGAACGTCGCTGGGTCGCAGGTTCGAATTGGGTGAATTGGGTAAGCTAAATTGTCCATAGTGTATGAGTGTGAATGTGTGTGTGGAAGTTCCCAGAGATGGGTTGCGGCTGGAAGGGCATCCGCTGTGTAAAATCGCGCTGGATAAGTTGAATGAATGAATGAATTATTATTATTATTATTATTATTATTATTATTATTATTATTATTATTATTATTATTCAAAGCATTTTGTCAAAATAAGATTTGTCACCAAAAATCATTCTGCTAGCTGAAACACAGAAAAAGTTATGGCCAAATTAAGACTCAAAAATCACCCCAGAGTGGATGAAAACATCCCCAACAGTACATAAGGGTTAATCCACTTAAGTTTGTAAAATCAATTAGGTTAACCTAATCGATTTAGTTTGGAACATTAAGGAATTGTCTGGAACCCTGCATTTTTACAGTGTATGCATAACATTTTTATAAGAACACCACTGAGATTTAATTTTCAGCGAATAAAGACTCAAATTCCATTATTGTCATTTTTCACACGTTGTATGCCTTCTAAATACTTTAAATATAGCACATGAATTCTATTTAGACTTAATTTACAGTCTAAATCTCATTTCCTTGCTTTTTATGGAAAAGATCTGCTTAAAGAATCTGCTAAATATCTTATTTACCTCTCCACCAAGAAAGAATATCAAAACAAGCTCTGGCTGCCATTAATAAATGATGACAGAATTTGTGTGTGTTTGGATGAATCAGAGCTCAAAAAGTTCATAAAAAGGCACAGCGGGTTTTCCAACAGAGAGCTGAACTCTGGGATGAGTGCAGAGAGAGACAGACACACACACAAACACACACAAATCAATACACGCAGCTTATATCGGCCCCCCTGTTGAGCACATCTTTTCTTATAGCATAGAAGTGAATGTCTCAGGGTCGTCTGTGGGGCTTCAGCCGTCGGCCATTACTGCTTGTGGAGCTCCAGGTCCATCTAGATGCCCAGAGGGAGAGCGCAGTACAAACAGATGGAGATTTAGGAACCATCAGGTCTCATTTTCTTGGAAGCCCTTTTGGCAATTCTTCAAACAGTTATGAAATAAAATTCACACAAGACCACACACACACACATAGAAGGGTAATAACGTTTTAGAAAGCATCTGTTATGGGTTTAGGAAAAAAAAAAAAGAAGGGATGATGCACTAACAAGGGCACGGGATAGATTTCAGAGTAAGACAGAAACCAGTTTGTGTCCAATTACGCTTAAACTGAGGACCAAATCCACAACGGAGGCTGAACGGCAGTTATGATATATGCTTTTCCTTTGTGGACAGATAATTGGTTTAATAAGTGACAGAAACTAGCAGTTTAAAAGCAGCTGGGACGTCGTGAATCGGAAGGCGACTGATCACCTTTTTTCTACCTTCACCACCAAACACAGAAATAGAGTGAATCCAGAATTCAACAACTGTCTGTATTCAACCACTAGTGATGTGCTAATGCAATATTACTGCAATAAAAAATAAGACGTTCATGGTCTTTAAATTCATATTCACAAAAAGGACAATAAAAATATCTTAATCTACCTATTATTTTACAAGTACATTTTGTTTTGATGGTCTCCGTTTAAGAGAACAAAGAAATAAATGAATGAATAAACCAACAAACTTATTAGGCGTCACAATCGACAGCGATCTAATCCTTGTACAGTAGACCGCTGGTAAACACGCAGATCGATATAGAAGTACAATTCTGCCATTTTATGGACCATAGATCCAGTGATGCACCGCTCACACACACCTGTTCCGGATTCCCACAGCCAGAGGAATGTCAAGGACTGATTACAAGGACTATTTATACAGTGCACACACAGATCAGTGCTGAGTCTTTTTATCTGTTATCTGTGACATCACGACGCGTTTTCCTTGCCTTGCCATGTTAGACCCTTGCTTTGTTGTATTGTTTATTCCTGTCTGCTGCCTGCCTTTTGACCATCCGCCTGTTTACTGACCACTGACAACTCTGCATTTAGATCCGCACTCCATTGTCAGCTTCCCCATCACATTACACTAGGCTTTCATTAATTTGAACTTATTTATTTGACAGGGACATGCACAACAACACATTGACCTTAAAAAGGAAATATGTGTTGTGCTTCTTCTTCTATACGCTTATTAAGTGTAACGTCGTACGAAACGGCTTCTGGGTCCAAACGCTTTATCAAACTGTATGGAGAGACTCAACAAATGGTAATAATAAACGTTTAAAAAGCGATGTAGTACTTTTGAAAATTATGATCGCAATATATTCAGTTGAAGTCAGAATTATTAGCCCCCTTTTTAATTTTAATTTCTATTTTGAATATTTCCCAAATGATGTTTAACAGAGCAAGGAAATTTTCACAGTATTTCTGATAACATTTTTTTCTTCTGGAGAAGGTCTTGTTTTTTTTTTTTTTGTTTTTTTTTTGGCTATAATAAAAGCAGTTTTTTATTTTTTTAAAAGCCATTTTAAGGTCAATATTATTAGCCCCTTTAAGCTATATTTTTTTCGATAGCCTACAGAACAAACCATCGTTATACAATAACTTGCCTAATTACCCTAACCTGCCTAGTTAACCTAATTAACCTAGTTAAGCCTTTAAATGTCACTTTAAGCTGTATAAAAGTGTCTTGAAAAATATCTAGTAAAAGATATATTATATGGTATTATTTACTGCCATCATGGCAAAGATAAAATAAATCAGTTATTAGGCATGAGTTATTAAAACTATTATATTTAGAAATGTGTTGAAAAAAATCTTCTCTCCGTTAAATATAAATTAGGAGAGAGAAAAAACAGGGGGGCTAATAATTCTGACTTCAACTGTATATACACATGCCTAATATCCGATGGCCGGAAAGTGATAAATTTTTTATAAGTTGTTAAAATAATGGTGTCTGTGATGCAGCAAGTCCAGAGTTGGCGGTTCATTACGCTGTGGCGACCTCTATAATAGACTAAGACGAAGTAAAATTAATGAATGCTATTAAGCAATTGGTAATGTAATAGTGTGGTTCAAGTTACTGTATAACTAAAAACAACCAAAGAACCTGACAACTGAATTTGCTCAAACTAAATGCTAACTTATCAGTAGGCCCACACGGAATCTGCGCCCGCAGAATTCCGCAGATTTTCTGCAGAATTCCGCAGATTTCCCCAGATTTTTAGCCCATCATTAATTCAGTTTATTTACTTGAGTAAATGTGTGTAAATCTGAATTTATTCCGTTTTTAAATTACACATATTTCACATATTAAGGTTTTAGTTATGAGACTCCCAAAATAATTCCGCAGAAATCCGTAGATTTTTACCAAAATTCTCCGCAGAAAAACATCCGCAGATTCCGTCTGGCCCTACTTATCGGGGTAAAAATAAAAACAGTGTCCAACAAGCCTCAGTTTACAAAATCGCATCTTAAAGGGGACCTATTATGCAAAAATCAAATGCTAAAAAAGTTTAAATAGAGATAAACAGTCTGTACATAAAACAAGCTTCTAATAGGAAAAATGTATTTATTTTAACTTTATAATCACAATTGATAAAAGCAGTCTGCAGAAACACTTTGATTGACATTCTCCCTTTGTACGTGTCATCAGAGGGGGAAAGTCCCACTCATAAGTGAAGATCTCTCCTTCATTGGCATATGACATTAGTCTTGCTTTTGAATCTGCCACTATGCTGACACAAAGGCATTTGTATTTTGAAATTTGTCTTTTGAAAAGAGGGCTGGGAGCAAAATCTCATTTGAATTTAAAGCGACATTCACCAAAATGGCACAATTAGTATTGAAGCCTAAAAGGGCAGTTCCAAAGAGTAATAACAACTTATTTGTGAGATATTTTGAGCTGAAACTTCACATACAAACTCTAGTGACATAAGAGATCTTGCAAACAGGAGTATTATCCTTTGCATTATTAATAGTCAATCAGAAACAAAATCTTCTCTGATTTTCTCAGAATTTTAGCACCATTTATTTTCTTGAAAATGTCAAATATAGCGCTTTAATGCAGACTTAAGCATGGTCTCATTTTAAAGAAGCCACTAGCTACATTGTAGCTAAAGCGAAACTTTTTTAAAAGGTTAAATGAAACAAAGTTATGTATGTTTTAAGTTGATGAAAAAATAAAACAATAAATGTATATTTTATTACATTATACATATTCATGTATCCTAAAATTGACAGAGAATTAAATAAAATTTCATATTCCAAATTTAAAAGTTAATATTTTCAAAAATTAGCTTTCAGTGCAATTTTAGTTAAACACAGCACCAAACATTACCACTAGATTAGCAATATGAACCATATTTTTTCATACATGTCACAATATTTATAAAATGACATAAAATTAAGTATTATGCGCAGTTTGGTGGTATTTGATTTCAATTTAGCCTCTAAAAAATAGTTTTACAAAACCTGTTTCGAGAAACCTGCATGTTTCTTAAAGTTGGCTCAAACTTAGTAATCTTTAGATTTCCATAATATTTATTACATTTCCAGATCTTCTTTCTAAAAATATAGAATGGATGTTATCTTTTGGACGTTTCTAATCATTTTATTTTTTATTTTTTACATTTAGATTGCTGTAGCAAAGTATTATGATTTACGTTTCTGATAAGTAGCCTTGTCACAAATTTATAAATTAATAAAGCCCCCCCTATTAGTGATGATCTCTCCCTCATTGGCATATGACTATAGTCTTGTTTTTGAATCTGCCACTATGCTGACACAAAGGCATTTGTAGCTCCGCCATCTTTTAAAAAGAGGGCTGGGAGCAAAATCTCATTTGAATTTAAAGCGACAGTCACCAAAATGGCACAATTGGCATCAAAGCCTAAAAATGACAGATTTAAAAAGTAATAAAACATTATTTGTGTGGTATTTTGAGCTGAAATTTCACATACACACTCTAGGGACATCAGACATCTTACAAAAAGGGGCATTATAGGTTTCCTTTAAATTAAAGATTTATTAAGTGAATCATTGAATCTCATTCACAGTCTATCAATCAGAAACAAAAAAGCTGCTCTTAATTTTAACCATTTATTTTGTTAAAAGTGTCAAATATCGCTCACTCCTAATTGAACATTTAATAGCAAACACAGAAAATCATCAAACAACATGTATGCGTTTCTTTGTAGAAATTATATTGCAGTAATAAGTGACAGTGACAGTTTGAAAAGCACCTACTGTAGGATGACTGTGAGGTGAACTGTAAGGCAATTGATCAACTCTTCCTCTCTTCACCCCTGCTCAGTAAAGAGACAGATAGAGAAGCTGGAAGATCTACCGATTTATAAGTAAAAGCAGTGGGATGCATAAAAGCACTAGGAAACAGACCTTGAACGAAGCTATGAAATATCCAGCTACTATTATTCAAGCACTATGCTCCAAATCAAAGCAGTATATTCCAGCGCATGACATAATTGTGTCCGCACAGGCTTGCCGAGGTGTATCGCTCATCTTTTTATGCACTACCTGAGAGTGATGAGCTCCTCCGACACCTCATCACACCCCGTCCTCTCTATGCAGCATATGAGAATTTATAACTTAATAAGTGTAAGTATTAAAGAATAAGTAGGCTGTTTTCATATTCCTTCCATGCTTAAGTGAGGAATGCAGGGACAAATTGGCAGAGATCTTTACAAACTTACTGCAGCCGCTAAGCTCGTAAACAACAGCCAACAGAACATTTCTATTGCATTATGCCGTGTTGTGCTGCAGAATGAGGTTATTTCATACCTTAGCGGTGTGCGGAAATCAGTCTAACCTGTTAATTTTACACCAAGCTGGAACATATTGTATACAAATCAGTTTTACATTCGTTGCAATGCAAGTCAGCCAGTGAGATTTCTTCAACCTAAGACGACCTGCTGATGGACTGAGATGCTGATGGAAATACCAAGTTCTTTGCTTTTTGAGATGTGAAAATGACCTGTTCAACTTAAATAATGGCAAATCTTCAATGCTTTAATGCACAGACTTAAAGGCCCCATTAAATTAAAATACAAAAATTAGATATTAGTTTCAATCTATTAGTTTTAAGGACATCTATATGTTGCTGTGCTCCAAAACAGTGACAAAATTTGCGTTTAGGAGATATAAACATGTAAAGCTTGCAGTTTGTCACTTCCGTCTAAATGGATCAACGTTTTTTTTTTCACATCACCTCATACTTCAACTTCTCATCAAAGCTTGACCAATCAAATGCTCTCTAGTGCCTGACATGACCCGCCCCCTTCTCATTTGCTTTTGATTTGATGCGCTTGAGCTCAACCACTCTCTGTAATGAAAACAAAAGGCTATTTGCTAGTTTTTAAAAATAGGAGGGGCTACTACGTCCCACACTCTCTTCATTTCTCAATTACATCAAACATCGTTTAAGAATACACATTTCAAAGCACTTCACGGTACCTTTAAGCGTGGTCTCATTTTAAAGAAGTCATTTGCCAGATTGTAGTTGAAGGGAAATGTATTCTAAAGGGTAAATGAAACATATTAAACAAAAGTTATGCATGTTAAGTTTATGAAAATAAAAGAAAAAAACTAGAAATGTAAATTACAATGAAAAAAGTTAATTTGTGAATAAATTATATTCTGAATTTGAAGTTGAAATCTCCAAAAATGAGCTTTCAGTATAATTTTGTTTGGGCGCAGTACCAAATATTACCACCAGATTACATTGCAGTTTCCATTGATGCACATACGGGCACTACCTATTTTTATGTATAGTTTTAGCAATATGAACCACATTTTTTCATACGTTTCGCAATATTTATTAAATGATAACAAATTGTAAAGTATTGTGCGCAGTTTTGTAGTATTTGATTTTACATTAGCCTCTAAAAAACACTTTTAAAAAAGCGAGAAACCTACATGTAGCTTTTCCATAATTTTTAATACATTTTCAGATTTTTTATTTTTTTTTTAAATATAGAATGGATGTTCTCTTTTGAGGTTTCTAGTGTAACAGAGGCCGGCTAGTGAAGTGCTGTGCAGGTAAACCCCACTCCTCTGACCTCTAAAAGGTGCTCTAACAAAGAGGCTAAAGACCATGGCCTCTAGTGTCTGTTGCTAGAGCAACCGACTCCTATGCGAAGAGTTGTTGGTTCGATCCCAGCTCGGAGTGGGTTGGGTGATGTAGGACCGACAGGGTTACACTAGCAATTTTTTACATCTGGATTGCTGTAACAAAGTATAATGTTTTAATATAATACTGATAAGTGGCCTTGCTGCAAATTAATATATATAAGTAATAGTTGCTCATTTATATTAAAAGTCAAGAAATATGGAAACTAGAAATTAAGCTTTCAAATGATATAAAGTTTGTCATGATTCCATTTTTTAGACTAAAACATTATGATATGATTACAAATGACAGAAAATATTTTCCTTCTATACTTTCTACAAAACAAAAACAGTGTAAAAATATGTATTCAGAAGACCTTGAGTATTCTTAGACCATTCCAATTATATATTTTCTCATGATTACATTAGGATTTGCAATATAGTGAAGTAAACTTGAACTGCTGGCAGGACGGTGGTAAGTGCAGAAAACATCAATTTCCTCAACATCTCAACAACACAAATCAAGCTTTAAACAAGCCTCAGCTAGAACTAGGGGCAAAGTAAATGTTCGCATGCAGCCAATAAAATCCATAGCCTTGGCATTATGCAAATCTGTTGCAGCCAGCACACATTTTTGCAGGTTTGCAAGACCTCGAACTGCAGGCGACTCATTTCCGACAATTCAAAATCTGTTCTTTCTTTTGGCAGACAAAACCTGCATTTATCTTGCACTTTGGTCTTTGAAACTTTGCCGACCTTTTAAATTACACACTGCAAGAGAGGTCAAGAATAATTTCTTTGGAACTTTTTAAGTTAACTTTTGAAGCGATTTGTACCAGTTCATTAATGTAAAACCACTGACAGCCAATCGAAATCCTGTGATGTAGCATTTAAAGCTGATGACGGAAAATCTGGAAGCATGTGCTTATAATAAGCAGCATATTAACTTTCCTTTTTGTGGATGCAAATATATTTATCAACGAAGTTATCATTTTTGCACTGCTGTTTATTATTGATATCACGTGAGTGTGTAATATTGAAAAACAAACAATGAAGCGGGCCTATAAAAGCCCAAGGTTGTGGAGGAATTGGCAGCGGTGACATTTCAAAGCATATGAATCATCCTCAGGCTGGCTGATAACAAAAAAAAAACGAATGCAGTTCTGAGAGGCGTCTGAGCGTTGGTTGAACTAGAACATCGCATCGGGTTACGCTGCCTGAGTTTCTGACTCACTCCATTATTAAAGCCTGTACTATTGTTCATTGATTCCCAGATCTGAAACTTTTATTCAATCCAATTTTGTTGGTATTTTTTCATAAAATCTGGACTTGTTTATGGTTTATTGCAACTGGGTTGCCACAAAAACAGCAAAGTACCTGCAAAGTCGAGTAGGCACAAAATATATATTAACTTATGAATTTATTATTTAAGTATTTAACAGACATCAAACCTGACTGTTTAACCTTTTGTCCACAGATTATCATAAAAAAATAAAAAAATAAACAAATAATAAAAAACTTGCTTAAATTTGTTACAGGAACACAACTGAACCAAATTAAAATGATTTAAAAAATTATAATAACTAAGAAACCAAGTTAAAGGGTTGGGGATATCCACCCCTTTTGAGCAATGAATATCATGACTTTTACAGTTATTTGGGATGACTGGATTATTTCTGTGAGGGTAATTAAAATAAATATTCAGGAAGCCATTATTCAAACAATGTCATCTGTTCGAAACTGCAATCCATTAAATGATGACATGTTTTAAATGTGAATAAAAATGTCATTGCCTTTAATAAATTAACATACATGTTTTTTTTAGATATTCCTTTATTCATTTCAGACAACACAATACTAATCTTACTTGGAGAAAAAAAAATAACTTTGGAATTAAAAATGTGGAGTTTTTGGATATGTTGTGAAATCTTTATTAAAATAAAAATACATATTTTTTTTCTCAAACCCATACCTAATAAAACCACAAAAGCTGGGAATTGTCCGAACATTTTCTTTCTTGTCTATTAAAATATATCTAAAAGCATCATCAAACATTTGAACCATTTACATTTAGGTTACCTTTCTTTTGTAATTCAGAACATTGCAGAACATGTAATCCAGAATGAAAGTACATTGCATCCGACCCTCAGTGGAAAAAATAAAATAAAATAAATATTCATGAAGAACTTGGCAGCAGTAAAAAAAAAAAAAAAAAAAAACATACTTGTAGTATTGACATTTGTTTGATAGTTTGATATTTGTAATATGATCCTACTGTATGTTTGGATTGCAAGCAGATAAAGTGGTTTTGGGCCTTAAAAATGTGGAATTATGGAAGAAATGTTATCAAATCTTTTATTAAAATACAAAATACATATTTTACTCAAACCCATACCTAAGAAATCCACAAAAGCTGAGAATTGTCAAAATATTTTTCTTTCTTGTTAAAATATATCTATGAGCATCATCAAACATTTAAACCATTTACGTTTAAGTTTCTTTTGTCATTCAGAACACCACAATAGATGTAAAGCAGAATGAAATTGTTACATTGACACTCAGCAAGAAAATAAAAACAAATATTTATGAAGAACAACTTAGCAGCTGTAAAATAAGCATATACTTGTAGTATGTTTGTAATATGCTCTTATTGTCTGTTTAGATTGCAAGCAGATTAAGTAGTTTTGAGCATTTTCAATTTCAAATAATAGCGAGTTCAGATTGCATGATTTTTAAAATAATCGCTTCACAGATGTTTTCACACTGCATGACTATCTGGGGCAGCATTTCGTCACTGCTGTGCTTACATTGCAAGATGGATCGGCAACAGGTGGTTTCACACTGTATGACTTTAAAGTAGGAGAATCAACAACAACAAACTCTTGGTCCACAAAATACATCTCACAAACAAACACGCAAGAAGTCACATGAAAACAATGGGAGGTCACATAGTATATATTTTATTAACTAGAAAATGAGAAAGAAGCCTTTAGTGGGGTAGAAAATGTACTTACTTTGCTCACCTGGTTTTTGAAGGGAATTAACAATTTCTCTGAAACGTTTTTTTTCTTTTTTGAGCCTGTTGTGGTATTGCTCAGGTAACACGTCAAACAGACACGGGTGTTCCTGCCATTTTCCACTAGTTTTTCCTCCATTTCTTGGGTCCAAATAGGCTGAAAAAATGCCCTTTTAATTCCTCCCCCAATCTCCAAATGGCCTGCAGATACCCACACTAGTGGATGCTGCTCTCTCATTGCTGTAGGTAATCGCCGATGTTCTTTTTAATCAGAACACATTTCACACAGATTATATTAAATCGCCAACAGCTCCAGATATTTAGCATGCCAAATATCTCACAGGTGTCGGCAATTCGTTGGCGATTCTCTTGGAATGCGTCTTTGATAGTTCACATCGTGTGATTGTTACTCACGTGAACGAGCAGCGATTTACCTGTGATTTCAGGCATTTGTCTGTGATTGTCTGTCGACGAGTCAAAATCAGGGCTAAAATAATGCAGTCTGAACTCGGCATGACTTTCATTACTTACCCAAACAGTTCCTTCATGTTGTCCCAATTTTTTAGATGTTAGTATCAGTATTATTTATTTTTAGGACATCTGTAAGCTAGTGTGCCCCAAAACAATGACAACATTTGCATTTAAAACTTATATAAGCATGTAAAGCTTTTAGTTTGTCACTTGGACCAACGGTTTTATTCACGTCAACTCACACTACACAGTTTCTCATCACATCATAACCAATCAAATGTTCTCTAGTATCTTACAAGCCCCGCCCCTTCTAGACGTTTCTCATTTGCTTTTCACTTGATGCACTGAGTGGAGTGGTGATAAAACAAAATGCTATTGGCTGTTTTTTAAAAAGGGGGAGGAGCAACTCTATGTCCCACCCCCTCGTCATGTTTGATTGAGATTATGTCAAACATCGAATAATGCATATTTCAAAGCACTTCACGAGACCTTTACGTTAACTTAATAATTTTGATTAATAGACTTAAATTTTACATTTAAGTTTTCCCGCCAAAAAAACTAAGAATTGTGTTGTTTCAACTCATTTTAAATAAGTAGTTTGAACAATGCCTTTATTTGGGTGCATAAAGTCATCATTTATATATACAAAGTGGGCTACGCGGTGGCGCAGTGGGTAATATTGTCGACTCACGGCACGAATGTTGCTGGTTCGAGCCTCAGCTGGGTCAGTTGGCATTTCTGTGTGGAGTTTATGTTTTCTCCGTGTTGGCGTGGGTTTCCCCCAGGTGCTCTGGTTTTCCCCACAAGTCCAAAGACATGCGATATAGGTGAATTGGGTAAACTAAATTGTCCGTAGTCTATGTGTGTGAATGAATGAGAGTGTATGGGTGTTTCCAAGTGATGGGTTGCAGCTGGAAAGGCCAGTGGTACATTAAACATATGCTGGATAAGTTAGCGGTTCATTCCGCAGTGGCGCCCCCAGATTATTAAAGGGATAAAGCCGAAAAAAAATGAATGAATGAATAATACAAAGTGAGAAGAATGCAAGTCACTCTCCACTTCCTGTCTGGAAAGGAAGTGGGCGGGATCCAGGAAAAAAAAACACTCTCCCATTCTCTCTCTCTCTCTCTCGCTCTACTTGTATGCCACTGATGTGCTGCCGGCTCTGACTGGCATCAGCTCAAGGTCACCGAGCGCATCTGAAAGACTGGGCTGCAGACAGGACTCGGCCCAGGCTAAAGCTGGCATGCTAAATGACTAGAGATTCCGAGCTCTGCGCCGTGAGCCGTGCATCTCGCTTACCAGCAGACGGGCTCAGCTGAGGCCACTGCTGTGAGCTATCAGTCTCCAGATTCCCCCTGAAGAGGGTGGATATTGATATTTCAAATTCTCCTCTGTGTTGTCAGCAGCCTTGCATTAAGAGTTATCTCTGACAACAGTGAGGGCACGGCAGAACAGACGCAGGGAGCTGAGAGCCAGAACTAAAAGTGGAGAGACCACTGCGTCGTCTGAATATTAGGAGAGAAAGGGAGACGGCCAGAAGAATGAGAAATAATAAAAGTACTGAAATGTACCTCTGTAGTACCATGGGTTGTTTTCGGATTTGGTGAGTGGAATTTTGACTCAAGAAAAGATTTAAAGATGACAAAATATATCAATCATATTCATTAGACATATTTTACCCCTTTTTCAAGATTTAAGATAAGTCTTTTGTGTCTCCAGAGTTTGTCTGTAAGGTTTCTGCTCAAAATACCCTTCAGATTATTTATTATGCCTTTCAGAATGTTGGAATTTTTCTGCTCTGAACACATTGTAGCCGTTTTTATTGCCTGTGCCTTTAATGCT
Organism: Danio kyathit; assembly: GCA_903798195.1. Lineage (NCBI taxonomy): Eukaryota > Metazoa > Chordata > Actinopteri > Cypriniformes > Danionidae > Danio > Danio kyathit. The sequence goes on along the minus strand of LR812520.1, from coordinate 45,230,613 downwards.
AGTTCTCCCCGCCCACCGTTTCCACGTGACTATCAGAGTGTGTCTTAATCTCCACCTTGTCTGCGTCAGATAAACAGCACAGTGACAGACATGAAGGAAGCAGATCTCACGTAAGGTTTGTGAGAATACTACAGTAAAAACTTTCCCAATGATTATTTGATGCATTTGTTGTGTAGTTAATTCAAGCCTTTCTGCAAGGATGAGTCACACATAAATGTCATTACAAAGTTCACGCACATACACACACAGACACACACACACAACGAGCTTGTTTAATTTTGCACAAATGTGACAGGATGCACGTTAATATTCACTGCTGTATGGATATATAGATAATGTACAAAAATGGATATGTACAAAATTAACCTGATTTAAAGTCCACAAACCCGGATTGAAGCATCTTAATTTATATATGTACTAACATGCGGCTGTGGTGATAAGCAAAGCTAAAGTAAATTGCAGTGATTCATTACAAACTTGCACTGTTTTAAAAACTTTTTAAACTTGTAAACCTCATTCTTGATCAAATTTGATGATGATTGATCACAGAGAGCTGAACAGATCATTTAATCCCAGTTGCTTTGCGCACATCCTGTCTTGTTGATAAGATTATATGGGTTACTACAGAGTAATAGTGTTAATATGCGGCTGTCAATCAATTCAGTGGGCGGGGAAATTGCACTCCTAAGTCACGTAGCGGTCAGCCTCAAAATGGGAGAGATTTAGATCCTAATTTAAAAAGAGAGACTTATTGTCTTTATATCACCCAATATGATTGTGGACACACTATACCTACACATAGTTCTGTCTAAACAGCTTACAAAAGATGATTTTCATCATACTGTAGGTGCCCTTTAAGTTATCTATTTTGTGAGTTAGCATTTCAGTTCATTGGAATAATATAATATAATATAATATAATATAATATAATATAATATAATATAATATAATATAATATAATATAATATAATATAATATAATATGGGGTGGCGCGTTTACCTCACAGCAAGAAGGTCGCTAGCTGGTTCGAGCCTTCGCTGGATTAGTTGGCGTTTCTGTGTGGAGTTTAAATAGTGTGTAAATTATCCGTAATGTGTGTGTGTGTGTGTGTGTGTGTGTGTGTGTGTGTGTGTGTGTGTGTGTGTGTGTGTGTGTGTGTGTGTGTGTGTGTGTGTGTGGGTGTGTGTGGATGTTTTCCAGTGATTGGTTGCAGCTGGAAGGGCATCCGCTACGCAAAACATGTGCTGGATAAGTTGGCGGTTCATTCCGCTGTGGGGACCCCGGATTAATAAAGGGACTAAGCCGAAAAGAAAATTAATAATATAATATAATATAATATAATATAATATAATATAATATAATATAATATAATATAATATAATATAATATAATATAATATAATATAGGAAACTACAAGCATCACTTGATCACAAAAAAAAAAAAAAACGAGAAAAATGATAAAGTGTGAGACTGTAGAATAAAAGTATGGGGATTTATAGTGGATAAACCACAAGTCACATAGTTTGGTCTTGGGTGAGATTGATAAGAAAGTCTTCATTATTGAAATATAAACTCTTTATTCATGTTATTTTAAAGTTTCCTTGTTGTGTTTTGAAGGACTACAACAATGCTTACACAAATCTAAGGTCAAATAAATATTTGATTTTTAAATTTGATCATCAATTCTTTGCTTATTGTCTGAAACAGTTTGTTGAATGCTCTGGTCTTTCTAAACCCCTCTTTTATGAGAACTGACTGTGCTCTGATTGGTCCACCACTTAAAGTGCATGTACAGTATAAACAAAAACTCCCATATATCTGAATTTGATCTCCTCAACAGTACTGATAACAACATTTTAATAATTTGTCATCCTTTGACATCCAAAGTTGATTCGCTTCCGTAATATTCCATACACTGATAGTCCCACAATACTTGTTTGTAAGGTAAGAAACACAATTTAAGAAAAATAGAAGAAGCAGAGAGAGAGAGTGGAGGCAGAGAGAGAATTGGTGCATAGGATGCGGTCTGGCTGTCAGCACTTGTTTAGTATCTTGCTCAGATTTGTATTTGGACTGGGTCCTTTTCTGCCAAAGGAAGTGCTTGTCATCCTCTGTCCTTAAAAAAAAAATACTCCTTAAGCACTGAGTGCCAGCTTTGAAAGTCTGCCTGAATACCTACCTGACAGTAGGCCTGAGAAAATGCATGCACCGAACCTCGTGAATTGCTACAAAACTCAGGAACCTTGCGTTCTTTGACTGTTGATAGTGTTTTGACTAGATGTTTATTCTTCTACTGCCGATGGTGGCAAAATCTTGGCCAGGAAAAGCTAAAAACTCGACAAAAACTTTAACAACATTTGTTCCTCGCAACGAATATGTAATTTTCACTTATTAAGAGGCTACAGAGTGTGTGCTTCCTTCAACACACATGAAGTTCTCTTCACTGATGTTTAAACTCTGCCTCAAATGCCTTAAAATAAATGAGAAAAAAATGAAAATGACACAAGTTCAACTCTTTTACACATGGTGTTTACAAAATGTTTTACATCCAAATGGCACCTCATGAAAATGACCAATGGCTTACTCTGTCATTTGAAAGACATTCAAAATAGCATTATTGCTCTTTATGTCGGATCACATAATTTGTTTACTGTGCTGATGTCTTTGTCACTTTAAATGTGTTAAAATAGAGGAAAATATACTGAAAGCTCCCAGAAGGCACATGACGTCAGATTGACATTGTATGCCAACATCGTGGGATGTTGCATTTTGTTTGGAAATGAAAACTGGGTTGACGTCAGAACCCAACATCAGGACGACATCAATGTCCAACATCGGACAGACATCGCATTTTGGTACTTTCCAACACAACGTAAAAACAACAAAATATGAACGTCTAATGAGGTTACAGCTTGATGTTGTGTGCACGTTACCAATATGACGTCTATCAGACGTTGAATTTTGGTTGCGATACCAAACCAGGAGGAATAAATGTCAGTATTGGACGTTGGTTTAAGATGTTGGCTCACCATTGAAGTTTGGTCACTTTCCAACACAACCCAAAATCAACAAAATATCAATGTCATTTTATGTCGTTATTGGACATCAAAATAACATTGTCCTTGAACGATGGTGACCTAAATCTAACCTAATATTAACGTCTTATTACATTGTGTGTCTGTTGGGCTCATTAAAGTGATGTACCCTAATTTACACAAACAGCCCAGAAAATATATCATTTTAAACTCTAAAAATGTCAGTTTAAATGTAAATTAAATTAAAATTAAATGACATCAAAAGTTCTCAGAGCATAAGTCAAGGTCCCATAATGCATTTTGAAAGCATAGATCGCTTATGAATAACAAGCTACAGCAAAATTCTATTCAAATACATATTCATCCAACTTTTAATTAACATTTTTTATAGTGTTTAAAGACAAACCGGTATAATGTAATCAGCAATAAGCAATTAAGTTGCCAATGTAATCCTTTTACAAAACGGCACTTCTTTTAAAAAAGAAGAAGAAGTCATTCAGGAGAAGAAAAAATGAGTCATTTAAAGCATTATAAATGTCTTTACTGTCACTTTTGATCAATTAATAAAATAGCACTAAACAGCGTTTTATAAAGTTGGACATAAACATATCAAAAAGACAACATTTTTAAATAAAACCTTTTCACTGTAGGCGTCTTTTTTTGAAATAAGATTAAAACAAGAGACTGAAGACTTTTTCTTCTGGCAAAGCTACTGTAAGTCGAGCAAAAGTCTGGGTTTGGTCTCCATTTTATCGCTTGCTGTCTAGAAGGCACAACTGTGATGCTTTGGAAGAGCTGCATGCGGAAGCGCACACACACACACAGCCCTCAAACAAAACTCGCCTCAGCAGAGCAGCTGTCAGTGAAGCATGTCTCAAACCGCCGCTTATCCACCGTTCAGAAATTCAGAGTATTGCTTTTTAAAAGTGATGTGAGCAAGGCAGCCAGACAAACAGCATAAAAATAAATACACACACACAGATTGAGCTGACCCTGCAAAATTCTCCTTTCCGCTGATATGAGGTAAAAATAATGCCAGCAAAAACAAACAAAATGTCAATGAGATTAAAGTTAGTTTGTTTGTTTTTTTATTCAGCCCCTTCAGCTTTATTTGTTTGTAAGATATGTTGTAATATCAGTAAAAGTAACTGAATTAAATGAGTTCATTCACTCAAAAATTTAAAAAGTTCAATAGAACTCGGTTACGTGAACATAATTTGTGTTATATTAAAATGAACTTATACAACCTGACATAAAGCATGATTAAAACTTTAAAGTCAGTAATTTCATTAAAAGTGATTTATTTTAATGAAAATAAATGTTGACATTTAGGGCTCTATTTTAACAATATAGGCGCAAAGTCTAAAGCGCATGGTGCAAAAGCATTAAAAGCATGTCCAAATCCACTTTTGCTATTTTAAGGATGGAAAAACACGGCTTGCATGGTCTAACAGGGTTGTGCTTATTCTCTTAATGAGTTATGGATGTGTTTAATGTCCATTAAACTAATCAGGGTCTCATCTCACATTCCCTTTAAGAGTCAGTTGCATCGCGCCATGTTACTATACTATTTGCTATTTACATGGCGGACTTTGTAAGTGCAAAAACTGAATGGACAAACTGAACACTTCACTAGCTTCACTAGTTTAACAGACCATCTACATGAGGATAAAGAACAAGCCTCTTCCATTCGGCCTCCTTACTTTCTCTTTACTTTACTTTTACTCTTTACTCCTTTACTTTCGTGGATAAGGAAACAGTGTTGTACGCACTCCACTGAAGACATCCTACATATTTAAATTAGTTTGGTAAGCGCAAAGATTTGTGGTTATATTAGATTGGAAGTTATATCCAAATGTGCGTCCTATTCTTATGCCTCATATGGCGATGCGCACGTCTCCTAAACCTGACAGGTGGGCAAATCGAAACTTGTTTTTATTAAAACAAATATAAATATGCATATAATAAATAACACTGCTAATAATAATAATAACATTATACAAATGCAAATTGTCATGAATAAACTGAAAATCTTCCCAAGATGAAGGCATGGAGGCAGTGGTTTTTATATTTATATAGAAAGTAATCATTTTTGTAACATTTTACAAATGCCTTATCACACCTCCTTTATAGACCAGCACACCCATGAGTCCACAAAGTGGCGCAAATGGATTTACTATTTAAACTACGTGGCACAAAACATGAAAATTAGGGTTGCGCTGGTCTAAGTGTTATTCTGTGTGTCTTTGCACAAGGTCAATCAATATATGTAGATAAAAATTTGTCTGCAATATCTGCCATGTTTGGATTCCCAGAGGTTTCTTTTATGTTGACATTTTTGTATTATTATTAGTGAAGATCCAGGTTTACATAACATGAAGCATATCTTTTCAAAGTTAAAAAATAAATAAATAAAAAGATTTAAAATCCCAAATGTCAATTTAGAGCATTTTCATCAAGAAGTTAGAGTGGCTAACTGTAGTATTGGTAACCTAGTAACCAACAGTAAACAATACAAGTATAACAGAGACAGCTGACTAGACACATGAGTGTAACGTATGCTACATCAGAGTTTGTGCATTTCCATCTCTTTTTTTTTTTTTGCACAAGTGCAAAACCACTTCAAGCAAGTGTACAAAATCATTCCCATCACTTGTTTCTTATGTGATACTTCAAAATGCACATTAACACAGGGTGATGGAAAACCAGCTAGTGTCTTTAATATATGCTATTTCTAACATTTAATAATTAGTAAATACTGGAGTTTGTGATTTTTATGCAAAAAAAAAAAAAAATGCACAAAATAGTTAAATTCCATTTTAAATTGATTTAGAATTAACAGTGTGACAAGTAGATGTGATAATTACACATCAACAACAGGTTGTAGTACAAATTAAATTTAAGTACTACTAAATTAAATTAAGTTGGTTCAATCAAATGTTTTTAAGCAATACGTCTTTCAGAGTAATCTTAAGTCACTGTACGTCCCAAATGACACACTTTATAGACCATTCTGAGGGATGTAAACAAAAACAATGTAAACACGGTATTCCCTTTTTTACATTTTTAATTTCTATAGCTTCCATGAATCCCAAAATCATGAAAGCTGTTTTAACATTAAGATATGATTGAATTGCCTCATGTTACAGTTATGAAACAGTTTGATAACAAGCAGGAAATGTTCATGGGCCAATGATATGACCACATTAAAATGGTCATTAATGTAGTGTATGGGTTTAGTGCCATCCAAAATGGGGGCTAATGGGGTTTTTTTTGACCAACCAAAAATTCAAAACATTTTCCAGCTGAAGTTTAACAGATGCCAAATTAGTGAAATAAATGTACAAACTACCGGTTATGTGTATAATCGCATTTACCAATGGGAGGTAATGTAGCATAATTGCTTGTGTAATAGAATTTAGCTTGAACACTCCAAAATAAATAAAAGTAATCTAACCTTAGCACCCCATAGGTCCTCTCCTTTCGCTACATGAGCAAAGCTGTGACCGTTGAGCGCATAAAGAATCAACCCAAAAAAAAAAAAAAGAAATTTGGAATGTTAAACAAAATGTGTTTAACACCCGAATATTTTAAGTACACTTATTCTTTTTAGAAATTCCATTGTGAATGCACTACAATATTTATACTACAAAATGGTGTAGTATGCAATTTAGGGCTCATCTTAAATTTATTAGGTTTTCCAGAATAGTAGGCGATATTTAATGCAATCAATTACTCATCATGTAAAACAAATGCAAACATAATTTATTGAAGATGAAGTTGCTCTACTATTGGGGGACGCTCTCATGATGCAAGAAAGATGCACTGTTATGTGGAGGCGTATAAGAGAGCCATACGGTGGGATAGGCAGGGGGTGAGACAGCGAGATAAGGCAACAGGACGACTGAGGAGGAGAAAGTCGACTTTGCATCCCAGCGTGTGGTTAAGGGGGCGTGGGGCGTCGGTGGCATTGTGGTTACGCTTGAGCGCGGCCCGCAGCAGGGAGCGCTCACTGGAGAGCCCAGCAAGACATCAAAACAGACTGAAAAAATGCTGGAGAGGACCTCCAAACCACACTGTAGCAGAGAGATAACCAGGACATATGCATACACACCAGACGAGACTAAACAAACATACATCAGTCACTTCAGACACACTGACAGATTTCCTTACTGCAAGTCACAACTTATAAACCCAGAGGAAAAGTTTTTCAGGCTTTTCTTATATTTCTCATTAAACCCCTTTGCAGAAATAAAACAGAAACAAATGGTGCATTAATGGAAAGTATAATGATCACAAACTTTCTTGATCCATCTAAACATTGGCCCTATTTTGGAGGTATCCAACAATGTGTTTACATGAGTCTAAGGTTAAAAAGACTACTATTTTTCAGTGTCTGCAACATGGATTCAAAGTTCTGGTCTCTTTAAACCCCTCCTTTTCCAGTGCAAAAAAACAAACTTTTATTATATTTCTCATTTATATTCCTTTGCAGAAATAAAACAGAAACAAATGTTGCATTAATGGATAGAATAATGATCACAAGCTTTGGGTTCTTGATCCATCTAAACATTGGCCCTATTTTGGAAGTATCCAACAATGTGTCTACATGAATCTAAGATTAAAAATACTATTCTCTCAGTATCTGTAACATGGATTCAAAGTTCTGGTCTCTCTAAAAACCTCCCATTTCAGTGTAATCTGCCAATTTGTTTTGATTGGGTCACCACTTCCAGTGCATGTTAGAAACTAAGTGACCATCACCATATCTGAATTTACAGAGGCGTCCTCAGCAAACATAAGTAATAATAATTTAGATTTTACAATCTCAATTAGAGTACTAATCCATCAACTACTGTATGTGCAAAAGACTGTCTTTTACAGTGCAGAAAACAACATCTTCTCAATATATATCGACAACACAAACGCAGTCAGGTCAGATTTTTCGATCTGATCTTTCTTTTTGGAGTCCATGACTTCATTTGGCATGCACTTTCATCTCTGAAACTGCACTGGCCATTTACATTCACAAACAGCTACACTACACACTACAAGAAATGGTATTAGCCACAAAAAAAAAAAAGCTTTTCAATATCATTTTTGAAATTCTAGAATGGATCACATGGGCTGTTTTATAGGCAAAATAAAATTCTAAACACCTTACTAGTTTAAAGATGATATGAAAAAAGATCTGTGAAAAAATTTCTTTTTAATTTAAACACTTTTTTTATTACCATTTCATCTAGCTGTTCGTTTCTCACTCTTTCTGTCAGTCTCCCTCACACAAATACAGATAAGAGTAACACAACCGCAACAAATCATGCCCTAAACGAATACACCAGAGATGGACCGCTGAAAATAGGTCAGATAGTTCCTGCTCTCCGGAACCAGGTTGCATTAGGGAAAGGAGGAAGAGAGGAGGGCGAGATGGCCTGAGAGATAGAGAAAGAGGGAAGAGCAAAGAAAAATGTATGTGTGTGTGCACAAGAGAAAGTGAATTTTGTGCAAAACAGAAAAGCGAGTCAAATAGAAGAGGTGAAAAAGAAAAGAAGTGAGAAGTGATGAAAGAACATGGGAAAAGATGCAAGAGGAACAGAAGAGGAGAGAAAAAAACAATAGGAAATGAGAAAAGAGAAGGTGTGAGAAGAGTAGCTACAAGAAAGTGTGAAAAGACAAGATGTGAGAAGAGAACCGAACAGAATAGGAGTGAATGCAAGAAGAAACAAGAGAACGAGTTGAAAGAAGAGAAGTAAAAAGGATTAAAAATCAAGTGAAGGAAAGGGATACTACAATGACGGAGAAGATCCAAGAAAGCGTATGTAGAGAATGTTTACAAGAAGATGTGAGAAGAGAAAATAGAGTAGAAGAAATACAATAATAATCAAAAAAAAAAAAAAGAAAGGAGACCACACTCTCAGAAATAAAGGTACTAAATGGAGCAGTACCTTTTCAAAAGGTACATTTAGACCTTATAGGTGCATATTGGTACCATAAAAAGTACAACTTTGTATTTTTAGGGTACACTTTTGTACCTCTAAGGTACTATGAAGTACACATTTATACTTATTAATAGGTATTAATATGTACCTTTAAGGTACAAGTCTGGACCTGTCAGGTACAAAAGTGTACCTTTTGAAAAGGTACCACCCTAGTGGCAGGTTTTCTGCCTTTATTTCTGAGAATGCTAAGTGTATCTATCTGCGGACTGCAAGACGGGGGCGTAAGATGAAGGGGCGTAACTTGTAGTAAGTTAGAGGTGTAACTTGCAGTTATCAAGATCCCAGTGAACCATGCGAGATGTCACAACGAGATGTTGTTGGCAAGATGGCGGATATACTTACTAGAGAACATTTTCATCAAATTATTTCATGAGTTTTCTCCAAATTTATCCACAACCAATTATTTAGATTTATTATTATATTCATTCATTTAGCAACTTCACCATGCAACTCCACTCACAAGCGTGTCAAGTATGAAAGCCTTCGCAACTCGCGGCTGTACATTAAAAACTGTAATGGTTGGGTTTAGGGTTGGGCAAGGTGAAGACGTTAATAACTGTGATGGTTGGGTTTAGGTGTGGAGTAGGTGTAGATGTTAATAACCAATATACAGCGCCATCTTGCCGACAACATAGTTTTGTCTTCATAACTTCAAGTTACGCCTCTAATGTACTACAAGTTACGGCCCTAAGGTCTTGCAGTCTGCAGACAGACCCTACTCGATAATGCAGGTGAGACAACACTGTAAAATATTTGACCTTAAATTTAATGTAAATTACTGGCTAATAATTGCATTACTTCCACAGTAAGGTACTGTATGTATGTGAGGTACTTCACAATAACAATAACTCAGTAAATATTTCTAAATATCAAAAAAGTGCTAGTACTAGCATAAAAGTTAATGTGTATTAATTTCTTTGTTGAATAAAATATGAATAGTGTTTGAATTCCTATAACTAACGTGCAAAAGATATAGCCATGTTTACAGTAGTTTGCTGTAATCCAAATGCCAGCCTTTACTTTACAATAAAATTCTGAATATGTAAAATGTAACAGTTAAATCCTGTAAAGTGACACTAATGTAATTTACTGTGAAAAATACAGTAACATGTTGTAAAATTCTTTGAATTTATTACAGTGAAGGACAAACAAGGACACAAACAGAAACAGGTGCCATGTTGAGACAATATGAATATGATGAGAGAGATGAAGATAAACAAAATATTAGACAATACGAGCAGAGAACAGATGAGATTAGACCAGATTCTGAACTCTTTATTTTTAAAGACTTTATCAAACTTGACATAGAAATACAATAAGAAAACATGAAAGTACTCTGATATTGCCTTGTGATCCCATTACTTTACCACAGCACCACCACAGTACTTATTTGAAAGTGGAAGAGAGGAGAGGAGGAGGAGACTGGACTGCCTCACTTGCATTCATCTGGGAGCCTCGAGCACACTGGCACAGGTGTTCAGACAGGGACAATTCAGCTCCAAACATGAGTAATGAGCACTCAGGGGGAGTGTGTGCAGGTACACAACACACACACAGGCACTGAGATGGCAACACACATTTGTGTTGTTTTCATACTTCTCCTCTCTCAGTGCGGTGCTGGAAAGAGTCACTGCAGATCCCTGCAGGTTCACCCTGAGCTAAAAGCAGCCTGTGTGTATATTTACCAAAAACAGCAAGACGCAACTGAAATCAGTGGGATTAGAATGAGTAAAACATTCTTAAAACTTTCATCAAACCGTGGCCTTGTTGTGAGCTTATCCTACACGGCTATTTTTTTAAGAGCAAATGGCAAAAAATGAACAAGACGAGGCAGCCGACACAAAAATGTTGCGGTGTCGTGGACAGTAGCGAGGAAATAAAGGGCACCTGCGATTGTCAGTGTGATCCGAAAGAGAAAGGCGAGGCGACAGATTGCTCCCAAATCCAATTAGGCCTGTGCTCCTTTTCCCCGTGAGCATAGCACACAGCGCTCTCGCTGAGAGGGTAGAGAGAAGGCGGAGGAAAGGGGCTTTTGGAGAGATAATGACTCAGACTGGAGAAAGACAGGAGAGTTAGAGAGAGGCTCTGTGTCAGCAGCGAAAACCTTCACGCCTAGCAGCCCTGAAAACCCTCTTCAACGCCTCCAAGAAGAGCAGCTGGCTTCAAGTTCGGTCAGCACAAAAGCCGGGATCACTCTGGCTTTTACACAGACAAAGTGAGAGCGGGAAGGAGCAAAGAGCGAGTCAGGCACCTATCAAAGCACTTTACACCGTATCTGTGCTAACTAAGGTGGTGGATGTTTGGATCCAGAGGGTCATGCAACAGCTAAGTGGATTATTTGGAGCTTTGGGTGGCACTGGATAAAAGTTCAAATTAATGGTTGACCATGGTTTAGATTTGCAAATGGTATCTAGATATCTATAAGGTAGAGTTCCAAAAATGAATAATGGATAATTTACTGACCCTTCACTTGTTCAAAGTTTCTTCTGTTGAACACTGAATGATTTTTAAATTACTAGCTGGGATCCACTGACTTTCATAGTAATTGTTTTCCTACTATGGAAGTTGAGGGGTGTCCAACACAGGCTCATTGTCAAAACGTACCCCCGTATACATTTCTGAAGAGCAACAATTATGTAGCTAGAGCTACATACGGCTGCATTTCCTCTATAAAATAAACACTAGAGGGCGGCATGACGCTGCCGGCGGCTTCGGTTTCTTTTCGCGCTATATCAGCTGTCCGATTACTTCTATGTGGACGGCTTTTTCGCTGTTACCAGTTTGCCCAGTGGCTCAGCGCTTACGTCGGCGGACTTGTGATGCAGCGAGAAGTTGACGACGGGGTTTGAGTTTGTCGAAGAACGGTTCAAGAAAGTAGGTAAAACAAAAACAAAAAGACTAAAAAAGGGTCGGTTGGTCAGTCAGTCAGTCGACAGCACCCTCTGGTGGATTTACGTGACAACAGCAGGTGCGAATGGCACTCGCAAGAGATATTTGACATCTGAAAAAGCATACACAGGGGCCTCTGATGGATTTACATGAGAACAGCAGGCGACTCATGAGAGACATTTCATTCATTAATTTTCTTTTCCGCTTAGTCCCTTTATTAATCAGAGGTCTCCACAGTGGAATGAACTTCCAACTAATCCAGCATATGTTTTACGCAGTGGATGCCCTTCCAGCTGCAACCCATCACTGGGAAACACCCATACATACATTCTCATTAACATACATACACTAGGGACAGTTTAGCTTACCCAATTCACCTGTACCGCATGACTTTGGATTGTGGGGGAAACCAGAGCACCCGGAGGAAACCCACGCGAATGCGGGGAGAACATGCAAACTCTACACAGAAATGCCAACTGACCCAGCCGAGGCTCTAACCAGCGACCTTCTTGATGTGAGGTGAGAGCGCTATCCACTGCGCCACCGCGAGAGATATATGACATTTGAAAAAGTTTACACAGTGGCCTCTGGTGGATTTTCGTGAGAACAGCAGGCGTGAATGTCACTAGCAAGAGATATTTGAAATCTGAAAAAGTGTACACATCGGCCTCTGGTGGATTTACGTTAGAACAGCAGATGTGAGTGGCACTTGCAAGAGATATTTGATATCTGAAAAAGCGTACACAGCAGCCTCTGGTGGATTTACGTGAGAACACCAGGCACGAATCACAATAGAGAGAGATATTTGAGATCTAAAAAAGCTTACACAGCGGCCTCTGGTGGTTTTACATGAGAACACCAGGCAGAAATGACACTCGTGAGAGATATTTGAGATCTGAAAAAGTGTACACAATGGCCTCTGGTGGATTTGCTAAAACTGCAAAAAAAAAATATCGTACCACCTGGCATGTATTTCGCACTGTCCAGAAATGTATACAAGGGTACGTAAAAATAATGAGCCTGGGATTTGGGTGTCAGCTACACCGGCATTCTTCAAAATATCAACTTTTGTGTTCAACAAAATAAAGAAACTCTAACCACATGAGGGTCAGTAAATGATTATGTAATTTTCATTTTTAGCTATCCCTTTGGATTAGCCATCCTTCTTGGCAATGGCAATACATTAAACAATTTAAAATTGCATGAAATAGAAGTTTACCTAACCATTGTGTTAGATAATGAAACAGGATTTATTTAAAACATATTAGTTTATGATTATTATTATTATTATTATTATTATTATTATTATTATTATTATTATTATTATTATTATTATTATTATTATTATTATTATTATGTAAGTATTTCCACAGAGGTCAAACTGGAGTAAGAGGAAGAGCTGTACACTATGTGCATCAGCCAATAGCACTGATTAAAAATTTTGAATATTGGCCTTCATAACATAACTCTTAGCACTAAATTTGTTTCACCACAATCGCAAAACAATGTCTTTTGATCCTGTGCTTTCCACCCTTTCCACTGTATTGTCAAAAAAATGTGTATTATTTATTTGCTCTTATTTGTTTGCACGAGCCTCTCACACTTCTAAGTTATTTGCTCATGGGTCGTTGAGTTGTAAACAGAACAGTGCTGCTCATTAAATTTCTTTAATATCCCAACATGAATACTAATATCCATCGGCCTCTTCAGCGCACACTGGTAATATGTACAAATAAGTCCGAATAAACGGTCGGTCAGCATTTCGCTCCGACACGGTGTAGATAAAAACCTGTAAGGTCAGCAATAACTCAAGCCTGGCATCTGTGAGGGGTCCAGAGGGTTCACATCGCCCCTCTCCATATTTCACTAACAGATCATCAGCTTCTGTTGAGATGTCATTCAGAGTGACTTACAACCCTTCGGCCAAGCCCTGGGCTTCACTTGAATGCTTCAGATCTCTCCCTTTCTCCATTGTAGCCCTGGTGTTCCATAAGAACATGAAAAATGTGCTGGAGTGGCCAGAAAAGAGAAGGAACTCTGAGATCAGGATCTAAAATGTTGCATTTTGCACAGCATTTCATTAAATATATATAAAGCGTTTCCAACACAACTCTGTGCATCAACCATTCAATACATAAATACTGCAAATGTTTTTTTTTTTTTTTTTTTCAGGTAGACACTGCAAAAAAAAAAAGGTTTCAATAGGAATTTATTTGCAAGAAAGTATGGTGTAATAAAAAGCAGAAGTAGTTAAATCATGTATTAATAGTTCATATTTCAAACAATACAAAGAAATAAAAAATAATAAAAAAAGAACAACTCTCAAACTTGAATCAATTTGAGGAATCCTTCAGCTGAAGCAGTTTCAGAATTTTTAAGAGTCTTTTGTAATGATTCAAGAAGAATCATAAGAATCATTTACTTATAAATCAGGCTACATTGCTCACATTTGTGTTGTTTTTTTATTGCTGGGCAGGGTCTTGGAATGTATTTGTTTATAATATTTAAAATAGTCTGTTACATACCAGTCAACATTGGGATGTGAAAATAAGGCATCCCCCTCCCTAAAAAAATAATAATAAAAATGTCAAATACTAAATACATTATCTGGAGCTGTTTCACTGTAAATAAACTGTTGAAAGGTCAGTAATATGGTATATCATTAGTATTATTATTATTTACAATGGATAAATTAAAAAATATAGATTAAAAAAAATCTGCAAATAGTTTAGCCTATTCAGAGAGCTGCGCATGAATCACTCATTTAGATTTTTCGTTTGATTGCATTAAATATTAGAGGTGTCACTTCTGTCAATCTGTTGTGTTTAAAAAAAACACCAAGATAGACATGTTAAGATGTTATTATTATTATTGTGTATATATCTGTATTCAAACAAGTACATAAAACCCAGCGTCCATTTTCGCTCCACTTCAAAACGCGTGTATAGAATCCATTTGGGAAGCAGCGCCTATTTATCACTATAGAGCACGTCTGACAGTCACGCATGTATGGGTTGTGTATAGGGAGGATCGGCTCTTTAATGTTGATTGCCACCCTTCATAGAAAGATTGAAAATATGAGACAAACACTGGAAAATACCTTCACGGGATGATAGTGGGATAGAATTGTAAAATACGGGAGAATCACGGGAAAAACGAGAGGGTTAACAGGTATGGTCTGTAATGGATTGGGTGTTACTTAAAAACTTTGCAATTTTGTAAATGTTTCTGAATTGCTTTTGGAAAATTTCTCCTTCAAGGAGGAAATAAAAGTTATGAATGAATATTAATTATCAATTTAGAAAGTAACCTGTAAGGACAACGTTTTGCAGCTCATTGCCTTAACATTGCCAACACATTCAAAACTTTTTCAGTAACACTTAAGATTTAAATAACAACTCACACCATTAACTACTGGCGTATTCCCTGCTTATTATTAAGATATCAACTGTTCATTAGTACCTAATTTATCTTTATTAGTAACTACTGCCTAACTAACTATCACTACAAGTAGTGACGCTACTAGCTTAACTACATTTCTCAGTAGGGTAACTACTTTCTAAATCAAATAGCTTTTCAGTAGCGAAGCTATTTTATTAGTCAAGTAGCGCAATAGCGTCCACACAAGCTACATTTACCGATCGCAGATCAATAAGTGACGGCACCGACATTCACAGAGCTGTGAGGCCGGTGTCTAGCCGATTAAAGTAAATCCATATGATGGCGAGAATGACGATTTCTTCTTTTTCCTGTTTTATGGTGGCTGACAACAAACTTTTTGGTGCGTTACTGCCACCTCTCGCAACGGTCAGTGACGTCACCAACTAATTAGGCTAACACAAGAAATTTGCTTGATGGAAAGATGACTGAGGAAGAGGAGTTATTTCTGAAGCAAGATTCCTCGTGACCATACCTCGAGAAGTACATGTTAAGATGCAATAACGGATGCTGTGGTCAAAAAATATTTCAGTAATTTATAGTAAGCACTTTAATGTTTTTGAACTACACAATAGTGAAGTATTTAAATTAATTTGTTGTTTATATATAGTTTACTGTAGTAAAGGCTAAAGTATACTATGGTAATTTTTATTGGTCCATGATAGTTACTAATGATACTACATTATGTAATTCATTAATGAAAAGCTGTAAATATATATATACAATATAATGCTTATTCTTAAATATTTCCCTTTACTATAAATGACTATAGCATTTTAAATGTGTAACACCTGGTTTTATTGGATTGTTTGTTTTTTCTGTCATATGCTATCATTTGTTTCTGTTCAGTATAGCATATTATTTGCAGTAAATAATTGAACTGAGCAATAATGCCTCATATGTTTCATTGACACGTTGATCACTAAGATGACTGACTTGGATTCAAGTTGCTTTGATTTAAAAATGAAAATGACAAAAATAGCTTAGATGTACAGTAGCTAAGCTACTTTTGCCAAGTAGCTTTTAGCTTATCTTGCTACATTTCCCAGAGGGTAGCTTTTAGTGTAGTTAAGCTACATTTTAAGTAGAGAAGCTAATAGCTTAGCTCACTACATTTTTCAAGTAGCTTGCCCAACACTGCTATTAATACTATTAATAAACTATTAAAAACTATTAATAGGCAGCTAATTACTGAGCTAATAAGAATTAGTTAATAGTTAGTTAATAATGTGCATTGTACATTAAAATATAAAAATGACCACTTTATTCTTCACTCATACTGCTGGTGATTTAAAAGCTGTGTTTGTGCACATATTTTTGTTTCCACAATAAAGAAATCATTCACTGTAGACAGTTCTCCATTGCCTGCAGTATTTGCATCAAACAGCACTCTCAGCAGCCTATGCTAGCCAGTCTCAAGGTGTCTCATGCTCAGCGAAATGCCACGTCTCCCAAAAATGTCAGAGTCCATTTGGAATGCAATCCTCATAATGTCATGGAGTTCTAGAGTTACAATAATTTAAAACTGGTTGGAAGACGCACAACGACGACTAAGCCTTTTACTACACTTAAATTCACTCCCATTCAGAACCCCCATGTCAAAGGTTTATGATCCAGTTCCTAAAAACCTACTGTAACAATGTCAGCCAAATAATATTATTTACTTGTCAAAAAACACTTTAACAAGTCAGCTTTATTGCATTTTGTCGTTGTGATTTTGAACCCTGGCTTTCTACAAACCCCCTTATTACTACTACTACTACAAAAAAAAGAACAGAAAATACATGGCATCCAAACAAACGCAAAAGAACAAAGAGCGGGATAGCGAGAGGGAACTAGATTGAGGTTGTTAATGGAAGTCCTGAGGTCAGGTGACTGGCAGTGCCATTTTCAGCTGAGATTTTGAGAATCCTTCCCATTTTTCCTCCTTTTATCTTCTCTATCTTCCTCTTTTTTACTTCTATGGTATCTGATGGAGAAAAGCCTTATTCTAACGGACATACTTAAAGTGAATCAAGTGTATCACTGCAGGCGAGATAGAAATGATAATGCCTTTGACTGCAGGACGCACTATGAAAATTAATAACTTCTTTCATGAGGACAAGCTTCCACTTCCTCTGGTCTCGCAGGGTGGCAGCGTTTACTATTGAAGTACAGGGCTCCTCGCGGACAGCCTCCAACTCCGTGGAAAATCAAGCACCAAGGAGAAAGATGTATCATATACAACCTACAAATGCACCCCAAAAACACCCTAGCTTGTGCCTTTGTTGCACAGCGTAGCATTTTCATTCCTGCAGCGGTGGCGAGAGGCCCGTGGCATGCACTATTGATTTCAGCTTCAGTCAGCACAGTCATATGACAGGCGCCACACGTATGAAAACACTCAGACGGATAGTGGCTGTCTCTTTTTCATCTCTCTTTGTGCCAGTGTGCACTCTTTTGCTCTCTCTCCAACAACTCAAACATACACACACACACATAGACAGTCATCTATTGAAACACCGGGAGGGAGACGTCGCACCTGCATTATTATTTTATGCTGATCTAGCTGTAATTAAAACTACCCAGCAAAGTGAATTCGCATTATCTCCGTTTGAGTCCCAACAGTCACCATGTGTGTTTGTGGAATGAGAGGGAAAAAGATCAGGAGCCGCGCGCCCCGACTTTGTTGCTTTCCCACCTGGGAGGAAGGAGGGGGCGGAGCTGCAGCTGCTCCTATCTAAAACAAACACCTGCAGTCTGACAGGCCGGGTGTCTCCTGCACCCACCAACATTAACATCCTCCTAACTCATTTATGAGCCAAAGATAAAACTCATGGCTTTCTCGGAGCATCCAAACAACACAAAGGGCAGCACCTGCTTCTTGCATTCCCTCGGCATGTTACAAGAATATTCAACAACATGCTCAATTAAAATAGGCTCTGTTGGTATCAGATTGGCACAGTGTTCCATTCTACCCAGAAGAACAGAGGAGTTTAAATGTGACCCTGGACCATAAAACTAGTCTTATGCTGCATGTGTATTTTTTTTTGCAACAGCCAAAAATGTGTTGTTTTGGTCAAAATGAAAGATTTCTTTTATGCCAATAATCATTTGAATAATAAATAAGGTCCATGTTCCATGAAGATACGTTGTAAATTTCCAATGTAAATAGAGTTCCGTCTGAAATTTCCATCGAAAATTTGCATTTTTCTTAGACTCCTATGTTTATGTTGAGCTATTTCCTTTTAAAAACCATGAAACGAATGTACAATTTGCCATAAAATAGAAATTACTGAACCTACACACATAAGCCTGATAGAAATGCTAATTTTTAAAGAAAAATTTCAGCATTTAGAGGTTTTTGCATATAAACTTTTCATATCAAAACTCAATTTTTGATTAGTAATGTGCATTGCTAAGAACATAATTCAGATGAATTAAAAGCAGATTTTCTGAGATTTTTTTAAGCCTCAAGATTCCAGATTTTCAAACCGTTTTATCTTGGCCAGATCTTGGCTGTTTCTCTTCAGCGATCTTGTGTAAATTCACCAGAGGCTACTGTTGACTGACTGACTGAATGGCTGAGTCCGAAATCGCCTACTACACAGTAGGTACTGCATTTGAATTCAAATGTACTACTCGACCGTTAGAAAAATATGTTCTATACAGTATGAATGCAAGTAGTATGAATGGAACTCGGACGGACTAGATCAACCATTTTGTCATGATCATGTGACCTACCCATGTCAGTTGTTTCGCTTTACTCCCATTCATGAGTTCTCTCGCGGGGCATCATGGGTTAGCGTAGCCTGCATCGGATGCGCACCTTAGAATCTTGCCGGAAGTAGTAGGTACATTCAGACACTCATCCGGGGAGTGTTT
Organism: Danio kyathit; assembly: GCA_903798195.1. NCBI lineage: Eukaryota > Metazoa > Chordata > Actinopteri > Cypriniformes > Danionidae > Danio > Danio kyathit. The sequence goes on along the minus strand of LR812520.1, from coordinate 45,211,388 downwards.
TTTGAATTCTATAGCTGCATCCCAAATGGCACACTATACACTATGCACTTACACACTCAACAGCACAGTATATGAATGTAGTGTAGTCCCAAATTAAACACTAATGGGTTTTTTTATTAAGCGGAAATTCAAATTGTTCCTGATGACGTTCGATGGATGTCAAATTAGTGAAATAAATGTACAAAGTACCAAATAATACCTTTCAGGAGTATAACCGCATTCACCATCGGGAGGCGCTATAATCACTCTCGTAGGAGAATTTTGCATTCACAATCCATAATAAATCAAATAATCCAACATGTGCATCTGATAGCTCCTCCCCTTCCGCTATGCGAGCAAAGCTGTGCTTGTTGAGTGCGTGAAGTGTGCAACAATCCACACTTCTTTTTACCATTTAAATAAGTGCATCATCTGGGTATTTAAAGTGCACTTATTAATTTTAGAGTTTTCAGTGTGAACGCACTATTTATACTATAAAATGGTGTAGAATAGTGCATAAGTATGCGATTTGAGACGCACCTTATTAATTCGGACATACTACCCAGCTCGCATACTGTTTTTAGCATACTATTCAATATGGAAGTATGCCATTTCAGACACAGTCCTAATAAGAGCTTGATTAGCTGGTTCAGGTGTGTTTCATTAGGGTTGGAACTGAAATATGCAGGACACCGGCCCTCCATAACCGAGTTTAGGCACCCCTATGCTAGACAGAAGTTATGGTATGTAGATGATGAGTTGCATTTTACACAAAGCATTACAATAATAACATGTAATTCCAAATGAACAGATAATTAATCACTTCTAGGCTACCAAGTATGAGGAGAGTAAAGCACTGGTTAGCTAGCTAAAAGTCACATTCAGCATGGTAGGGTGTCTCTTTGTTACGGTAAATCAATAATCCGCTCCGTCCTTTTGTGCACCCTTGTCCAACAACCATCCAAACCTATTTTGTGAGATTTTGGCAAACAAAACAGAAGCAGTAGGTGGAGAGAGAAAAAAATGCATCACATTCCAAAATGTGCCAATATGTTCTAGACTGAAAATGTGTTTATATATTAAATATGTGCTGATTCTACAGACTTTGTATTGGAGGCTCCAACTATCTTCAAGGGCCTACTCTATTCAGGAAAACCCTAATCCCAATATCCATAATAGGGAATACAGATTAATAAGGCTGCCTTAGACTAACAACTAGGAGAATAAGAAGATAACTCTTGCTATCAGGGCTCTTCAATACCAGTTAAATCCATCCTTCTGTAATTCACAAGTCATTGTAAACACTGCGATTAGCTTGCTGGGGTGTACTTGGTTGGGTTAAGAGCTAAACTTGATAGTAAACTGGCTTTCCAGTACTGAAAATAGTTCATTGCTGTGTGAAACTTTGGCCCTTGTGGCCTAGTATAAAATAGTTTTGTTCCAACCTTAACATCAAACACAACTAAAATATTAATGAAATCTTTGGTATTACTTGAAAATAACAGACAGGTGGGGAAAAAATGCCAAGCTATGATCCATGTTGCAAATATCAAGTCAGATTCTCCCAAGACTAATCTATGAGTGGCCTTGCTGATCTAGACTTTCGCAATGGAGTCTTGGCAGTGCTTTATACCCAGCTTCGAGTTCTATTAAAGCCACAGATTGGCTGACTCTTTCGATGGTCCTGTCACCACGGAAGGTCAGAGAAAGTATTTCGGCAGATCAAGCCGAAAGATGAGATGTATGCTGCTTCTCTCCAGGATGCCGAGCGCGCTGTCAGCAGCTTGCAGTATGATCCAATCACTGCAGGTCATCAGACAATGACTTTACTCCAAGTCGTGCAAATGGCAAACTGACTGAGACCAGGTTTAGAGAACACTTCAATGAAACAGAGTACAGCACCGCAAAACAACAGCAAAAGGTCAGAGAAGCATATACTGGGGAGATTTTGCCCTTAAAAAAGGTGCTAAGGTAAGGTGTACCTAAAGGAGGACAGCAATGAGTTATATTCGCTGCTTCCATGTGGTTAGCTTCTTTTCAGAACAGCGCATTCAGTGCAGCACAAATCCCGAGGTCAGTGAGTGACAGCACTGCAAGGCCTTGACAGCTAGTCTTGTTTAATAACAACGTGGCAAGGATGTTTCATAGACGACTTCTCTGGGTTTTCAAAACTGCTGAGAATGTTTGGGAAAATAGAGGACAAAATTCCAATGCTTTCTGACTCTGCTACATTCAATCTCTTACCCAAAGAGGCGGATTCTGTCTCGCGGTCTGCTGGAAGTAATCCATCTTGTAGTGCACCATTGTAAACACAGTGATTACATCCATTCACTTCCAAAGAAAGACATGCATCATGCAGAAGAACACTCGTGATCCATCGCTCTGTAACATATGGTCATGCAAACGCCTACACACACACACACACGTGCACCATCACCATGAGCTCCCCGTTCACCCAATAGCCAGTTGTCAGCTCACTGGCACCCTGCGCAGGCAATTAGATGGAAAGCTGGAGGACAACGTCCTAGAATCCCTCTCTCTGGAGCTGGAGCAATTTAATTGAGACTGAATCTCAGGGACTAGCCCACTTCTCAGAGACGGTCAGCAAATATGAGCAGGGTCCCAACGCTCCACCGCCAGCACCAAGCAATCAGTAGCACAGAGATGAGAAAATACACTTTATATGTGGGCGGGAACATTCATGTGTAAATATGACGCTGCACTGTAAAAAATGTTAAGCCAATACAACAAAAAAAAAACAATCCTTATTTAATTTCGCTTTTTTTTTCTTGTTCAGTCAACTTTTGAAAACATCAGCTGCACTGACCTAATTATCTGTCAATAATACAAAAAACATTTAGTTGGGTTAACATAAGATTATTAGTTTTCTGGAGAGGTGAACTACTCTGTACCAAAACTTTAAGTTGTGCCAACTAAACATTTTTTGTCTGCAGAACTGGATTGCATAAAGTTGAGTGAACAAAAACAAAAACATAATCTTTATTTCCTTTCGGGTTTTTTTTCTCGTGTACTCAACTTTTGAACACATATTAGTTGCACTGACCTAAAATCGCTGAAGTTGAGTAAACAAAAAACCCATAATCCTTATTTCCTTTCGTTTTTTTCTTGTTTACTCAATTTTTGAAAACATCAGTTGCACTGGCCGAAAATGTCAAAACAAACAAACATAGTTCAACTGGAAAAAAAAAACTAAAACAGAGACAAAATGTTAACAAAACATTTATTAGACACAAAATTAGAAACTGGACAGGAGGCAAAACAACAATAATGGTAAACAAGACCAGAATCAAAACATGGCCAGACAAACAGGGAAAATGCTTTGTAATGCTTTGTAAGGACTCAGCAAAGAGTCTGTGTGAGTGGTGTGTCTTTATAGTCCTAATAATCAGTCCATCATGAGTTGTTCATGAAAAATAAATATGAAATAAATTTGATTTCTCATTTTGAGAATGCATTTTGATGTATTATTTGATTGTTTGAGTGTTTGATTTATCATTTAAGTAATTGTTTTAAAACAACTACCCCCCCCCCCAAAAAAAAAAAAAGATAAATTACAAATGAATAATAATTTCAAATTACGTTAGCATTATAACAGTAGAATTTTGTTGTTGTTTTTGTAATAATAATGATATTAATGTTATTATTGGTGTTACTATTATTTTTATCGTTGTTAGGGTTAGAAATACTGCAACCCTTATTTTTTCAAGTGTGGAGGTCTGAGATTATCTCAACTTAAAATAACAAGTTGGAAGAAGTTTTTTTTGGGTGAACTTGCAAAGTTTTAACTTAATGTTTTAACTTAATCTTTTTAACTTAATGAAAAAAAAATAATTACTGTAAGTTAAGTAAACATGTTAAATATGGTTGTACAGTCATTTTTACAGATTTTTGCCAAACCTACAAAAAAACAAGTAATTTTTTTACAGTGTGCATGTAAACTTTAAAGGGTTAGTTCACAATTCTGATATCATTTACACTGTGAAAATATCTTTAAATTAACCATTTTGTGATTATATTTTATGCCATTATAGGATCTTGACCTTTTCTCAACAACGTTTGATATTGTAAAGTTTTTGGTATTTTGAAAAGTTTTTTTTGATATATTTCCTGTGCAAATTTGTAAGACACAAAACCTGGTAATAAACTGCCAAAACATATTCTGTTATTATAAGTTAATTCTCTATATATTATATCTTATATGAAATCTTTAATTTCAAACTACTCAAATGTCTGAAATAAAAGTCACTCTTTAACACTACAGAGTTGAATTTTCAACATCAAAAGTTCCATAATGCAATTCATAACGGTACATAAACAAACAAACAAAAAACTCAGAAAATGGAATTTATTTTTATCATCTGATATTTTTTACAATGTAAAAATGCACAAAAGCATGCACATCACTTTAAATGGGTGCTCAGCCAAACAGCAAAAAGTGCAAAAATATATATTCAAAAAGGCGGCAACACCAAAGCTCCAAAAATAAAATAAAAATATATTAAATTAAAAAGGTTTTACGCTTTGTATCTTGTCTTTTTAATTTAATAAATTGATATATTTGGAGCTTTGGTGTTTCTGCCTTTTTGAATAATATACATCCTGTAATATATATATATATATATTTATTTTTTTATTTTTTTATTTTTTTATTTTTTTTTTCAAATATGGACATCAAGGCATTTTTCCAAACATCTTCTTTTGTACTCCAAACATTGCTCTGGAAAGACATAAGTGTGATTAAATAATTAAAGAACTTTTCTCTGGTGGGTGAACTATATCCTTTAATGTGTGTGCGCATACATGTTCAGAGCTTCATGATTCAGAAACACATCCAGGCGGAACTACAGCTGTGCGAGTGTGTGCGCGGAAGAGCATCCAGTGTTATTTCTGTGCAGATTGGCCAGATCTGACCCCTGGGAGCGACTGGTGCCATCTGACCAGCTGGCGAGAGAGCGGCAGTGACAGGGCCCATCTTACCTCCAAACGCAGCTCTTTCCTGTCCTTCCCTCCCTTTCTTTTCCCCCTCATCCCTCCCTACCGCTCATCACGCCGACGCTAATGATGCATGCTGGGTAATTAACGTTTAAATTAAGTTGAGCATTTGCACGGCATTCTGGCTTGAAGATTGGCATGCTCCTTGAGAAGCCACAGTGACACAAAGCCACAAAGACAAAAAAGAAAGCTAGATCTCTTGAAAACAAAAGACTAAGGACAGATCTAACAGCTGTGGTCCACTTAGTCGAGTGTTTTCAGTGTTTCGTTTGGCTCCCCGAACAACAGCAGCAAACCAAAAAGAGAAAGAGAGCCCCCCACCCCACCCCCCACTCCCCCTGTTCTTAGGTCGCAGCACGAAAGCCTAAGTTATGCATCTATTCCAGATCAGCAACCCAATTTATTTAGCTCTGGGATAACGCTGTGCTTTCTGTGAAAAGGCCAGCATAAATCTCAGCCTGCTTTTACAGACCTACCCTTATTTGTCACTGCTGTCTTTCTCCTTTATCCCTTTCTTGTGTACTCCAGCATGCAAAAGCAAAACTCACAATCTCTCTTTCACTGCAAGACTCTGAGTTTTGGAAATACTCTCCTATAGTCAGACACAACAAAACACGGCCTTGCCGACATCAAAGCTGTCTGTTCTGTTATTAAAAGTCGTCAAGCTATACATCTTACAAAATCCATCTGGTAATGCATAGCTCCAACTTCCACCAAGGTCATTGCTTTAGCTCCCAAACACACACGCACATACTGAAAAAGCTTAAGCCCCAGTCAGATCACACGAATTTGTCATGATTTTGGCACGATTTACTTGACGTAGGATGTCGTGGGGATTCGTAAATGACAAATGGGCGTCGTGACACAAGATTTGATAATTTCTTCTCGTGTAATGTGGCATAGTTCACGACAACCGATACCATGCCTGCGACGCCTCACAAAGCCATCGCAGAAAGTCTAGCTTGTTTCATTTTTTTTCTCATTCTTCACGACGAGTGTGTCATTATGTGTGTGCACATAATTTCTCGGTTATATCCGTGGGTGCTGTCATTAATGCGCCTTTCAGGTAATCAAAAAATAGGCTGTATATTTACTCATAAAACGGGTCATGGGTGGATAAGATCAATCATTGGTTATGCAAACTTTAACTACCTTTTCTAAAATATTAAGGTGTTTTAAGTAATTTTATCCGACAGACTGGCACAAATATGCAGACATCTCCAACCTCACAACGAGTTTCTGAGTTCTCTCAGCCTTCCAACAGAGTTTGTTCTTCTGAGCTAGTCTGGGAACATGTTCAGTGCTGCGAATACATTGCAAAAGCATGTTCTGCTTTTTCAATTGTGTCATTACCAGTGAAAACAGTTTACTATAGGCTTCTCTGAAACTGTGAGTATTTCTCTTTAATTTTATTAAGGCTGGATTATTAGGGGTGTCAAAATTAATTGTTTCTTTGATGCACCACGATGCAGACGTGAACAATTCGGTATCGGTTCAATAATAATCAGAACCGGTTATTATGTGCTGACGTCATTTATCACACATGCGTTGTATGGCGGTAGCTTACAATGGCGAGGGAGGTGATCCCGAGTAATTAAAACACTCCAACTACTTAAAAAGCAGATAACGGTGCACAATTCACTGCTTGTGAGTATTCTGGACAGTCTTTCACTGACAGGGAAGTACAGTTGAAGTTAGAATTATTAGCCCCCTGAATTATTAGCCCCCTTGTTCCATTTTCCCCCCAATTTCTGTTTAACGGAGAGAAGATTTTTTCAACACATTTCTAAACATAATTGTTTTAATAACTCATTTCGAATAACTGATTTATTTTATCTTTGCCATGATGACAGTAAATAATATTTAGTAGATATTTTTCAAGACACTTCTATACAACTTAATGGGACATTTAAAGGCTTAACTAGGTTAATTAGGTTAACTAGGCAGGTTAGGGTAATTAGGCAAGTTATTATATAACGATGATTTGTTCTGTAGACTATTGAAAACAAAAATAGCTTAAAGGGGCTAATAATTTTGACCTTAAAATGTTTTTTTTTTTAAATAAAAACTGCTTTTATTCTAGCTGAAACAAAACAAATAAGACTTTCTCCAGAAGAAAAAAATATTATCAGACATACTGTGAAAATTTCCTTTCTCTGTTAAACATCATTTGGGAAATATTTAAAAAAGATAAATAAATTTAAAGGGGGCTAATAATTCTGACTTCAACTGTACATCATAACCTAGGCCTCTCTCACTCTCTGTGGCCCCTTTGACCTGCTGGCGTGCTCGTGAGGTAACATTTTATCCCCTCTCACGGCTGTTTCGACAATAACGTTTCTTGTGGATCCAGACACGAGCATGTCTGCAGAGCGAGTTTTCTCCACCGCGTCGCCGTCTATAATGGATCAGCTAATCGCATCGCAGCGGGCGTTTAACATCAGTGTCCGTGTCACTGTTTGCTAAACAGCGCCAGAGCCGCGCTGACTATTAGAGCCAATCACAGTCTTTTCTGTTGCGTGCGTAATCAATCATAGGTGTTTAAGAATTAACTCGACAATACTCAAAAAGCAAGTGGGATAATGTTTACATTGGCTCTAAATGCTTGTGTTGTTCTGTGCATGTACTTTAGTGTTTGTTTGAAACATACAAAAAGAGTGTTTTCTTTGAGCAGTAAACAATAAAAATCATGTGATCTGACCGGGGCTTTATATATACAACCATAAAATACAATATACACAACCTTGTGTGAACTTTTTACACCGCCATTATAAAATGGTGATGTGAGCACCTCCAAAATAAACTGTTTTGCATTCAGAGATGAGCCAGGCCACATGCGAATTCAATATAACAATAGCATTCTGATGTAATTTTGTGGAAATGCTGGTCCCTTTTTTATTTTGGAGAGGCAGAGTTTTGAAGGCACTCCGCCAGACATATCACAAGGTTTGGATGGTATTCAAATGTCATATCATATCTATAAAAACAGTGTTGAGTCATAACGTGAACGGCTTAGATTTAATGATTGGTTTATATATTCGCAATTCTGCCTCATATTTCTATTCTCTTCCTACTTTCCTAATGCCACGCTCACCTTGTGCAACTCTTCATGCATAAAGGAGTTTAATTTTCAACTCATTTTTCACCGCGTTCAAATTTTTATGGAGTGCTGGAATCCAGAAAATTGATATGCAAATATTCAAGGTTCCGATTCCCTGATTCGCCAATCTGTTACACCGAAAGAGCCCAATCTCAAGCAAGGAGTTACTTCTAAGGAAAGTAAATCAGGGCACGCATGCAGGTAGGCCTACTGACAGACATTCCACTTGTGCGCTGACGAATAATTGAACTGTTCAATATTCATCACTGCCCCAGAGACACAATTAGATCTCTTATCTCAATGTTTGTGTTCCTACAAACACATTAGCGGCTTTTTTTCCATGGAAGCGGCGGAAAAATCCACTACTTTACACTCTTGAAGTCTTAAGGACTATGTGCCCATTGAACGCCTCATTGATCCTTATGGAGGAGATTAAAAAGAGATGCAGCTACAAGTCTTGTAAATTAAACTGATCAAGATGATAAATCCCTAGAAATATGTCATGAAGATCAAGTGTATATTGATGAGGGGAAATATATTAAGATTCAACTTTATTATTGGTTGGCAATTCAACAAAGCATTACTATTATTATTGTATGTCTCTTATGCACTTTATTTAAGGATGAAAGAATAATTAAATGTTCTACTTTTAGTTTGTAGATCAAATGAAAGCTAATTGAGGAGATTTGTTTAATTAAAGATAGTTTTAGCTTAGTTTAAAACTTTATTAATCACCTAGGGGCAAACTTCTGACATATGTGGTGCTTCACAAGCATGTAACACAATTAACACAATAATACCAACACTTAACACCAATTAAAAAATAAATAAATAAATAAATAAATATTACAAATAATAATAATAATATTAAGATGGGGTGTATGATGTACGCCTGTCTGTTGACAAAACCTTACAAAGAATGTCCATATCAAAATGTCACCACTGCTTGGACTTCATTATAACTTAAAAAGACACACCCTAGAGACCCATGCAATCAGATGACCTTAGTAACCAAAATTGAGGTAAAGTTGGTTTTATATTCACACATTCGGACTTCCTCCTTAATAAAATAATTTTAGAAAAGTAATCTTTGCAAATTCTAAATAGGGAAATCATATTAGCAGGCAATGGCTATCAAAGTACATCATTGTTCGCAGTCAATTAAATAGAGCTAATGTTGTTTTGAATTCTTACTTACATGTGATTTCAGACCTAATATTCAAAGTATCATGGTAAACAATATAGGGAGCTCATTACAAACTGTCACTGAATGAATGAACGAATATAAAACGAACTTTACCTCAATGCAACCAACAAACAAAAGCTCTAACTTGACCCCTAAAGCATCTGCTAGGTTCATAACATCAACATTGCATTAAAATAAAAACACATTATTTCTATGCATTTGGGTGTCCAAAAAGATGACTTATCCTTGTATGCTAAACTCACACTGATGGAAAAAATAAAACAAAATGAGAAACAGAAAAACAAGTTCAGCTCCTAATGGATAGATGCGTATTCGATAAGGGAAGATTCATCGCCAACCTGAAATGACACTCTTAGCCTTTCATTGCCAGCCTGCATGATCCAATCTGACTGTAATTTATCACATATCATCTAAAGCATTCCACTTGTGCACTAACAAATAACTGAGCTACTCCATATTCATCACTGCCCCAGAGACACAATTAGATCTCTTATCTCAATGTTTGTGCTCCCAAAATACATTAACAGTTTTTTCCATGGAAAATCTAATGCTTAATGCTCTTGAAGTCTTAAGCACTATGCAGTCATTGTACAGAACTGATCAAACGGGTAGAAACGCGCCTTAAAGGTCAATAAAATATTGATGAAGGAAAATAGCTGTAATACGGCTCGTGTCGAGAAAACGTAAATATGAAATCTGGTTAGAATTATACATACATTGATGCAAACATCTATATATCTTCATAAAATGCCGATAAATGCACTGAAGTTAAATGAAGGTTCATTATTAAGAAAAACGGGAAAGGGAAAGACAAACTTGTACTAGATAAGAACATCTGCGTTGCCAACCAGATGTAAGAGACTCTCCACCTGTCACTGACGCTCTGATGCCCACAAACTGATAGTCATTGACTACATGTGATCTACAATGCTGATATAACTGACTGAGCTCCAGGCGTTTCTTTCCACGCTGTGACATTCCAAGTTGTCCGCTCTGCCTTACCTTTCCCAGCCAGGATGCCGCACTGCCCGGAGAGCACCAGGAGAAGCATCGCTGTTATCGCGCGCATCTTCATGATGAGCCCAACACTTCGACCAGAATGCGATGACCTAATTCTTCCTCTGTTAATCTTGAAAAACACCAACTCTCTTGCTTTATCTGTCCTTGAGCGACGATGTACTGAAGTCTCGCTAGTGAACTCCCAGCAGCGCGAGACGCGGTCCGAGCGCACGAGGTATAAACGCGGTATGTGTGTCTGCGCGTTGCGCGAGTTAAAACCCACAGGAGCAGGCTGCTACGTCACTCCTCAAGCAATTAATCTTGACCTATGATAAGGCATTTATACAAAAGCGGTCTAAATACTATGCTGGTGAATTTTATGCTGGACATTTTGACGTTTTACATTGTAATATTCGGAGTTGATTTATGTGTGCACTTATTGGTCGTTTTTAAACTATTTATTTTTTCGTCTTATTTATCAGACCGAGGAATTCCCTGTATGAACACACAGTATAATTTTTGTCCAAACATCCTTCTCATTTATTATTCATAATATCATTATCTTAATCCAATGACAAGACTTCTCCCAAGGTGGACAGCTGCTGTCCTGTGCCTTCCAGGCGCATTAAAAATGAATGACAATAACAAAAACAACAGTGCTGGGATTTTTTTCTTCTTTGTGGTTTATAATCATATTTGCATTTGCCCCTCTTTGATAAAAAAAAATCTAAAGCGTTTCTATAAATCACAGACTTTAAAAAAATGTGAAAATACAGAAAATTTTTATTCAGTTAAAAATATTTTTCATCTCATAATTTGCGTTTTTAAGTATAGTTAATAGTATAATAATAGTTATTATTATTATTATTATTATTATTATTATTATTATTATTATTATTATTATTATGTTATTTAATTATTTATTTATTTGGTCAAAATATATATTTTATTTTATTGTAAAATTACAAATTGTGTTTTTGCAAGTATAAGTATTATTTTTGCATCCCCATACATTGTGGTGATGTAATCAGGGTGCGAATTATACATTGACGATCAGGGGGTAAACGTTTTCGGTAATGTTAGTTTGTGTAATACAAGCTTCAGTGAATCAAATGTATGTATTTATATCATTCAGTATCATTCAATATCATTCATTTTCTTTTCGACTTAGTCCCTTTATTAATCTGGGGTCGCCACAGCAGAATGAACCACCAACTTTTCCCGTATTTATTTAAATTACATCTAATTTATTAATATAAAGTATTTATGTTTTCAGTGTTTTGAGGGATGTTTAGTTTATTCTGACCTATGGTATCCACTGATTTGCTATTTCAGAGTTTACTGTAGGTCAAAATATACAAACTGTCCAACATTTTTAGTTTACTTTTAGGCTGTATGTAAAAACAAACAGCTATTTTACAAGAAAAAGTGTCTTTTGAACACTTACTGAGTCTATCTGTGATCTAGATCTGCCGGTTTCTGCCTTTTCAATTATTTTTTTTCTTTCGCATAGACCGATTGGCATAATTTTGCATTCACAAGGCTATGAACTGTTATGGGGTGGTCAAATGTACACTGTAAAACCCAAAACAAACCATTTAAGTTCAAAAACTAATTCTTATGAGTACTGTGAACTTAATCCATTTGAGTAAATTAAGCAATTTAAGCACAGTAAACCCCAATAAATGCAGAGAACTCAAGTACTGTAAAACCCAATAAGTTTAGGCAACTCAAAACATTTGACTTAAAAAACTAATCTATGCGAGTACTGTGAACTTGCTCCATTTAAGTTGAAGTAATGAGTTTTTTTTTTAAGATTTATTTTTGGCCTTTATTAGATAGGACAGTATTAAGACTGGAAGCGAAGTTGGAGAGAGAGAGGGGGTAGGGTAAGGAAATATCCTCGAGCCGGGATTCAAACTCGGGACGCCCTGACATGCTACTGCACCATATGTCGGTGGCCCGACAGTAATGAGGTATTTAATTAACTCATTACCTTGACTCATTTATATTATCTATTGTTTTAATTATAAATACTATTTAAGATACAGATCAGAGCAAACTATTTCTCACTATTTAAAGGACTGCCCCCCTCCCCAAAAACTGTCCCCAAAAGCATAGCTACACCAGTAATTTGCCATTGTTTATTAGCCAATTTTATTTGAAAGCCCAGTTTTGATGGACATTAATCCACCATGTACTGTAGACCACAGCATTGTTTTTAGGGTGGTTATCACAGGGTGCAAACTACAGGGGGGATTAGGGGGGGTCTGACCCCCCTAATTAACGCTTGATCCCCCCTGAAAGACATCAAAACAAAATGTATGGGGGGGAGGTTGTCTATTAATATTTAAAGGGGAAATGAAGCACTCAGTCAAGTTTACCTTATTTTGTACATTGTATTCCACTTTAATGATAATATAATAAACAAACTCGATTAATGTAACCATTTAGCAGAAAACGGCATGTTTTACTGTAGATTTTAGACCTAGGGCGCCGCCATCTTGGAATATCGCTGTCTCTGACGTCACGGGGTTGGTTCGCTCTGATCAGCTGAACGAACACAATAGAAGTAAAGGAGTGAACGCGGAGACTGGACAGCCTAATTTAACCCAATGCGTGAAGTTGTGGGCGTGGAGCTGCTGCAAATACAAGCATCAGATGTGTGTCTAATATAAAAGTATATAAATGTATTCTACTTTCCTTTTTTCCTCCTTTAATCACCGATCATTTGATGCGCTTTGATTCACCCTCTGTATTACTCTGACTGCCTGTCTGGGTTTCAAACGTGACTGTAACGGAATAAACACGGACACTGAACTGCTTAATTTAACCCAATGCATGAAGTTGTGGATGTGCATCACAGAGCTGGTGAAAACACAACAAATACAAGCATTTAAGTGTCTTGAGTTGTGTATTTTTCTTTTGCTAATACCTCTCGTTTGATGCGCTTTGGTCAACTCTTTCACGCTGCTAGCACTGCCTGACGAGGGGATTTACATTCAGACTAATGCAATGATTTAAATCATACATGACTTCATGCTTTACTAAGTCACGTCTGTGTGGATTATGTCAAGACATATTCCCTCTTCAAGTCGATCAACTCGATCTCTCAACATGTATGAAGAATGAAAACCTGCCATAAGAAACACCGCGCTGATCTGAGTTTGGTTTAAACACGAGCAGAGGCGAGGGGGTGTAGCGGTGAAAAGTGAAAGTACCCGCCCCTGTGACGTCAGTTGTGTGGTTTTCAACTAGGTCCGGTGTAAACGTCATGGGGGCGGGTACTTTCACTTTTCACCGCTACACCCCCTCGCCTCATCTCGTGTTTAAACCAAACTCAGATCAGCGCGGTGTTTCTTATGGCAGGTTTTCATTCTTCATACATGTTGAGAGATCGAGTTGATCGACTTGAAGAGGGAATATGTCTTGACATAATCCACACAGACGTGACTTAGTAAAGCATGAAGTCATGTATGATTTAAATCATTGCATTAGTCTGAATGTAAATCCCCTCGTCAGGCAGTGCTAGCAGCGTGAAAGAGTTGACCACAGCGCATCAAACGAGAGGTATTAGCAAAAGAAAAATACACAACTCAAGACACTTAAATGCTTGTATTTGTTGTGTTTTCACCAGCTCTGTGATGCACATCCACAACTTCATGCATTGGGTTAAATTAAGCAGTTCAGTGTCCGTGTTTATTCCGTTACAGTCACGTTTGAAACCCAGACAGGCAGTCAGAGTAATACAGAGGGTGAATCAAAGCGCATCAAATGATCGGTGATTAAAGGAGGAAAAAAGGAAAGTAGAATACATTTATATACTTTTATATTAGACACACATCTGATGCTTGTATTTGCAGCAGCTCCACGCCCACAACTTCACGCATTGGGTTAAATTAGGCTGTCCAGTCTCCGCGTTCACTCCTTTACTTCTATTGTGTTCGTTCAGCTGATCAGAGCGAACCAACCCCGTGACGTCAGAGACAGCGATATTCCAAGATGGCGGCGCCCTAGGTCTAAAATCTACAGTAAAACATGCCGTTTTCTGCTAAATGGTTACATTAATCGAGTTTGTTTATTATATTATCATTAAAGTGGAATACAATGTACAAAATAAGGTAAACTTGACTGAGTGCTTCATTTCCCCTTTAAGAAATAGTTTGCTCTGTTCTTAATCTTAAATAATATTAACAATTAAAATAATAGATAACTTCAATATCCATTTGACCACCCCTATAATGGTTCATACTATTGTGAATGCATGTTTGCAGCAAAAATATTAATTCATAGGTTTGCAACATACACCAACATACAATGTGTACAAGTGTTCACAAAACATGTTTCTTTAAAGAAAAAGGTGTTTGTAGGTGTCTGTAAAACTACCCAACAGGCACACAACATTATAAGACTTAATATAGGTTAGATTTAGGTCATGACGTCAGGTGACCAAAACTCAATGTCTAGCCAGCGTCTAAGGACAACGTTATTTTGACATCCAATGATGAAGTCAAATTACGTTGATATTTGGTTGATTTTAGGTTGTGTTGGAAAGTTATAATAAAATCCAAGCAGCTGTGACATTTTGATATGGACATTTTTTTATACATCCCATCTTAATATTATTTTTATTTATTTATTTATTTATTTATTTATTTATTTATTTATTTATTTATTTATTTATTTTATATATACACTGTAAAAACCAAACAGTCAACTTTATCAAATGAAAGGAGAGTAGTTAACTCACAATTTCATGGCAAAAGTTAATCCTACTCATTTGAAAAGAGTTTTGAACTCATGGTTGAAGGTAATGAGTTAAATAAATACCTCACAACTTAAATGGAGTAAGTTCACAGTACTTATATAGGTTCGTTTTTTAACTCAAATGGTTTGTAGCAATCGGTTTTATCAAACAGTTTGAGTTGCCTTAACTTATTGGGTTTTACAGTACTCAATTGGTTTGAGTTCTCTTCATTTATCGTTTATTCGTTTACTGTGCTTAAATGACTTTCTTTACTCATATGGATTAAGTTAACAGTACTCATTAGGATTAGTTTTTGAACTTAAATGGCTTGTTGCAATCGGTTTCCTCAAATGTTTGAGTTACCTTAACTTTTTGGGTTTTACAGTGTTTATATATATTTAATTGGTGTTAAGTGTTGGTTTTTGTGTTAATTGTGTTACATACTTGTGAAGCACCACACATGTCAGAATGGTTTGCCCCAAGGTGATTAATAATGATGTCATAGTGGTAACGTCCACACAACGTCAAGGTGTAACATGATTAGACGTTGATATTTGGTTGATTTTAGGTTGGACATTGGACATTGACGTCGGCCTGACATTGGGTTCTGACATCAACCCAATTTTCATTTGCAAACAAAATTCCATGTCCCCACGACATTGTGGTACATTGGGGTACAACGTCAATATGACGTCATGTTGATGTCCTGTGCCTGCAAGGTAGATGCAAAGTATGTATTTTATTTGCTTGCACATGGAAGTTAAACTGTAAAATAAATTAAAAACATGCAGTCTTTCATGGTCATTCATTAATAGGTCCAGGAAAGCAAACCAGTCACTGTTTTTTTAATATCACAAATGTCATTGATAACCACTCAATATCCCTCAAAACACTGAAATTATAATAACAAGTTTGATTATTATATTAGATGTAATTGAATTAAATATATAAATTTGGTTCACTGAGGCACACTACCAAACATAACTGAAAAACCTGACCACCCCGATCATCAATGTATAATTCGCACCCTGAGTTATCATAGGCAAGTGGCTTACTAGGTCAACAGACTTACATGACCAAATGCTAGAAGCTGACGTTGTAAAATTTCTCATGCTGTTTGTACACGCTCGAAATTGAACAGCATTTCTTATGATTATGATACATTTTAAAAAGCCACACTGATTTGAAATGCAATTTTTTTTCTGAGCTGCAGTAATCCATTTTAAGTAAGACCATTTTCAATCCATATTAATTTTCTTTTTTCCACGGTTGTCCCTGAAAATTACCTTTCCGTTTCTTCTCATGCACTAACCGTGTGTGTACTAAATCCTGTAAAAACTACCACTTCACATGCAGAGTGTATTCACAAGATCAAACATTTTCATTTCTGATGGCGGCTCATGCCCTACCTAAGTTTTCCCCTCAGGTGAAGTGAGCTGCGGTTAGAGAGAGTGTGTGTACTGTGGACTTCCCGGGTGCCCAGGTTGACTGGAAAAGCTTTTAATGAGTGTTCAGCCATGAACTGAAGGTCTTCTCATTTCCACCTCTCCTGAGAGCACTACCTAGGTTCAATGGAAGACAACAGAGTACATAACAATTCCCTGTAGATTAAGAATTCAAACATTTAAAATACCACACAATTTGCCAGCCTGGTGAAAGGGGTGGTTCTTTTTTTTTCTCAAAAAGTGGACCTTTTTGCAGTTATAGGCCTGGTTTAGGCTACTATTTAATTATGATATTTAAATACTGCATTTTCATGATATTTTAAGCACTATTTTAGCTGAAATAGATTGTTCGATGGTCATCATAACCAAAAAAGTACATTTGAAATTTTGTGGATAATAACAATAGCCAAAATAGTATTCAAATTTATTTTAATATCAGTCGCTTTTGATGCTTCACACCTTTGCATTGGTCAATTTTTTGTTCTAAAATTTAGAAGAAACGTTACTTGTACAATATTTTTTCTATTTAAAAACAATACAGTAGTGAAAGATGACTTCACCTATGTCAGATTTTATGTTTTCTTGCAGCTGGATGTTGGACTCATGAAAAATATTTGTTTTTCATAATGTGCACTGGCCAAAACTGATTAACTGAAGTCACACTGAAGCGACTTCCATCAGAGGATTCCACTTGGTCTTAAAGCCTTTTTCAATGGGTTATTTTCACTATTTATGATGGCATAGCAGTCAAAATAGGACAAATGAGCTCATGTATGGAACAAAAACACTGGACCTTTGTCAGTGAGGAGTGGGTCAAACCACCTGAACCCTCCCTGGCTACAGGCCTGAATAATATAGATGGGACTTAAGTAATGCACTTAATTATGAATAAATTAAAAAGACGTTCACCCAAAAATTGAAAGTATGTCATCATTTAATCACCCTTCACTCATTTAAAATCTATTTGAATTAATTTCTTTAGTTAAACTTCAAAAGAAGACATTCTAAAGTAACTGAGATACATTCTGACTGGCATAGTATTTGTTTCTTATTGTTATATCTTATTTGGCTCATTCTGAAAATGTACATGGAGAGCGCCGAAGTACATCCCAGGAGGTACATTTTTTTGCAGTTTTTGTTTTCGCGAATTCACCAGAGGCTGCTGTGTACGCTTTTTCTTCATAAGTGCCATTCACGCCTGCTCTTCTCGCGTAAATCCACCAGAGGCCGCTGTTGACTGACTGAATGGCTACGTCCGAAATCACCTACTACTCAGTAGGTACTGCATTTGAATTTAAATGTACTACTCCGCGGTTAGAAAAGTATATTCTATACAGTATGAATGGAACTCAGACTTACTACATCAGCCATTTTGTCATCATCACATGACCTACCAATGTCAGTTGAGTCGCTTCACTCCCATCATGGGATAGCGCAGCGTCCATCCGATGCGTGCTTCAGAATCTCACCGGAAGTAGTAGGTCATCCGAGTACTTCTCGCATTCGGTTTTTCGAATTCTATGAATTAGGGCATACTGCTCGGCTCACATACTGTTTTTAGTATATTATATAGTATGGAAGTATGCGATTTCAGACGCATACTATTAATTGATTGATTAAGGCATTGACTGACTCCTCGTTCTCCTTCCCTAAACCCAACCAATAGTGTTCTCAAAAGCACCGCACCCACTTTCCTAAACCCTACAGACAGTTTTTTTAAAAGCAATGCAGAGAAAGAAAAGCCCCTGATTTTACCACGTTTTCCGATTTCACCACATTCTCACGCTGTTTTTTACGTCTTTAATTTATAGTTTGGCTTTTGTTTTTTAGTCTTACTGCTTTCTGGAACCATTCTTCACCGGACTCGATTCCCATCATATCGGTCAACTCCTCTCTGTGTCTCAAGTCCTTCGACATACACAGCGAGCCACTGGACAAACTGGTAACAGCAGGAAAGCCATCCACACGGAGGTAAGCGGTCAACTGGTTAGCACGAAATGGAATAGCATCATACCACCCTGTAGCGTTCGTTTTAAAGAGGAAATGCAGCCATGCCTATTTCTAGCTACATAATTTGCAATCTCAAGTTATGTAGTGGAACATTTTCCTAATGAGTATATGTTGCAAAAATAAAAAAGAAACTTTTAAAGGTTTGAAACCACACAAGAGTGAGTAGATAGTAAATAAATTTAAAAAATTTTAACTATTCCATTAAGATCTGATGTGGAATGCATTATGCAAGTATGAGCCAAGAACATTTTTTTATAGGAGCTGTATCAGTCTGTTGTTACTTTATTTTAAGGACTAATTCTTGCTTTTTACTGGTTGCTAATTAGCATTGATATTGACTATTTATTAGTACTTGCATTTACATTACATTTAGCAGACACTTTTGTCCGAAGCGACTTACAATTGAGAAGGCATTTAGCAATTCAACAAGAAGCGGTAACAAACACAAGAAGTGCTAGTTATACAAAGAAACTGTTAACGCTCAGAGAATTTAGTGCTAGAGTAAGTGCTGGAGTTTTTTAAGAGAGAGAGATTTTACAAATACTTTATTACAATTGTGCAATTACATATCAGGCCCATAGCCAGGGGTGGTTCTAGTGGTTTGAAAGACCCTTCCCCTTCTGAAAAAGTCCAGAATTTGGCCCCAATATGAGCTCATTTGTCCCATTTCTGACAGTATGCCATCATAAATTGTGAAAATAACTGATAGAAGAAGGCTGTAGGACCAAAGTCCAAAGACATGCGATACAGGTGAATTGGGTAAGCTAAAATTTTCCGTAGTGTATGTGTGTGAATGAGAGTGTATGGGTGTTTCCCAGAGATAGGTTGCAGCTGGAAGGGTATCCGCTGCGTAAAACATATGCTGTATAAGTTGGCGGTTCATTCCGCTGTGGAATTTTTAAATGAGCGTTTAACAGTTTTATAAAAAAAAAAACATGAGGAACCTTCTATCTTGTTTCATCTACTCATATACACAGCCATTTTTGCTCTTCCCAAAATAAAATTGAACAATTGACATTGTTTTATCTTTTTTTGTCAATATCTATCAAAATGAACAACTCATTCATTCATTCATTTTCTTTTCGGCTTAGTCCCTTTATTCATCAGGGGTAGCCACAGCAGAATGAACTTATCCAGCAAATGTTTTACACAGCGGATGCCCTTCCAGCCGGAACCAGCGACCTTCTTGCTGTGAGGCGATCGTGCTACCCACTGTGCCACCGTGATGCCCAAAGTGAACAACTGTTTAGAAAAAAACTACACCAAATAAACTGAAAAAACACTCTAGCCATGAGAACAATGCCAAAAGACGATAATAATCCATGAAACAGACAGTCTCACAAAGGGTACAAAAGTGTCTACAGGTGGTTTGTCAAGCCCACTTGCCTGTGTAAAGCACACTTCATAAATGCAGTCTTTGTGTTGGTTAATGTGTCACTGAGATTAATTCATGTGTTTTTTTACAGGTGGTCTGTTTAACTCACTAACCTGTATGAGGCACACTCAGAATTTTTAGTATTTTTGGGTTGGTGTGTGGTGAGGTGGGGGAGAGAAGAAGGGCCTTGGTTTTATTCACCAGGCTTAAGGTGCTCTCTGAAAAAAAAACACATATTAATGTAACCTACTTTACTTAAAAAGCACATATTAATGCAACCTAGCTACTTTGCAATTAATATCAAAATACTGTACTGACTAGTAATAAGCAGCAAATTAGTTTTAGTTTGAGTTAATTGAGGTAAAAGGCACTGTTAATAACTAGTTAATTCTAAGAATTGGTCCACAAACTAAAAGTCAGTCTTTGAGATTGCAGTTTTACCACAATGGAGAAAGAAAACTTTTAGAAAGCCATTTAAAATTCCAACCCACTCCTCATTCTTTCACTCATTTTATTCCTCATTTTTTTCTTAGTTAAATGTCAATTTTGCCAAAGCCCTGGGGCATTTCTGATAATCGTTTTAGTTGCTCTGAAAAAAAAAAATAGAGGTGGTTTAAAATGCCATATTATTTCCCCAGTCTTCCTGAAACCTAATTTACCTGCACAGCTGATAGATTGGAAAAACCATTTGCGCTCATTCATTCCAATCGTTTGGCTTGTTGCATTTCAGGGGATGCATTCTGTTGAGTAAATTTGCTCTAGGTGAAAGCTTCTTCACTCTTTTATCAACGCATCTGCAAGTCTAAACATCCAGCACGGAGCAGACATGAGAGGAAAGAGTTGAGTTCTCTGTGATGCCTCAAGCAGGTTTGCTGCCAGTGTATTATGGATGATGTATACAGTCTCGCAGAAGGTTTACCAGAGATATCTACAGTTTCGGATTGCAATCTTTAATTACTCCGCCAGCAGGGTCTTAATGCATCAGCTGATGCAACAACAGCGTATGGTCATTCTGTATCTGTTTACGGTTCTGTTCAAAGCTTTTGTTTTTAAAGCGATAAATGCTGCTTGTGTAATGACTTGTGGCTTTACAAAATGTGGAGGCAGCAGTAATTTAAGGTTAAAAATAGAGCTTTTGCAATGAGTTAAATGTGGAGGGTACTCAACATTGCTGCAAATGTGTACCTTATTTGAATGAGTCACTGTTAAATGAATGATTCAATGACTCACTCCTTCATTTTTAATACTTCAAAACTGAATGAGTTAATGAATCAGTTGCTGTCGTAATCTGGTCCAACTACTGTTATGTAACACTCTAAAAAATGTTGAGTTATTTATTTAACCCAATGGTTACGTTAAATATATTTGGTGCTTTGTTGGGTTATTTTTAACCTTTATTAGGTTATTTATTAATAACTCAACCAGTTGGGCTAAATATTTGGTGCTTTGTTTTTTTTTTTTTAACCTTTATTAGGTTATTTATTTAATAACTCAACCAGTTGGGTTAAAATTTTGAATTTCAACAGTCAACTGATTTAACTGACACAGAACAGCTGTATTAATATGCATGCGTAATGTTGTTTTTGCGTTATAAAGTTTATTTAAGCTCTAACACACTAATATTGTTGTTATTTTTTTATGAAATCACCTCTCCGTGTCGTGTTTTTTATATCTGTTTCACCAGCACTCTTAATTATTGATTATACAATAGTGCACTTCATAGCCGATCTATATTAAATGGATAAAATGCTTTGTCTACCTCCCGTGTTCATCTCTAAAGTTTTTTTTTTTTTGGAGGAAATAATACGCATATTTGGGATATTCGGCCATCATTCTCACCTTTAGGACCAAGCGGAGACATTTATTTATTTACACAGCCATATTTATAAAATTAATAGTAGTACTAGTAATAGTAATATCAGAATGGAAAAAATAACATTTAATCAAAATAACCCAATGCATTGGGATAAATTATATAACCCAATGCATTGGGTTAAAATAACCCAAAGTTGGGAAGGTGCTATAATAACCTGTTGTTGGGTTATATGTTGGGGTATTTTTAACCTAACTATTTTAACAGAGCACTGAAACATTTTGTTTACCAACATTGTGCTTATTTTAGTATTATTTATACACTGTAAAAAAATCCTGTTTGCCTTAAATTTTCAAGCTGAATTAAATTAACCTTATGAGTCCATTGAACTTATATCATTATATCATCACCGCGGAATTCATAGGCAGATTAAAAGTGCCTGAATTATCGGGAGAACCAAAATCACATTGAGACTTCAGTGTCTTTCACCATCCACAGCTTATTAGCATCTATTTACATTCATATTATAGCAAACATATCCTCACAAATCATGTTAAGCAAAAATATCCTCACAAATTATGTTTCATATAATCAAACATACAGTTTTGTTCTCTTTGTTTGTAATGGATTTCTCTTTTTGAAGTCTGCAAAAACGTATACACTGTACTCTCTTATCATTAACATATAAATATTATACCTTCTGTATATTTATCAGTAGGACATAGAATACACTTTAAATTCTTTGTCAACCATCTTTTTCATTTTTCATTGTAAATACCTCTATATATAACCATTTACCATAAAACTATTAAACTCACAGCACAATCATGTGTCTGTTATTTGTATCATTCAAAGTGTAACAGTTTTACTTGACACCAATTACCAATGTTACTCTCATAAACGTTATACATTACTCTAACAAATATATAACTAATATATAAATAAGTCATTTTCTGTTCAATTATCACATACTGAGTAAAATACATATTATTGGGGATTACTGGGGAGTCAGTTGTAACAAACTTAACTCAGACCAACTGTCATTTTACAGGTACTTTCATCTGAATCACTCTACTCAATTAACAACTGTAATAAGCTATTTACTTTAAAACACATAGGAAATGTGTACTCACATGTTTTTTACATTAATTATAATAATCATATTCACTTTTTATGAAACATACCTGAATTATCAGGAGAAACAAAATCACATTGAGACTTCAGTGTCTTTCCCCAGGCACAGCTTGGTAGCATCTGAAGTAAACACAACTAGTATCGCCATGGTAACCAACAGCGCATGCTTTCTCAACTGCTGATGTAATTTTGTTTCAACGAGTTTAGAATGACCAAGAGGCGACACTCAATAGAATGTTCCATTGCAACAGCAGCGTCCAGCAACAGCCCCGCAATTCCGCCTTTTTGGAGTGAAAGCGATCGGCCGTCCATTGGATCTCATTGCTGTCACGATAGCAAGCAGCTGCTTTGTTTTTTAATTATTTAAAAAGCGCATTAAAGCTGAGATACAACTTGAAAGAAGACAATACAACACTTACTATCACAATCATCAGCACTTTTAATAATTTATTTTACAGACTTATAATATGCTGTTGTTCTATTGGAATTTTTATTCCAAAATGGCCGCCGCGTGACACTAACGGCATCTAGTGGCTGTTTACCAAACAACAACAGATTGTCGCCTCTTGGTCATTCTAAGCTCTTTGGTAGTGATATAATAGATGACTTTTAATAGTATATAAATAAATGAATGAATAAATAAATAAATAACTAAATAAACAAACAAACATTACTATTGCATAGCCTACTTGACAACATTTGGTGATTCGCGAACTGAAGAGCAAGAGTGGGGGGTTTGGTTGATTCGCGAACTGAAGAGTGTTGGCAGGTATGTTATTGTGGATACACAATGGTGTATCACACTGACTTAAAACAGCTTGTGTAACTTATAAAATTGCGTAAGAACATACTGTAATTAATTTAATTTAATAAGTTACAATGACCTAAAAAACATATGCTGTCAGTACTAATTGATCATATACAGTGTATACTATTTTTCAGTATAGGCTATACCATTAACAGTATTTATTGCTGTTTTGAATCTTTTCAAAGATTTTGAAGCATTTAAAGGGATAGTTCACCCAAAATGAAAATTCACTTATCATTTACTCAACTTCAAGTCAAATCAGTTTGAGGTTTTTTATTTTACTTTCTTGCGATATTTTGAAGAATGGACCCTTTTCACAAGCATGTTATGACACGGCATTAGCATCTTAAATCCTTGAAAGTTTTTAATATTTAGATTTTTTTAAATGTATGAACATTTATCAACCCAAACCCAACAGTCAACTTTATTGAATGAAATGAGTGTAGTTGAGTCAAAATTGACTGAAAGTTAATTCTACTCATTTGAAAAGAGTTTTGAACTCAGTGTTGAAGGTAATGAGTTAATTAAATACCTCATTACTTCAACTAAAATGGAGTAAGTTCACAGCACTTATATAATTTTTTTTTTTTTGTTTTTTTTTTTTGTTTAAGTCAAATGATTTGTTGCAATCGATTTCCTCATACAGTTTGAGTTGCCTTAACTTATTGGGTTTTACAGTACTCAGTTGGTTTGAGCTCTCTTCATTTATTGGGTGTTACTGTGCTCAAATTGCTTAATTTACTCAAAAGGATTAAGTTCACAGTACTCATTAGGATTCGTTTTTGAACTTAAAGGGTGTGTTGCAATCGGTTTCCTCAAATGGTTTGACTTACCTTAACTTTTTGGGTTTACAGTGTATGTATTACCCTTTATAACATATATTATACATTACATTAGGTGTTTCTAATGCAGTGTCTATGGGACAGCACAGTAAATTTGACGTTATTCTTTCCTCTGACTGCCGTTATCAGTCTCACACATTTTTTTTTTTTTCTGACGTCTTTATAACACCATCGTGGTGTTTTTCTTTTTCATTATTTGAGCAAATAAGATTGTAAAAAAAATATTTGTTGTATTCTCCCATTCACTGCACTCTAGGTTTTCCCAACTATAATGAATTCTGCTACTGAGAAACCCGGAAATGTGAAAAGGTTCTATGTCAGAAACCTGTAACCATCGACTTCTATTGTATTTGTTTTACCCTCTATGGATGTCAATGTTTACCAGTTTCCAGCTTTCTTCAAAATATCTTCTTTTGTGTTCAACAGATTAAAGAAACCACTTGAGGATGAGTAAATATTCAGTAAATTTACATTTTTTAACCCACTTGCAGTTTTATTTTAGCATTATTTTATAATACTTAATTTATTCATTCATTCATTCATTTTCTTTTTGGCTTAGTTCCTTATTAATCTGGGGTCGCCACAGCACAATAAACCGCCAACTTATCCAGCATATATTTTACACAGCAGATGCTCTTCCAGCTGCGACCCATAACTGGGAAACACCCATACACTTTTGCATTCACCCATATACACTACGGCCAATTTAGCTTATTCATTTTACCCATGGTGCATGTCTTTGGACTGTGGGGGAAACCAAAGCACCCAGAGGAAACCCACACGAACACGGGAAGAACATGCAAACCCCACACAGAAATGCCAACTGACCCAGCCCGGGCTCGAACCAGCGACCTTTCTGCTGTGAGGCGATTGTGCTGCCCACTGTGCCACCATGACACCCTATAATACTTCAGTTTAAACCAATTTATTTCAGGTAGTTGCCAGGGCAACATTTCTTCATGTAATATTTATATTGTGACTTAATTTGTATCAGATTTATGTAAAGTACAGAACATTTAAAATAGTTTTAGACTGCACAGACATAAACAAATGTGATAGACCTACTGTGAAAATTCCCAGTGTGTTTGGTCACAGCTTGTCTAATCAGATGCAAAGACTTGAAATAATTGCTGTATTTAAAAAAATATGTACATAAATTTACATCAACATCCCATGTCACTTGACACAAAGGTTAATACCTGTTTTCAGTAATAGCATTCTTTGCGTTTTTATTTCCCACATCTCTCTGCAGTCCTGTAATATTCCCCAGACATCACTGTAATACGTCTTCACCATATCTTTGCTATTATGGAGCTCTCTAAATAATTAATTCCAATTCTATTTAAAATCTTATGAGAGTAATCTGTACAAATGAAGTCTGAACTGCTCTCTTGCAGGAATCGCTCTTTTAGGATTCACCACGGAGGTGATGCATCATCCCCAGATATTACATTTTTTATTTGCTTTATGTGTTTTTCACTGACTCGGTTAGACTCTGAATCCATCATTTGATCATGAAGTCAATCTTTTCAGAACCTTGGATAGTTCCCACTGTCAGTGGCAGTTCTACCTGCCTCCCAAGAGGGGTCACCCTAGAGTCATTTGCGTTTAATTACTGCGTAGAATCTACTTGATATCACCTTGACAAGGAACGGGTGAGTACGTGATTGAAAGAGAACAACCGATTTGTCCTCTGAAATTACTTTTGACTACAGCTGGAGACGGGACTGTATCTCCATCTGTATGCATACTTGATACAGAAATTGAAACTCAAAGAGAATTCATGACATTGTCAAGGCCAAACAGAGTCGGTTTATATTTTTAACATAAGATGGTCAACACTGGTTTCAGCTTTCAAATGTTTTTAGCTGCATGTACAAAATCTTGTATACTGTTATTTCCTATCATATTATTGTAATTTCGTTATCATAATTATGAACATAGTAACTTGTAGTGCTGCAGTGGGCAATCGTTTCACCGCAAGAAGGTCGCTGGTTCGAGCCCCAGCTGGGTCATTTGGCGTTTCTGTGTGGAGTTTAAATGTTCTCCCCGTGTTTGCGTGGGTTTCCTCCGGGTGCTCAAGTCCAAAGACTTGATTGTCCGTAGTGTATGTGTGTGAATGAGTGTGTATGGATGTTTCCTAGTGATGGGTTGCAGCTGGAAGGGCATTTGCTATGTAAAACATATGCTGGATAAGTTGGCGGTTCATTCCGCTGTGGCGACCCCAGATTAAAAAAAGGGACTAAGCCGAAAAGAAAATGAATGAATGAATGAATGAATGAATGTGTAGTGCTAACTGTCATCATGATATTTAGATTAGTTGTATTAGTGACTCTGTGTTGATTTTTTTAGCGTAACTGTGACCAAGTCCTCATTTGAGGAATTAAATGCAGAGAAAACAGCACAATGTTGTTTATTATTTGCTTTTATGCATGCACTGAGGTGTTGGGGAGTTGATTTGAGGAGGTGACAAGAAGTCGCCAGATATCAAATGTGCAAATGTGTTAATAAATTCACTGAATAGACCTCCTGTCTATCATTCAATGATCATATTTCTTGTGATGCAGTGGTTTTTGCTTAGTTTAAAATGAACACATACAGTATTTAATCATTGTGACTCTCGCTGTTTTTTTTGTTTTATCAAAGTAGAAGAATTGAAAATTTAAATAGAAAAAAACACTATGTCAGATTCTGACAGCTTAAAGTGATCCACAATTAGTGATTTCTCTCTGTGGCAAAGTAAAAATGTATCCAGATAGCAAACATAAATTAATTCAGTGTCTATTTTTTGACTGTAAAGGGTCATTCAACATGTGCAATATTTGGTCGGTACATTAATTTTCCTTCAGCTTAGTCTCTGATTTATTAGATGTAGGAACTGCTAACTATTCAGGTGTTCTGTCGATTTGTCCTACCTTGTCAGATTGTCCTCCCATTCAAAAAGTAGGTAGTACATTTTGATGACGCAATATACCCATCAGATTTGCCTACCAGTGTAAATTTTAATGTGGAGTAGTGTGATATGAAGCTGTATCATCACCCTGACCTGCCTAATCCCTAACCCCAACCTCAGAACCATTCATATACAGTGTTTGTAGCATAATATGATGGGTAGGATAAAATGTCAGGACACCGGCATATGTTTTATGCAGCGGATGCCCTTCCAGCCGCAGTACAATATACAAATTGTCGTTCACACACACTCATACACTATGGGCAATTTAGTTTATTCAGTTCATGTCTTTGGATTGTGGGGGAAACCAGAGCACCTGGAGGAAACCCATACAAACACAGGGAGAACATGCAAAGTCCACACAGAAATGCCAAATGGCTCAGCCGGGACTCAAACTAGTGACCTTCTTTCTGTGTTACAGTGTTAACCACTGAGCCACGGTCCCACCACTGGTCAGTACATAAGTCAAACCTAAATCAAATTAGATAGTATTTATGTTAAATATTTGTTGATTTTTTTACCCATTTCAAACATCAGCAAATTGGTATATTTTTTTAATGTAATCCAGTTAAATAAAATAGCTTATCTTCCCTGCAAAAAGATAGCATAAATAACGTGAATATTACATTTCAAGGCAAAAACAGAACAAAAGGAAAGCGAGTATCTGTTTTAATTTAAGTATCAGAGGCAGAGAAAAATCCCCCAAGATGGTGGTGCTTCCCAGGCATATGTGACATATACAGTAGAAGTCAGAAATATTAGCCCCCCTTTGAATTTTCTTTTTTAAATATTTCCCAAATGATGTTTAACAGAGCAAAGAAATTTTCACAGTATGTCTGATAATATTTTTTCTTCTGGAGAAAGTCTTATTTGTTTTATTTCGGCTTGAATTAAAGCAGTTTTTAATTTTTTAAAAATCAATTAACTAAGGTCAATATTATTTGCCTCTTTAAGCTATATTTGTTATAGTCTACAGAACAAACCATCGTTAAACAATAACTTGCCCAATTACCCTATCCTGCCCAGTTAACCTAATTAACCTAGTTAAGCCTTTAAATGTCACTTTAAGCTGTATAGAAGTGTCTTGAAAAATATCTAGTAAAATATTATTTACTGTCATCATGGCAAAGACAAAATTAATCAGTTATTAAAAATGAGTTATTAAAACTATTATGTTTAGAAATGTGTTGAAAAAATCTCTCCGTGAAACAGAAATTGGGGAAAAAAATAAACAGGGAGGCTAATAATTCAGGGGGTTTAATAATTATGACTTCATCACATCACATTCTTTATAGCAGCTAATAAATTGTAAATTTTACACATTCACAGAAAACAAATCATATATTTGGTGCAAAGTAAGGCGGTTTGTCAAGTATGTTTGATTTCCAGAGATTTTGAAAAACAAAAGTGGTGGAAACAGCACATATTGCTGTGCTCATCACCTCTGTGGGATATAATACAAAGAATATGACTCCATTAGTGTGCCACAACATTAGTCACATTAGTAGAGCAGGCTCAGAGTATGGATCTTTACAGCCCATTTCCCCTTTAGTAGCTATAATTAGGGTAGTTTTTGTGCAAAGTGCCTTTTTGAAGGGCAACAGAAAGTCCCCTTGAAGGGTGATTAGAAAAAGCTTTTTCTCTCTCCTGCAGGTTAGATATTTATGTTAAAAAGGTAATACATAATGCATGAAGGGCTAAGATTGTGGGTGGGGGGTGTATGACCATATCCATATCCTTAGCCTATATGTAGCTTCAATGGAGTCATTATATATGTCTTTTGCGGCCCATTAGAGTCTGTGATGCACAGAATCTCTGTTCCACATGAATATAATTCACTTCATATTAGGATAATAGTGCTTTTAAGATCGCCCTGCCTTCAGAATTGAACCCATTGAGAACATTGAGAACTTTCATCTTAGTCAAGACTTGTTCAGTCAGATAAAGAACAGACTCTTCATGTCGTTTGGCTTTGAACGAGTCCTTGTCATTAAAGGACCAGTTTGACCGAACGAGATCGGTCACTGTGATTAAATAGGTAGAGTGTGAAATCAATGGTCTGATTGAAAAGCCAGACTTCTTTTCTTCCTCCACTAGTAGCCGCTTTTTCTCTAGGAACTGTGTTTTCTACCCCACTGTTTTCGGGGACATTAATATTGTAACATACGGCTAACGATATAGCATTTAGCATTTTCTTAAACTTGGAGGAGATTTTTGATAAGGTAAATACGTTTGTCTTTGTATTCGTTCTTTTTTATTTAAATGCATGTTTGAAACACCTTTCGGAGGCATACGTTTAATATATGCGTTTGGAAAATGTCGCATTACAACTTACATACAATCTCAGTTTGTTGGCATCTGTCAAGTTCACTTCATTTTACTGTGATTTTTTTGGCTTCTCTTCTTTATTATTTCTTCTTAGGTTTTTAACATGATTATACAATTGAAGTACACGTAAATACCACGGTACACTAATAAACTATTCGTTCAATGTAAGAGCTTATGAAAATAATAATAATATTATATTTTTTAATTGATTCGTGTTTTAATTATCCTAGTTTGATCATTCTAGGGTGATTATGTGATATTTTATGTTCATATTTAAAATGATAAGGTTACTTAGAAACACTTCATAAAAGTACAAATGCAACAAATACTTTTAGGGAAAATAGTAAAAGTTTACAGTGTATGCTGTTTACAGTCTGTAATAATTTAAATACTAAATGCAATTTGAAAATGTTTTTAAAACTGTATTTAGTCTCTTGTGTATTTGATTTTTAATTATGACATGTATTTATTAAAATACTGCTTTTTTGTTGTTGTTTTTTTTTTAATCTGGAATCATCTTAAATAATTGCAGTGATATTTGGACAAAATTTTTCTTTACAATCTTTACATTTGCATTGCAATTAACTTATTGTGTGAGTATATAGGCATGGGCCGGTATAAGATTCTGATGGTATGATTACCTTGGATAAAAATAGCATGGTTTCACGGTATTGTGATTATATATATAAGCATATATTATATATATATATATATATATATATATATATAAAATGTCAACGCAGTGGCGCAGTAGGTAGTGCTGTTGCCTCACAGCAAGAACGTCACTGGGTCGCAGGTTCGAACCTCGGCTGGGCTGGGTCAGTTGGCGTTTCTGTGTGGAGTTTGCATGTTCTCCCTGGGTTCGCGTGGGTTTCCTCCGGGTGCTCCGGTTTCCCCCACAGTCCAAAGACATGCAGTACAGGTGAATTGGGTAAGCTAAATTGTCCATAGTGTATGAGTGTGAATGTGTGTGTGGAAGTTCCCAGAGATGGGTTGCGGCTGGAAGGGCATCCGCTGAGTAAAATCGTGCTGGATAAGTTGGCGGTTCAT
Organism: Danio kyathit; assembly: GCA_903798195.1. NCBI lineage: Eukaryota > Metazoa > Chordata > Actinopteri > Cypriniformes > Danionidae > Danio > Danio kyathit. The sequence goes on along the minus strand of LR812520.1, from coordinate 45,180,585 downwards.
TCCCCTGTGGCGACCCCGCAAGGGACAAAGCCGACAAGAAAATGAATGAATGAATATAAAATGTCTGGGTAAGAAACTAAAACTTTTTCCCCCTTTGAACACAAAATATTTTATTTTAAGAGATATTTAACATATTTTGGAGCAGTAAACATGTTAGGCTAAATAATTCAAATGAGTTATTGACTTCTGCTGTCTTCATTAGTTTAAAAAACAAAGATTTCTTTACCATTTAAAACAGCATCTTTGGGTATCTTTTCTGCTGGAGATACTGTTGTCCTAAAAAAAAAAAAAAAAAAAAAAACATTAAAAAAATCAATCAAAATATACCACTGCAACGGTATAGCAGAAAATTTTCAAAAACCTTGATTTTTCCTAACCACGGAATACCTTGAAAACAGTTGTCGTCCCATGCCTACTTCACATGTTCAATATACTGTACATATTGTGACAGCTGTTAGTGTAGTAAGACTAACCCTCTGGTCACATTTAACCAGGACATGTACAGTACATGCTAAGGAACTATAAGTGACAAGGTGTTTAATTTTATAAGGACAATTGTAGTATTTGCCCCATACTGCTGGTTGTGAAAGTTTTGCACACAACCTCAAAAGTTGTGTGAATATAAAATTAATCAGCTAAGCAATTTTAACAGTTACACTTGCAAAAATGACATAAAATTATTATATTTAAAATAATAAGGCTGTTTAGAAACACTTCATAAAAGCACAAATGCAACAAATTCTTTGTGTAGGCACAGGGGGGGAAAAGTTAACAGTCTACAGTGTTCACAGTATGGAAAAAAGAAAATGAAATGCAATTTGAAATTTTTTTTTTAAACTGGCTAAATACAGTTTTATTTTTCTCTTATTTAATTTAGCTTTGTAAGGTTTTTGAAAAGTAAATTATAACTTATGTATTTGTTAAAATTCTGCTTTTTTTGTTGTTGATTTTTAATCTGAAAGCATCTTAAATAACCGCAGTGATATTTTGACATTCTTACAATCTTTACATTCACAAAATCTGTTCACCTCAGTACAGTTATAATAATCAATAATTCACAGGCTTCAGTTCAAGAGAGAGCAAAGGCATTTCAATTAGCTTATTTAGTATTATGTTCATCTCTCATTAATTCTAAATTAAGTTGCTTAGATTGCAAAATATGTTCCCAGACTTATGTCATAGCAACACATTTTGTTTTGTTTTGTTTACGAAATTAAAAAAGGTCTTTTTCCTCTCTTATTCTAGTGTTATCCAGAATACTATGGTGTGACACACTAAAATGGCTGGCCGTATTCCTCTAGTTTTGCTGGCCTGTGGCTCCTTCAACCCCATTACCCATCAGCACATGCGGCTATTTGAGCTGGCCAGAGACCACATGCACCAGACGGGTTTGTGCCACCTGTTCATTTACCTGAAATTGCCCATCATCTGTTATCAGGCCAAATCTGTCCTCTTTTCCGCTGCCCCTCTGGGCCTGTCTTTTTAAAGTGATTTTTCTTGTCATTTAACTGAATGTTGATATATTTTAGGCTGAAAGTAGGTCTGAATGTGTTATTAAATGCATCTTTATTATGCAAAGCCATTGTATAAGGCTTTATAGAATGAACAAATGCAAGAGTATAAGGTGGATCTAACTTTGCATTAGATTAACTGTAAAAAGTACTTGTATAAACTCATGCTGTATCTAAAGCATCAACAGCAACAAAATAAAAGCTTTGTAACTTTTGCAACACCATAAGCCTAGCATTTCAACTTTTGCTGTTTGTAATTGGAACATTTTGTTGTGTTGCATTGCTAGCTTGCAGCCTAGACTTGCTGTATCTGTGCGTCAGCCTCGACAGAATTCTGGCACACTGACATTTTTGCTTGTTTATTTACTGTACGCAGTGTACTCAAAAATTGCTTGCAGAAATAGCATAACAAGTTTGTCGAAGTAGCTTGCATTTTACATTACATCCAGAGCGTCTGGAGACTTGTTTGTGGTTTGTTGCCATTTTTATGAAAGATTAAAACCAATTTTTTAAAAATTCATTGTATTGATGAATTCTGTTTTATAACTGTTTGCACATGCAGCTAAATGAGCTGCAAAACTAAAAAACACAATTGCAGTCTGATGCGAATTCAACTTGACTCTGCAGAATTACAGCATTATTTGGCAAAAACACTCAGCATCTCATTAGAGTCCGCCTGTGTGCACGAAGCTTGAGTTAATTGGTGTGCAGTGGCTTAGAAACTTTTGTTAGGGCTGTTGTACTTCAATGTATCAATGTCTATTTAATAAGCTGCTTATTTACATTTTATGCATATGACAGATGCTTTAATCCAGAGCCCTCTAGTGCATTGCGTTCATGCTAGAGCTGAATCACGGTACTGATTCAAATACCCACACCATATCATTCATTAATAACAATTATGATTTAGCTAGGTCTATTAAGGAACATGCCCTATTTCTATTTTTTTACCTCTATCCCTTCCCCTTGGCCCTTTTCAAAATTGAACCCCTAAGAAAGGGGACACCACTATAACACCTGCACACGTCATCATATGTCGTTGTGAGCTCGTACTTCATATGAGATTGACAACAGCGACCGCTGTAGTTATTAAAGTTGCATTATTTTTTGGTATTTAGCTTCAGGAAATCACAGAAGGCAACGATATCCTGTTATCATAACGATATAATGTGGCAGTAAGATCATAACTGTATTGTGTATTTACACTGTGGTCAAATTCATAAGTGTAAACACACGAAAACAACATCAACATTATAACAGACACTGTAAAAAGGTCATTCACAGCCATTAGACTTTTCGGACAAGGTATTCGAGTGACGTTGTGAAAGTATGTTGCAGGACTACTATACAAAAGTTGTTATTATGGATTATAGATAGCGAAATTTAGTGAGTTTTTTTTTTTTTTTTTTTTTTAAAGAATGGCAGTAAAACACGAACGCCGTTATGAATGTATTAAAACATATGCTTGTTTGTTGTAAAAAAATTGTAATAATGACAAAAAATACTAATTTGTGCATCTCCTGACTTCCGTGTGCAGCCATGCTGCCATTGTAGATGGTAATCATTCATTCATTTTCTTTTCGGCTTAGTCGCTTTATTAATCTGGGGTCGCCACAGAACCGCCTGTATATGGTGTATTCTGGGAAATTTTCTTAAAATCCTAAAAAAATCTCTGTTTCAAGGGCTACTGTATCTAGCCCTTCCCCTTAGCCCTGCGCCTTCAAGCTAAAAAGAATTAGGACACCCCTACCCCTTCACGTGAATGTGCAAAACGAGGGGTAAAAGGCAGGGCTAAGAATTGCAATTGGGCCTCAGCCTTTGGAAAAAGGGATCATAGCAAAACATTCAAATAAAGAAGTCTTTTCAGCCACATAAATATCATTTATTACGAAATTCAAATGATTGTAGAAGTACTGAGATAAAAGCTTATAGTTTGGATGTAAAAACATGTCAGCAATGATCAGAAAAGAGCAAATAAAGTAAAGTTACTTTATCATTGTTATTATTTTTTTTTAATTCAGTTGGTTGTGATTGTGAAAATTAACTGTTAAAAATATGTTGGTCATTAAATCACTCAGGACTGGAGTTTGACCGATTTTTTTTTTTATAATTATAGATTAGAAATAGATTATTTTCCGATTGTTTACTGTGCCCAATAACCAATGCGCAGATCCGATTTGTATTTCATGTTTTACTGGTCTTTTGATAAGAGCACTGAACTGTACTGAAATATCCAATGACCACAAGATAGTGTCTTTTATTCATGAATTCGATATTACACAGCAGAAACATGATTTTGTCAACATGTTTAAATATCAGGAAATATATTGGTATAACCGATTATTGTCAGTCTTTTTTTTTCATGTGTGAGCAGATAAAAAAATTTGTTTATATCTGAAGTATACTTTAAACTTAAAGTCTGTACGAAATCAAAATGTACAATGTTTATTTTGCTCGTGCACATTGTTAGTCTTAGTGTGAACAGTTAATCTGTGCAAGTTAATCCACTGAATAAAACTATTTGTTTTGGTAATCTTAATCAAAGAACTAACCATTTGCTCCTGCTCTGGAACAGCAGTTTTTCCTTGATGACGTCAGTTTGACGGCTTGGATGAAATATGCATAGTCACACCCCTCCAGACGTTAGTTCGCTGTGAGTAAAAGATGAGAGGAAGAGCACATAAATAAAACCCCACCCCCTATTTAATATTTCAGTTGGAAATACATCATCATAAGGAAATAAAAGTCTGCAGCAACTTCCAGTTCACATGGATTTTGATGAAACAAATCGAGTGTTTATAATGGATTGAATTATTCAATCACTTTGATCAGTAAAAAAAAAAAAAAACAGACTAAGTAGTTTTTATTATTTCATGTTCTTTCCAGAATTTTTTTTTATATATACATGTTTTATTCTGAGCTATGAAGCGCTGATTCACATCTCATTGTGATGTATTTGACTCTGTTTGGGTCAGATATGTTGTCTTTGTCATTCTCACAGGTCTGTATCGTGTGGTGGGTGGCATTATATCACCTGTCGGTGATGGTTATGGTAAACAGGGTCTTATTGCTTCAAAACACCGACTTGCTATGGCAAGACTGGCCCTGCAGAGCTCCGACTGGGTTTCTGTAGATGATTGGGAAAGCCAGCAGCCAGATTGGACTGAAACTGTGGTGACCATGAGGTGAATATGAACAAAGAATGATTTTAGTATTCTGCTTTTGCTTATTGATGGAAATCATTTATTCATTTAAAAACAAGGCACCTTTGGGAGTTTTTACCACAACTGGGAAACATCAAATGGTTTTGACAGATTCGGTGCTAAGTGCTGAATGCACCTCTGTTATCCTAAAAACTGCTCAGCAGAAGTTCAAAAATAGAGTGGTCTTTGATGAAAAGTTGCCTTTTTTCTACTTCAAAAGCTCTTTTCAAATTTTAAAAATACTGGCGGTATTAATATAAATGACAGTTTATGATATGCCTCACAGTTACTATACGTCTGATGTTGGGCTTATCTTTCTCTTTAATGAACTGATGGTGCATATTAAAGCTTAAAAGTATTAGCAGCATAACCACTGACATTTTCATGTTCCCTACTGTTTCAAGTCCACCACTATTATAGAAAGAAAGCCTCAGTCTCTTGTCTTAATGACTTCAGTGCAGTGGCTCTCACACCGGTTCTTATGAAGTGTTTTGAGAGTCTTGTCAAGAAACAGATTCCGAGAGTCATACCAGACCCTCATACTGGAGCCATTATAGAAAACAAGACAAATAGATCCTTAGAAGATGCTATATCATTTGCCATTCTGAAAATTTCAGCACATCTAGAAAATGTAAACAGCTATGCCAGACTATTTTTGATTTTATTGTTTTATTGTTCGATTATAATTCTGTCTTCAGCACTTTCTTCCCTTCAAAAATGCATAATAAAGCTTCATAACATAGCTGAACTCTAATTGGATTCTGAGCTTCCTGAAACATTGAGCCGATAAGACAGGGTGGGACATATCAAGCAGCTCCTCCCCTTTTTTTAAGATCTGTATTCTGTTTATTTCAAATTCACAACTTGGGAAAAGCTGTATTTGGACAGCTTTTCGAGAGTCACAGTTTGTATATGGTTAGTTTAACTCTGTTTTATTGATGCATATTAGTCAGAGCTACAGTATCAAATATAAAAAATCAGTAAGGCTCAATCCCAATTCAATGTTTTGAGAATGAGCGAACATGCAAACAAAGGGTATGGGGAAGGGCTAAGGGGTAGAATTGGGATTGGACCTAAGACATCAATTGTTCGAATTTATCATCAGAAAACAAAATTAGTTGGCATTTTCTAAATTTGTACAATTATAAATTATTGCATCAAAAACAATATTTGGGTCAAAAACACAAATAAAAATATATGATAATAATAATAAGATAAATAAGATAAATAAAATAACATATTGGACCATAACAGAAATACAGAAAAAATATATATAAATACAAATATGCAAAAGCATAAAAAATAAATTAAAAATAAATAAATAAAAAATAGTATAGTATATAGTATAGTAATGCTGAGTTTGTCTAACCATTTCTCCTCCTTAAAAACAACACATTCTGTGTGGAATTTATATGGGTTAAATATGTTTTGTGGTCTGCGCAGACTCTCAGTGCATATGATTCAGTCCTGCCATCTCTGTCTAAAACAGAGCAGACTGTGTGTGTGCACTGTGTGCTGATGTGATTCATTTGAAAGTAACACAAATCATTATTTACATGTGCACGGTTTAATTCACCATGTTGAAAATAGTAATTAGTAAATAGTAATTGTGAATAAGTGACTGACTTCATCTGTAGGTTAGCATCTGATAATAACGTAAGGGGAGGGACAGTTCAGATTCTCTAGCTTTAAATTATATCTTGTAGAAAAACTTCAGGCTAAGATTTTATAAAATTAAAAAAAATGGTCCTTGTTCTCATGATGGACTTTCATATACACATTTCATACTGCATTCGACTGAAAAGCAAGAAATATAGCATTTTACACAAACATTTAATCACTACTTGTGATATCAAATCTGATATTACATTATTTTATTGTTCTGTGATAAATACTGCGACATGAATACAGTTTCATGAGATAGTTTGTATAGCTCTATTTGGTGGTTTTCTGGGGTGTCAAACAGTATTCAGGTACAGAAAATTAATAATCACAATGCAAAAAAACAATTCCAATAAAAAAAAATATTTTCACATTATACAAATATTTTATTATTATTTGGACTTTTATTACGTCTAAATTAAAAAAAAAAAAAAAAAACTTTGCTGTCAAAAGAAATAAGTGAAATTTAAGAGTTTTTTTCTTAAAACAAGCTAAATTATCTGCCAGTGAAATAATCTTGTTTTCACATTGTAATGTAGATATTTGTACTAGAAACAGGACAAAAATGTAAGTAAGAATTTTTTTTTCATAAATCCTATAAATTCCATATAAATACAGTGAATAAATACAATTCTGTAGCTCTGGGACAACTTTAATTCAGACCTAACATTGCATATGTTTGTATGATATATCTTATAGATGGGTAGCCAGAAGCGTCATTAATATAGTGCAATATGTAAAGGAATGAAGGGCAGAAGGTCGGGTATAGAATACAGACATTCAATCTTTAGTGTAAAAATAAAAATCAATTTTGCATTACATTTTCACGTGTACCTTCATATGTGAATTCACCATATATATATCACCCTCTATGAAGGACTTTGCAAACTCACTGTCATTTTCAAAACATCAGAGCTGAGCTAAAGCCGAACTTTATAGGAGCCCAATCCTTAAATTCCCTTTGTATGAGATATCAAATAGCCATACGCTGACATGACTCATTCCACCCCTGCTATCCATCACAACAGCCTCGGTTTCCATTCTCCTCAGATTCTGCCGGAGAAAATATGAAACACCCCGTCATCCTTTAGCATTTGGCTGCTAGTGGCTTTCGTTTTGCAGCCATGCCAAATTTGTGTCCCCCGCTTTTCGTCGTGACGGTCCATTCCTCCTCTTGAATCCCTCAAGAGAAGGTAAAGTAACAAGAGACTGTTTAAGGACGCTTTGGAGCACTCAAATTTTGTTTTATGCCAACTGCTAGCTATGCCCTTAGGTGGCTAATTAATACTCGTATGCCAGGGTGCTGCTGGATGGCTGCTCTTGCGCCAAGGGCTCGTGCCAGGGCTTTGTCTTTCTAGGTTTGTAATTTACTTCCTGGCAGAATTTTGGACGATATTGTGCAATTGCCTCTGCGCCCTTGGAGTTGACCTGTAATGTTGAATTACTAGGTTGAGTTTTCGCTATTTTAAAGGGCATATAGTGCTGAATGGGATACACACTGTCTTATTCCATAGTGCCTGTGTAGGTAGCATTTTAAGCTACACTCCTTACATGTCTGCAGGAAATGGTAGATGGCTTTTTAAGACGCCTTTTTTTGGAGGAGGGACAAATTCTGATAGTATTATAAAAGAAAAAGGAAAATAATCTCTTCATCGATGTAGCTATGATTCTTCCTCTCTTTTTTTGTTACATTTTTTTAAGAAAGAATGCATTAAACTGATTAAAAGTGACATTAAATTTCTTGGAATTGAAATAAATGCTTCATGGGTTTTAATTATTTTTAATTCAATAAAAAAATCTTAAATATGTAAAATTTTCTACAAAGATGTTAATCAGCATGACTGTTTTGATGGTAATAAGTGTTATTATTTGTTGGCAGCAAATAAGTACATTTAATTAATTTCTGAGAGATTATTTGACACCGAAGACTCAAATAGCTGCTGAAAAATTCATCCATCCATCCATCCATTCAGTCAGTCTTTTAAAGTGGTAGTTAACCCAAAAAATGAAAAAAAAAAAAAAAAAAAGTTTATTTGCATGCATCAGGTCTTCACAGTATAGAGCAGTGTTTCCCAAAGTGTGGGTTGCGGGACAATGACCGGGGGTTGCGTGATGATTTCCAGAAGTCAAGTCAATTTCAGGCCCTGTTTACACTAATACAATTTTTGTTTTAAAACGACATTTTAGAACGAAAACGATACACTTCCACACTGGCGTTTCATCTAACATTTCTGAACAGCTCTCAGTCTACACTAAACCGCTGAAAACACACATCACGTGACCATACACACATGCGCATGCGCTGAAAGCTGCTTCAGTGTATTCTTATGTCTGAGCTCCAGGCAGTCAGCGGTACCTCTGAGCACACCTGCCCGGCTGAGAGCAGCCGAACGTCAGCCAGTCCATCCCGAATCTTCCAGTAGTTCTCATATCTCTGTTGTTGTTAATCGTGATCTATAATTCATCTTGTGTAGACCTATATCTAACGACTCGTATTTTGAATCTAGTTTTTCTCAGGTAACGTGTTTTAGCTGAACGCAAAGAAGTTAACACCTATTAATTTATGTAACCACGTACACTGATTCCACACGTTTGACCTCTTGCTTGCTTTTATTTCCTATATTGTATAAACTTCTTGTACTTTATACTTTTTAAATTATTATTGATTATTAAAATAATAGCTTACTAATTATTATATTGAGTAAAAGAGACGGCTATTTCGTATTTCACCATGCATTTTTTCTGATAATCTTTATTGTGTCCATATAACCTGACATTAAGCACATATTGCCAAAACCACACAGTGAACCTAGTGTTTCATATTTTTCAATGAAAATGAAATGAGCCAGTAGGCTCCGTTTTGTTGTAAATTTGCATTCCGTGAAGATGGCGGTCATATTAATACTGTATGAATATGATGCCTTAACATTTTTGGAGTCTGTTATGTTTAAGTTGATAATATAAAAATTAAAAGAGATTTTATTGTTAAAATGGTGACACGTAGCCAGGGTGCATGACGTTATAAAAGTACTGCCGTTACATTTAAAGATTTACCCGACGTGTCCTCTGGAGTTTGTTATAAACTTGCAAAGTCTGAACTTACAAGAAAAGAATGCAAGATTGAACTTTGTGTACTTAATAATGAGAAAAAGTCCCAATCAGAATGTCTGCATCCATGTCTCCGTTTTCCCCCATCCACACCGACACGCAGCAGCAGCGTTTTAAAACCAAAACGGCCTTTTCAGCCTTTCCAAAACACTCTGTTTTAGGGGATCGAATATTTCGGGGTAGTGTGGACGAAAGGCAAAAGTAACCGTAGCAAAAGTTATGCATTTTAAAACTGAAACGTATTAGTGTAAAACGGGGCCTTATTAAACAATTAGATTTGCCATATTCATAACCCACAGAAGATAAAAATAGTAGTTAATAGTTACATAAAAAACAACATGAAAACATTTGTATATTTATAACCATCTCAATTTTAAGATTTTATATTTAAAAATATATATCTACGTACACTTGTCAATTTATATATTTGCATTCACTATTTGCTACTTTTTTTAAAGTATATTTATTATCTGTTTTGTGTCCTGTCTCTGTCAATCTGTTGCACTGTAGAAGCTCTGTCACGAAAACAAATTCCTCGTATGTGTGACCATACCTGGTAATAAAGCTCTTTCTGATTTCTGAAAGGTTTCACCCTTCTATCTGCATTTATGCAACACTGAATCTGATTAAAACGTCTTATGGGAGATTGAAGAAGCTGAAATGCAAATCTATAGTATCACACAATATGAATGCAAAATTTCATATACACTCATTACCTAAACAATACAGTAGCCATTAACACTCACCCATGCATATCTGCTGTGTTTCTGTCTCACTAAACACAGGTATCACTACGGCCTTCTAGCTGCTCAGTACTGCTGCAATAAGGGACCGCCTACAACCTCTGGTAAGCCCCGCCCTCTTCTCAATATGTCTTTATAAATTGCCACAGAAACCATTCAAACCTTTAAGCCTGCTCTTTGAGCCTTTTCAGGCTTTGCTAATCACTTTAGATAAGTCTGATGAATTCAAAACAGCCTGTTGTCTTCTTCCTGGCCAGCAGAAGCACCGTTAGGCCTCTTTTCAGCAGTGTTTTTTTTTTATTTGGCTTTTTGTAGAGGAGCATGCTAATGAAGTCTAATACCCTCCACAGGATGACTGGGCTTAAGACAAGCGTGCTCGGACTGGTAATGAAGCTGAGATTAATAGCCAGGACAACTTTAAAACAAGACAAGTGCCAGAAATTATATAACACATACACTTGAATACCCTGTTATTGTGAAAGGCCTTGATTATGTGCAAACCCCTCTCTTCTTTTTTTTTTCTTTTGTTTGACATTTGGCTGAAGATTGCATTAAGCAAGCCGCCAATGGTAAATAAACATATCAGTCGGAATTAGCCTAAAAGACGCTGAAAATCATTGACTTTTTCAAAAAGAGATCCGTTTTATTTTAGATTTCATGTCGAATTATCACAGGGATTATTTTTTTATTAAATAGCTCTAATGAAAACCACATTTAGGGGATTCAGAGAAATTCTGCAATTACTGAAGTAAGCCATTTATTATTGTCTGGAAATATTAGTGTTTGTATTGGGATATTCGCAGTGCTTTTCGTCAATGTATTCATTATTTTTTTTGCAGATAAATAAAAAAAAATGAGATATTGTACATAACCATTTCCAAATTACAGAGTATATTGTACTCCGCTATAATAGATACACTCACCGGCCACTTTATTAGGTACACCTTACTAGTATTGGGTTGGACCCCCTTTTGCCTTCAGAACTGCCTTAATCCTAAAGGTGCTCTATTGGATTGAGATCTGCTGTGATCTCAATGTGGAGGCCATTTGAGTACAGTGAACTCATTGTCATGTTCAAGAAACCAGTCTAAGATGATTCGCATTTATGACATGGCGCGTTATCCTCTCTCGAAGATAGGTACACTGTGGTCATAAAGGGATGGACTTGGTCAGCAACAGTTCTCAGGTAGGCTGTGGAATTGACATGATGCTCAATTGGTATTAATAGGCCCAAAGTGTGCCAAGAAAATATCCCTTACACCATTACACCACCACCACCTCCAGCCTGAATCGTTGACACAAAGAAGGATGGATCCATGATTTCATGTTGTTGATGCCAAATTCTGACCTTACCATCCAAAAGTCGCAGCAGAAATCGAGGCTCGTCAGACCAGATAACTTTTTTCCAATCTTCTATTGACCAATTTTGGTAAGCCTGTGCGAAATGTAGCCTCAGTTTCCTGTTCTTAGCTGACAGGAGTGGCACATGATGTGGTCCTCTGCTGCTGTAGTCCATCTGCCTCAAGGTTGGACATGTTGTGCATTCAGAGATGCTCTTCTGCATACCTCAGTTGTATCAAGTGGTTATTTGAGTTACTGTTGCCTTTCTATCAGCTCGAACCAGTCTGGCCATTCTCCTCTGACCTCTGGCATCAACAAGGCATTTGCGCCCACACAGAACTGCTGCTCACTGGATATTTTCTCTTTTTCTGATTATTCTCTGTAAACCCTAGAGATGGTTGTGTGTGTAAATCCCAGCAGATCGGCAGTGTCTGAAATACTCAGACCAGCACGTCTGGCACCAACAACCATGTCACATTCGAAGTCACTTAAATCACCTTTCTTCCCTATTCTGATGCTCGATTTGAACTGCGGCAGATCGTCTTGACCATGTATACATGCCTAAATACATTGAGTTGCTGTCCTGTGATTGGCTGATTAGAAATGTGCAGTAACGAGCAGTTGGACAGGTGTACCTAATAAATTGGCTGGTGAGTGTACATTATACATCATTACTATACATATCTCAGTGCGCAGAATTATACAAAGTAAACTGTATAAATAAATACAGTTTAACATTCATAACAACACAGCTAATAGTGTGAGGTTACCATTTCTGTAACAATTACAGTTTACTTTATACTTTTTATATGAACCACTTTCCCCAGTCCTTTCTGAAAGCCCTTTTTTTCATTTTCAACATATATGAAAGCTCTTCCGTCGCCAAGATTTCTTCAATAAAAATATATATTTATTATTAGAATAAGAAGGAGTGCAGTGGCCACATAGGTTTTTTGAGACTATGTTTAGGCACATGGAGCCGGAATAAAGAGCTTTAGTGGGCCTGCGAGCTTCATTTCCTGCTCCCTGCAATTCATGTTTGATCAAACAAAAGCTAGCTTTCAGACATATGCTATAGAGAGAGAATTAGAGTTAAAAGCATGCTATTGATTCTTTCTTATGCTGTAAATATCACTGCTGAGGTCGAGCCCTAGCATTGCTGGCCATGAACACATTCTATTGAAGCATATAGGGTAAGGAAAGTGCACGTTTTGTTGCTTTTTTTTTTTTTTTTTTTGCAAGAGTAAAGTAATTAGTTTTGGGGATACTTTGGGCCACCACAGTAATATTTTAAAGAATTGGAAAATTCAATATTTGCTTTATCACTGTGGTAATGAGGTATTTAGGCATCTACCTTATTTAAAATGCAATTGCATTGTACAACATTCATTCATTCATTTTCCTTTTGGCTTAGTCCCTTTATTTATCAAGGGTCGCCACAGCGGAATAAACCGCCAACTTATCCAGCATATGTTTTACACAGCGGATGCCCTTCCAATTGCAACCCATCACTGTGAAACACCCACACACTCTCATTCTCACACACACATACACTATGGCCAATTTAGTATATTCAATTCACCTAAACCTCATGTCTTTGGACTGTGGGGGAAACTGGAGCACCCGGAGATCACCCACGCGAACACGGGGAGAACATGCAAACTCCACACAGAAATACCAACTGACCCAGCTGAGGCTCAAACCAGCGACCTTCTTGCGCTACCCACTGCACTGCCCACATTGTATAACAGAATATCCATTACCTTTATTTACATACGCAACCATATTACCTTTATTTTGATGTAATATACCATTAAAAATATGTGAGTTAAATTGTTTTAAAGAAATAAATATTTTTTATTTAGCAGTACTTAGATTTTTAAATACATTAAAATAGAATAATAATAATAAAAAAATTATAATAAGTTTAAATACTTATAGGATATTTATATAGTTGAATAGTACTTATTTATATAATTAAATGGGCTGGACAATAACACTATTGTCTACTTTTTTCCAAGTTTTCAAAACTAAATAGGTTTGCATAATTAACACAACAACTTGCTTAATTTTACTGTGAAGCTGCATTAAAATTTTTAAAACTTCATCTACACTCACCGGCCACTTTATTAGGTACACCTGTCCAACTATTCATTAATGCAAATTTCTAATCAGCCAATCGCATGGCAGCAGCTCAATGCATTTAGGCATGTAGATATGGTCAAGACGATCTGCTGCAGTTCAAACCGAGACTCAGAATGGCAAAGAAAGGTGACTTAAGTGACTTTGAATGTGGCATGGTTTTTGGTGCCCGACCAGTTAATGAGTATTTCAGAAACTGCTGATCTACTGGGATTTTCACGCACAACCATCTCTAGAGTTTACATAAAATGATCTGAAAAAGAGAAAACATCTAGTGAGCGGCAGTTCTGTGGGCGCAAATGCCTTGTTGATGTCAGAGGTCAGAGGAAAATGGCAAGACTGGTTTGAGCTGATAGAAAGGCAACAGTAACTCAAAAAACCACTCGTTAAAACCGAGGTATGGAGAAGAGCATCTCTAAATGCACAACACATCCAACCTTGAGGCGGATGGGCTACAGCAACAGAAGATCTCACTTGGTGTCACTCTTGTCAGCTAAGAACAGGAAACTGAGGCTGCAATTTGCACAGGCTCACCAAAATTAGACAGAATTTTGAAATTAGGAAAAACGTTGTCTGGTCTCATAAGTCTCGATTTCTGCTGTGACATTCAGATAGTAGGGTCAGAATTTGTCATCAACAACATAAGAGCATGGATCCATCCTGATTTGTATCAACGGTTCAGTCTGGTGGTGTAATGGTGTGGGGGATATTTTCTTGGCACACTTTCAAATCAAATCAAATCACTTTTATTGTCACATCATCAGCAGCACGTGTGCTATGATGAGTGAAAAGCTTAGGTGCTTGCTCCAGACAGTGCAAAATACAGACAGTGTAAATACAACGACAGTGCAAAATACAGACAGTGCAAAAATACAGACAGTGCAGGATACAGACAGTGCAGTATACAACATACTCACAAAAAACAAGACAATGTAAAATTGGCAATGTTGACAGCGATACGTAGGCAGTATTGTTTTAAGTATGGATTTGTTAAAGTGCAGTGCATGCTACATCTTGACGGTGTGCAGTGCGGGGTATGGAAGAGTTTGTGTGGGGTGTGTTAAGTGTTCATCAGCCTGATAGTCTGAGGGAAGAAACTTTCCTTCAGTCGGCTGGTGCGTGACCGGATGCTGCGGAACCTTCTGCCGGAGGGTAGCAGAGAGAAAAGTCTATGGCTTGGGTGGCTGGAGTCGCTGATGATTCTCTTGGCTTTCCTCATGCACCTCCTGGTGTAGATGTCCTGGAGGGAGGGAAGCTCACGTCCTACTACACGTCCAGCCGTACGCACGATCCTATGTAGACCTTTGCGATTGCTGCTGGTGCTGCTTCCGTACCAGGTGGTGATGCAGCCAGTGAGGATGCTTTCCACAGTGCAGGTGTAGAACGAGCGGAGGATGTGGGGGCTCATTCCAAACCTCCTGAGACGCCTGAGGAAGAAGAGACGTTGTGGTGCCTTCCTCAGCACTGCGTCTGTGTGGGCAGTCCATGTCAGATCCTCAGCGATGTGTACTCCAAGAAACTTGAAAGTGCTGACTCTCTCCACTGGTGTCCCGTTGATGGTGATGGGAGTGTGTTCTCTCTTCTCTCTCCTGAAATCCACCACCAGCTCCTTGGTTTTGCTGATGTTGAGTGAGAGGTGGTTTTCCTGACACCACTGCGTCAGAGCGTGCACCTCCTCTCTGTAGGCCGTCTCATCATTATCGGTGATTAGGCCCACCACCGTTGTGTCATCAGCAAATTTAACGATGACATTGGAGCTGTGTTTGGATGTACAGTCATGTGTGTACAGGGAGTACAGGAGTGGGCCCATAAGTACCAATTGAGCATAGTGTCCTGAGTATTGTTGCTGACCATGTCATCCATTATGACCACAGTGTATCCATCTTCTGATGACTACTTCCAACAGGATAACCATGTCATAAAACGTCAATCATCTCAGACTGGTTTCTTGGATATGACAATGAGTTCACATACTCAAAGGCCTCCACAGTCACCAGAACTCAATCCAATAAAGCACCTTTGGGATGTGGTGGAATAGGAGATTTGCATAATGGATGTGCAGCTGACAAATCTGCAGCAACTACGTGATGTCATCATGTAAATATGGACCAAAATCTCTGAGGAATATTTCTAGTACCTTGTTGAATCTATGCCATGAAGGATTAAGGCAGTTCTAAAGGCAAAAGGGGGTCCAACCCAGTACTAGTAAAGTGTACCTAATAAAGTGGCCGGTGAGTGTATATTGAATAAAGTGTTCTATAAATAAATTGTGACTTGAGGGTGAAATTACCCATGACAGAATGTTTATTTTGGGGTAAATTTCGAAACCTGTGAATAAGCAATCACATTCTTATTGTTCAGAAACACTTGGTTCCTTTTGACAAACACATTAAAGGTGCTGTAGGGCATTTAGTCTAGATTGGCACTTGAAAATCTCAGTTAGATCTCACAGATTTAGGTCTTCTAAATGATCATATCAGTCTTTGTGACAGCTGTAGGCTCTGTACACTGCCATCATTCAAGTTAAGCTCCGTATTCAGCTTCATAAGCAGTTGTCAGTTTGCTGCTGCTTTATTTTGTTGTTGTTGACATTTTTGACAGTGCTATGATGATTTGCTGCTCTACTGCTCCGTCTTTGATTAAAACAGTTGAGCAATTTCTAAACAACACTTACATCACCTCATATTTTCCAAACAGGGAAGAAATTTGTTCATCTTCTGGAACACAAATAAGATGTTTTTAATCAGATTTGAGCGATTTCGGTCTCGCCTTTGAAAGTCTGTTCACCCAAAATTCTAAATATTAAATGTTGTAATTGAAAAACGTGATTGACTTGTGGAGTTAAACCGTAGTAAACCATTTAAATCTTTGGAAGGGACACGATCGCTTTATATAGTGAACAGATTTCATTTATACTTTTATTCACATAAAACAGGGGTGTCAACTCAGTTCCTGGAGGGCCACATTCCTGCACAGTTTAGTTCCAACATACTTAAGCCCTGGTCACACTGCATTTTTCACCCCATAGACCTACATTCATACGCATGCGAATGTGGCAGACTGCAAACGCAAGCTCGCAAGCTTGAGACCAATAGAAGATCAAAACATGACCTCTCTGGACAGAAATGTAAAATATGTAGCAATTGCTCTCTTTTTTAACATCTAATCATTTTATTTAATCTCGTCCCTTTTCGCAGCGCTGTACGACAGAATTACGCATGCTCAAATTCTAATGTGACCACGGCTTTACCTGTACATTTCAAACAAGCTTGAAGGACTCAATTAGTTTGCTCAGGTGTGTTTAATTAGGGTTAGAACTAAACTGTGTCGAGCTGCGGCCCTCCAGGAGTTTGACACCTCATATAAAACATTGATCAGTTAACATAGCCTATTTCACACAGTAAAGGCTCCGGTAAACTTCTTTATTTGAGGGCAAAAAGAAGTTTGAAAAGGCTGAGTGATTGTATACTGTTTTCGAACCCTCCAACACCCCCATGCTACAGTAGGCATGTTTGCTCACATGTGCCCCTAAACACAACAATAGCGGCTGAGAGAAAAGAGCATAAACCGTTTGATAAACATCTGGCAAACATCCTTCAAGAAAAGAAGCGACATATCCTTTTCTATTTGCCTTGGACAGACGCAGAATGGTGCCACCAGTATGTGCAAACTATTAGAAAAACTGGTGCAACGAGGTCTGCTTTTTTTCTCTTCTAAGTTTTTTAAATCTTTTCATGAGCGCTCGTACAGGTGCGGTATCTGTACCAGCCGTGCTACTCAACTCTCCTGGATATTTATGTGGCTAGTGTTGTTGTTTTGGGTCTTGTTCTCCTGTCTGACCCCCTGTGGAATGAGAAACTAATCTGGGGGAAGGAATTGCATGTCAAAGAAGGCGGAGTTCCAGAACTCACCCACCAATCGCCACCGGCCAATAGTAGCTCAAAGTGATTTAGGAGCCAAAACAAACTCTCACAAAAGTTTGCTTTGGTTAGCTGTTTCAAACTGCCAAAATAAAGTCAATAAGAACTTAGTATCAGATTTTGTTCAAAATTTTGTCATTTCAGTGTGTTTTTTGATTTTGTTTGAAATATACCAAGGCTTTAATACTGGTAAATTGCCATAAAATTAACGTAATGGCTTGCGTTGTTCACATACAGCAGAATTCCAGTTATTTACTGGTAATGTTACAACTTCTCATTCCAAACAAATCTGCATGTGTGAAAGGGGCTAATGTTTACAGCATTCATATTTGCCCACAATAGTTCAAATGCTCACATTTCAATTTATTATATAGAGCAAGGGTGTCCAGTTCTGCTCCTGGAAGGCCAATATCCTCTAGAGTTTAGCTTTAACTGGTTCCAACAGCAACAAAATAATTATTAGTACTGTTTGAAACCACTTATTCACTAAACCCGTTATAGTACATGACAGTTAAGTGCACTATGCCTGGAAAGATGGAACAAAAATGAGAGAGCAAAGTCAGACACTGATGGAAATAGAATGAGTCTAAAGTCACATACTGTTTGTGTAGGCACTACTGTATATTTGAATGTAAATGTATGTTATATAATAAGAGTATGAGTAGTATGAATGAAATTTGGATGTACTACATCTGCCATGTTGTCATTATCACGTGACCTACCTGTGTCAGATGCGCTGCTCCACATCCATTCATAAATTCTCTCCTGTGGCCTCATGGGATAGAAGTGTTCAGTATCTCAGCACAAAAAGTAGGTCATCCTGCTGCTTCTCAGCTATTGTTTTAGGAATACAATGAATTTGGCCAAAATACTCAGCTCACATATGGGTTGTCTCATAGAATATACTGTAGTGGGGAACTAAATTGTAGATGCTGTGCCAGCTTACTGAGTCTGAAGGACTTGATTAACTGGTTTAGATATGTTTAATTAGAGTTAGAGCTAACCTTTGCAGGTTGGGTTAGGGTTAGACCACACCATAATTGTATTCAACTTGGATTAAATTGCCCATATTTTCATCTATTTGCATGAGTTTTGGGGTAAATAAACTTTCAATGGAGACAAAAATAAATAAATAAAATGGTATTACATTTAACTGATTGCATTTTATTACTTCTAAACCTCCTTTAAAAAACTGTAAATAATAATTTCCAAACATTTAAACAAGGCATAAATTAGGATCATCATGATTTAATTTTAAAACACAGCCACCACAAATTCTGACTTTTTTTACGTTAAGATTTTCTGGGGTTAAATAAATATTTAAGCTTATAACAAGAAATAGTTTAATAACAATGATATTGTTGTTGAAATAATAGTATTTGCATAGCTATGACAATGTCTGATAATTATAAATAAATAAATAAAGCATAAGTACAGCATTGCTTTACTAAACAGGCTTTAAATGTCAGAAGACGTCATAAACAGGCAAAACAACATACTATAGATTAGCTAGCATGTTCTAGCATTTATATTACAGATAAAAAAAATCAGATCTCATGTTTTAAAGCACATACATCTTCACACTGATTAACCCTTGTGTGCTGTTGGGGATGTTTTCATCCAGTCTAGGGTGATTTTGAGTCTTAATTTGGCTTAACTATCTCTGTGTTTCAGCAAATGGAAAGATTTTTGGTGACAAACCTTATTTTGACATATATTTTGGGAAAATGTTTTGAATTATTATTTTTTTTTACTTATTTATTTTTTTAAACTCAACAATACTCAAATTCACTACCCTTTCGTTATGTTGGGGTGTTTTTGCCCCATTGACTGTCATTGCAAAGTCATGACACCATATAATCATGCATTCTTGATTGTTGTTGGATATTTTATCTCTTGCCAACAAGAAAAAACGTGTAATTTTACTGTTGATTATCAGTTGGCAGCATTAACCCTTTAGATGTGCAAACAAGTTTCTGACTTTTATTTAGAGTTATGTAATTACACTTACTATGTTCTGAGAGCTGAGCTGCTTATTTTGATTTTCTTAGACATATCTAGATAAGTGTGCAAAGGTCTCTCACACACACACATGCGCACGCACACACTATATTCTATAAAGAAGGCAGAAACGAAGCTTATTTTGCAGTGCAACTGATGATCAACAGTAAATATTAAAAATTTCCCATCAGGGAAACCACCAACAATCAAGAATGTATGATTATATGGTGGCATGGCTTTGCATTCAAAAAATGTGATTACAATGGAAGTCAATTGGGAAAAACAGCCACCAACATAACGAAAGGGTAGTACATTTGCCTAGAGTGTTTTGTTGAATTTTTAAAAAAATATATATATATATTTTTCCCAAAATATATGTTAAAATAAAGTTTGTCACCAAAACTTATTCCATTTGCTGAAACACAGAGAAAATCGTGGCCAAATTAAGACTCAAAATCACCTTAGAGTGAATGAAAACATCCCCAACAGCACACAAGGGTTAAGGACTCCTATTCCCTTGCAATAGGGTATATGCACAGGCTTGTTTCTTTTCATACCAGTAAGCTTCCAGTAAAAAGGTTCAAATGCCTTTTTTAAATTTTATATGGTTCTTTTTACAGCATCGATGTTATGTAGTTAAAATATAATCAGTTAAATAGACTTCAGCATTTATTTAGTTGTTCAAGCGTAAAACGAGATAAAAAGTCATGTACACGCATGCGCCGTCAGGATCAGACCTTAAATGCGCCAATTTTTTAAAGGCGTACAGCTCACTGGAAGTGTTTGACCCAGGTTACAGAAAAATTAAAAGTCCTTCTGCATACTTCTGCATATACCCTATACACAACCAGTAATCTTACTGTTTTTTTACCCTTTAGATGTTCCTCAGTTGAAGCTACTGTGCGGAGCTGATTTCATGGACTCCTTTAAAGCGCCTGGTCTGTGGACGGATGAGCACATCGAGGAGGTTGTGGGCCGCTTTGGACTGGTCTGCGTGAGCCGTGGCAGCCTTCAGCCTGATCGTGCTATACATGAGTCTGATTTGTTGTCCAAGCACCGGGCAAGCATTTTCCTGGTTCGGGAGTGGGTTCACAATGAGATCAGTGCCACGGAGATCCGTCGAGCTCTGCGGAGAGGTCACAGTGTTAAATATCTGTTGCCAGACTCGGTCATTGAGTACATAAAAGAGCACAAGCTTTATACCCAAGACAGTGAGATGAAAAACAAAGACGTTAAACTACGACCTCTCACCAAGCAAGCGATACAAGACTGATCTATTGGGAGGTCATAGACTACTGTGGTGTTGATTGCAGGTAATGGTGAAATGTGTTTCAAAATGTAAAACTTTTTGTTTTCAGTGTTAATTTATAAGATAAAAAAACTATGGAAGCCTATTTCTGTCATGGAATTAAAAAAAATAATAATAAATAAATAAATTATATATATATATATATATATATATATATATATATATATATATATATATATATATATATATATATATATATATATATATTAGACATTTTAAGACCCCGCGGACACCCTAATAAATCGATATGTAATAAATAAAATAATTAATATTAATGACAAAAATGCAATTACCTTTTTAGATTTAAGTGTATGAAAAAAAAAATAGTAATAAAAAAATAAATAAATAAATAAATATATATATATATATATATATATATATATATATATATATATATATATATATATATATATATATATATATATATATTCCATGCACTTAAATCTAAAAAGGTAATTGCGTTTTTGTCATTATTATTAATAATTTTATTTATTACATAATTTAGATTTATTAGGGTGTCCGCGGTGTCTTAAAATGTCTTACTTTCAAAAACAAAATTTTAGGCCTTAAACCACCGATTTCACAAACAAGGTTTAAGGCTAGTCATGGATTAAATTGCATGTTTGAGCTGTCTCAACTGAAAATAACTTTCAGTGAGACGTCTTAAAATATGTCATTGTCATTTTTTGTCTACAGGTGCACACTAGTAATGTATTTCTCTAAGGCTGTTTTTAAAAATGTGGCTTAAATAGCCTAATTTAACTAAGGTCTAGTCTTGGCTTAAGCTAAGCCCTGTTTGTGAAACTGGGCCAAAAAGTCTTAAATTCACCAAAATATTGGGTTATTGGTCTTAAATCATTTTAACTAGGTCTTAATTTGGTCACACTTTATTTTGATGGCCCGTTCGTTGAATTTAAGTTACATTGTATCTACATGCTAACTAAATTGTTATTAACAATTACAATTAATTCAAAATTGTAAGTATTTTCTCTATTACGACCTTTTCTTACAAGTTTACAACTCAGAATTTAATTTTATTTCTAATTAAAACAAACAAAAAGAAAATCTCACAGTTGCATGTTATAAACTTTTAGCCGAGTTTACATCTTTCAGTTCTGGCCTTTTTGTGTACAGTAAAAAGTAAAAAAGTAAAAAGTAAAAAAAAATATATATAAAATTTTATAAAAATTGTTATAAAATTTAGCAATCATGACCTATTTTGAAATTATGATTTACTGTACACACAAGCACATAAAGTGCACCCGGAAAGTATTGACGCTTCACTTTTTCCACATTTTTTTTTATGTTAAATTAATTTATATCCTCAAAATTCTACACACAATACCCCATAATGACAATGTGAAAAAAATATTTTTTGAAATTGTTGCAAATTTATTAAAAATAAAATACCTGAAAAATCACATGTACATAAGTATTCACAGCCTTTGCCGTGAAGCTCTAAATTGAACTCGGGAACATTCTGTTTCCACTGATCATTCTTGAGATGTTTCAGCAGCTAAATTGGAGTTCACCTGTGGTAAATTCAGTTGATTGGACATGATTTGGAAAGGCATACACCTGTCTATATAAGGTCCCAGGGTTGACGGTGCATGTCAAAGCACAAACCAAGCATGAAGACAAAGGAATTTTCTCGAGGCACAAGGTTAGGGAAGGTTACAGAAAAATTTCTGCTGCTCTGAAAGTTCCAATGAGCACAGTTGCCTCCATCATCCGTAAGTAGAAGATGTTTGGAATCACCAGGACTCTTCCTAGAGCTGGCCGGCCATCTAAGCTGAGTGATCGGGGGAGAAGGGCCTTAGTCAGGGAGGTGATCAATGACCCGATGGTCTCTCTATCTGAGCTCCAGCGTTCTTCTGTGGAGAACCTTACAGAAGGACAACCTTCTGTGCAGCAATCCACCAATCAGGCCTGTATGGTAGAATGGCCAGACGGAAGCCACTGCCTGTCTGGAATTTGCCAAAAGACATCTGAAGGACTCTCAGACCATAAGAAACAAAATTCTCTGGTCTGATGAGACTAAAATTGAACTCTTTGGAGTGAATGCCAGGCGTTACATTTGGAGAAAACCAGGGACCGCTCATTACCAGTTAACTAATACCATCCCTACAGTGAAGCATGGTGGTGGCAGCATCATGCTGTGGGGATGCTTTTCAGCAGCAGGAACTGGAAGACTAGTCAGGATAGAGGGAAAGATGAATGCAGCAATGTACAAAGACATCCTGAATGAAAACCTGCTTCAGAGTGGTGTTGATCTCAGGCTGGGGCGACGGTTCATCTTCCAGCAGGACAATGACCCAAAGCACACCGCCAAAATATCAATGGAGTGGCTTCACAACAAATCTGTGAATGTCCTTGAGTGGCCCAGCCAGAGCCCAGATTTAAATCCTATTGAACATCTCTGGAAAGATCTGAAAATGGCTGTACACCGTTGCTTCCCATCCAACCTGATAGAGCTTGAGAGGTACTGCAAAGAGGAATGGGCAAAAATGCCCAAAGGCAGGTGTGCCAAGCTTGTGACATCATATTCAAAAAGACTTGAGGCTGTAATTGCTGGCAAAGATGCATCAACACAGTATTGAGCAGAGGCTGTGAATGCTTATGTACATGTGACTTTTCAGGTTTTACATTTACATTATACATTGTCATTATGGGGTGTTGTGTGTAGAATTTGGAGAAAATAAATGAATTTAATCCAATTTTGGAAAAAGGCTGTAACAAAAAAATAGTGGAAAATGTAAAGAGCTATGAATACTTTCCGGATGCACTGTATACGGCACCATGTACAGAATCTCAAAATTATTTTCTCACAATTATAATTGTAATAATTTAAACGTACCATTACTTATTGTATAGCCTTATAATATTAGATACACAATTAAAATAGTGTATTTCTGAATTCAGAATTAGACAAAAACAATGTCAGAATCATGAGAAACATCACAGTTACCTTTTTTATTTCATAGTGTAAATAAGTTTCCATAGAAAGCAGCTTTAGGAGAGAGTATATTTTCTCTTGTACAAAGTGAACATTATCCATGACAGCGGTTTCCTAGTGTAATGTGTGGAGAGGGATTTAGGAATTTATCCAGTCTCTGCAGGAGCAAGATTTTGCCAGATCACTACAGAGCTGTAGGTCTGTGTTCGGCAGGTCTGGGATTTGTTGACTTTTGCTGAATGTCACAAGGAAGATAAATAACAGAGCCTTTACACTTTTGGAGAGCAAACATTGCTTCCTCCATTTCCATTTTGCAGAGAAGGCGTCATTCATGTTGTCAGATCTCTAAAGACATTACATCAAGTTTTTGTCGTTGGAGGAAAAACAGTTTCTGACAAAATAAAATAGAAGAATGTAGCTTTAGATTATTTTTTTTCTTTGTATCACTAACAGCGAGTTTTGGCTTTAGTTGCTGGGCTTTGTAATATTGAAGCCCTCCTGCTGACAGTCTTTGTGTGTGGAGTTCTGCTTTTAAAAGAATTCCTTTATTCGTCCTGTCTCAAAAAAAAAAAGCAGGAGGAATTCATTTAACACAAGCAGTCCTTCTCTTCTGGCTATAGTGTTTTGCACAGAATGACCATGTGTGGCCATTCTAAGCATCAGACACACTAACTAGCAGATTAAATGAGTCACAATTTAATTTAATCTTAATTCAAGCACAAAATATACTTTTTTATTCAGTGTATGAACAACAAATAGATGTATAGTTTAACAGTCTAGTCTACTGGAATGTATACTGTAAAATATTTAGCACTACAAAGAGGAAAAGAATTTGTTTGTGTGAGAGAATCTAAGATACTGTAAAAACTGATATTACATTTATTTTGTTAATGATATTAAAATCTTAAAATATTTTCAGTGTTTTTTTGTGTAAGAATTCACAATATGTATAAGTTGCGTGTTCAGTTAGGTATACGGCGTGAGTTGCCACAAACAATGTATTTTTTTTTATATTTCATTATAAAACAAGGGCGTCACGGTGGTGCAGTGGGTAGCACGATCGCCTCACAACAAGAAGGTCGCTGGTTCAAGCCTTGGTTGGGCCAATTGGCATTTCAGTGTGGAGTTTGCATGTTCTCCCCGTGTTTATGTGGGTTTCCTCCGGGTGCTCCAGTTTCCCCCACAAGTCCAAAGACATGTTGTACAGGTGAATTGGATTGGCTAAATTGTCCATGTGTGTGAATGGGAGTGTGTGGGTGTTTCGTTCTGCTGCTTGATGTTGCAAACTGATATTTTCTTATTCTATTATTCTGCTTTGTCTGTATAATCATGAACACACTTGCTTGTAGAGCAAGTTGTTTGACCGTTTTCTGCCGTTTATTATTCCTAGTCATTTCTCCCATAGGTAACTGAATCGGAAGTTCTAAAACAATCGCAAAAACGCGTACTTCCGCATTTTCTGTCACCGCAATCATCTCGATCACAATCACCTGTATTCTGATTAGCCCGGCACCTGCACAGCATCCCAGTCATCACTTCAGCCCCATAAAACCCAGCACCTCACTCCACTCAGTGTCCGGCTTCGTCGCATGACAGAAGAACAAACTCGCTCACGGTCAGTGAATAGAAATAGTTCAAAGTTATACTTACTAGTCTTTCCCTATGATCTCCAGTGTCTGCGTCTCTACTTCCTAATGTGGTTTCCTCCTGGTCTCCTCTGGTTGTTTGTTCTCCGATCCCTTTGTGTACCTGTCTTCATCGCCTCCTCTGGTCCCTCCATATCATCTGGTCTACTTCTATATATGTCCAGCAATAGACTCTCCGTATTCAATTACTTGCCTGCCATCATAGATATATACACTAGATGTCGCCTGGCCTATTGTTGTCTATTGGAAGGAATGCGTCAATAGAGCCGCCATCTTGGTACAGGGTATCGGTCGTTTGAAATGAATGCGGGACCAAGGTGAAGTGGAGTACTGTGGCCATCCAAAGCCAAAGAAATACACATATATCTATGATCGGGAGTTTTCCCTGGTGGTCCGTATGCAAATATTTTTTTTTACGAAATATTATAATTTTACATCACTTTTCTACATTGATGGATGTGACCGCACGGACATTCCTGACAAAGAGCGTGTGTTTGTGTGCATGGAAATGCATTATCCTCCTTCCCTGTTTAATTTGATCTAATCCATGTCCTGAAACACCCCCCTCTCCTGCTTTTACTTCTCATTCTGACGGAGGGAGCGATCCGTTTGTGAATGAATCTCCGTTATGAACGACTCGTTCACTTAGCTGACAATAATACAAGTTTCTGGCACCCAGCATCTTCTTGTCATACTTCATAACATTTGTTTGCTTATTTTATTCAACAAAACTAGCATAAGCTTAGAATTTAGCGCGAGTTGATGCTACTTTGCCTTATGGTCACTGCAGCAAGAGACTGTTTTATCATCAATAATGTTACTTAAGCACAAAAGTTCATACAAAAACATAAAAAACGAAATCTTACCTATGAAATGTGATGACTTTGTGCTTTGTTTTCTTTGTTTGCTCGTTACTACACCCGTACACGGCGCTATAGTCCAGCATCTTCACATTGGCACACTGTCGACTAGTGCGGTTGAATGACATTTGTCCTAGGAGCACTGTACCAATGTGGCGGCGCTATTGACGCATCTTCAGGGTCCCTATGCGATATAGTGTATATATCTATGGCCTGCCATCATATTCAATAAACTGTTCATACTCGCAGCTCTGGTCTCGCCAGCTACCATACAGCACTCAATCCCACAGATAATGTGATGCCAAATTCATGGCGTGATGTTTTCTAAGTTAGCAACAACATCTGAAGTCCAGAGGTGGAGAAACCGTTTTCGTAACACACTCAAAAAAATTACTGCTGTTAACTTAAACTAGTTATGTGAAGTGAGATAAAAACGACACAATTCTTGGGTTTTCTTGGGTGGACAACCTAATTGTTTTATGTTCTATCCACTTAAATTTGTAAAAACTAAAACATGTTGTCCTGACACAAATCGACTGTCGAACAGCATTTTTTACAGGGCAGTAACTAAACCAAAATAATTGAACAAGTAATCGAAAAATGACTTGTTAAATGAATTTCTTTCAGAGTAAATTGTGGAACGTCAATGTCTGAGCTGCTACTGTGGAGTCTCCGAAAATGGCTGCTGATTTGACAGCTTCTGGAAAATCTCCAGTGAGAACTTTAATACAGTAGGTATTTGAAGGCTCTCTGTGAGTTCCACACCTCATTTTTACAGCATTAACAGTCTTAAATGGATAGTTCACCCAAATATTATCACACTCCACTTGTTCCAACACTGCATGAGTTTCTTCTGATGAACACAAAATAAGAGAATCATCTTTAAAAAGTTGCTTGCTGTGAGGCTACCCTGCTGTGCTGCTAGTGTTCAATGAAACAACTATATTTAAAACTATTTATCAGTTTAAAAAAAGTTAAAGAGTTTTATCAAGATTTTATGAAACGCGCATATTTTCTCAAGTAAACTTTTTTTCTATGTGTTTATGTACTTGACCTTCTAATGCAAGCAACATAAATACCATTTCTTGTAGGAAATAGAAACATTGTAGGAAATTAACATTGTTAATTTAGCTTTACCAGACGATACAGTACATCTTGCAGGGTATGAAAAGAAATATGTTAAGTTAAAAGTACTTGGCTATTTTATTAACTAAACCTTGTTTTGTATGATTTTGTAACCTTTGTTTTTGTATATTTTCTCATAGTGTCTAAATCTAGCTTAAATGATGTAAATGCCTTCAGTAGAAGTGAGATTCTCTACACAGTACACTACAGTATACTCACTGGCCATTTTATTAGGTATGCCTGTCCAACTGCACTGTAAAAAGTGATTAAAGCAAGTAAACAAATTGCCTTAAAAGCAACAAGTTGACTTCACAAAAATAACGTAAGTAAACCCATTGTAACTTGGAACTGTTTAGTTGACTTAATTTTTATACTTATGCAAATTTTACTCAGTTTTTAAAAAAAAGTAAATGTAAACTAATCGCTTTTTTTCCTATACACCTTTATTATATTTGTTTTTTTCTCCAGCTTTTCTGTATCTAGCAAAAATGACATGCAATAAAATAAATCTGCTCTTCCAGACTCCGGTGTCTTCTAAATTCAATACTGTCTAATTGTAGATTACATACTATATACGCACTAAATATGTAATATTGTGATAGAGTTATTATATGCAAACAAACGTGCTAAAATAGTCTGAAATTGTAAAAAGGGATTAGTTGACTTTAAAAAAAAAAAAAAAAAAAAAAAAAAAAGTACAATTGGCATAATTATAAAAATTAAGACAGCTTGACAGTTCCAGGTTACAATGGGTTTACTTGCATTATTTTTGTAAAGTCAACTTGTTGCTTTTAAGGCAATTGGTTTACTCACTTTAGGTAATTAATCACTTTTTACAGTGTGCTTGTTAACGCAAATTTCAATCACATGACAGCAAGTCAATGCATGTAGACATGGTCAAGACGATCTGTTGCAGTTCAAACCAAGACTCAGAATGGAGTAGAAAGGTGATTTAAGTGACTTTAAACGTGGCATGGTTGTTGGTGAGCGGCAGTTCTGTTGGCGCAAATGCCTTGTTGATGCCAGAGGTCAGAGGAAAATGGCAAGACTGGTTTGAGCTGATAGAGAGGCAACAGTAACTCAAATAACCACTTGTTACAACCGAGGTATGCAGAAGAGCATCTCTGAACGCACAACATGTCAAACCTTGAGGCGGATGGGGTACAGCAGCAGAAGAAAATGACAATGAGTTCACTGTACTTAAATGGCCTCCACAGTCACCAGAACTCAATCCAATAGATCATCTTTGGGATGTGGTGGAACGGGAGATTCACATCATGGATGTGCGCCGAAAAATCTGCAGCAACTGCGTGATTTTATCATGTCAACATGGACCAAAATCTCTGAGGAATATTTTCAGTACCTTGTGAATCTATGCCACAAAGGATTAATGCAGTTATGAAGGCAAAACTGGGTCCAACCCGGTACTAGTAAGGTGTACCTAATAAAGTGGCCGGTGAGTGTATGTTTGTTTAGGAAACTAAACTGCAGTTTTCCATTTATTATTCCTTTCCTATTTTTTTTCAGTTTATGTTCACACTGAGATGGTTATTTGGGAAATACTACACTGTAAAAACTGCAAGGTTCCACAAAATCGATTTGTGTTGAGTCAACATAAAGGAATTAAGTTAACATATTTATTTTTATTACAAATTTATGTGGATTAAACGTAAAACAATTAATTTGTCTCTCCCCCCCCCCCAAAAAAAAAAAAAAAAAAACTCAAGAATTGTTTTAGCTTATTTTTTATAAGTAGTTTGAACTAACAGTAAACTATTTTTTGAGAGTACACTGTACAAAAAGCAGGGTTCCACATAATTCAGTCATGTTGTCCCAACACAAATCGATTAAGTAAACTTAACACTTTTAACAAATTTATGTGGATTGAACATTAAAAAAAATTAAGTTGTCCCAATGAAATCTTAAGAATTGTGTTGATTCAGCTTATTTTAAATAAGCAGTTTGTAATTTTTTTGTAGTAGTTTTTAAAAGTTTTAAAATATTTTTTGAGTGTATATGGTACAACTTAAAGTGTTGAAGTACAAGAAAACCCAAGCATCACTCACTAAGCTATTGCTGTAGTACATTTTACTTATAAAAATACTGTATCCTGAGAAATTCACCTTTCCAGAGGTAAAAATGTAGCTATTATAAAGACTGCCACACTGCTAAAAAACTGATAAAGGACTCAGTTAAGATGGAGATCACTTCATCATCAACACTCTCAGCAGCTTCGGGAACTACGGCATGGACATTGAGGTTGTTTAGGAGTTTCAGGAGGATCTGATGACAGGAAATGTATGGTGAGCAAACTTTCAAGGCAAGCACTTAGAGGGCTCGAGACCTTAAAAGCATTCTTTGATTGTTTTTTTATTATAAAGCACCACTCAATAGAGCTTCTATTTTTCAAACTTTGCTATTTGGCTCGAGATGAACTTGCAACATTAAGTGTTTCTCCTTTAGTGATACTGTCTGCAAGGACACTACGTTGGAAAAAAAGGAAGAAGTTTAAAGTAAGTTTTGAAATATATTGACAATTTCTGTGATTTTTTTTTTTTTTTTTTTTTTTTTTTTTTTTTTTTTTTTTTTTTTTTTTTTTTTTTCTTTCATACATTTCAAAGGGACAATTCACCCAAAAATCGTGTTATCATCCTTAACCTGCATTTGTTATAAACATCCTTGTGTTTTTGATGAACTTAAAAGAAGATATTTTAAGGAATGTTGGAATCCAGTAGCCATTGACCTCTGTGTAAGTCTAAAATTCTTGAAAATATATTTCAACAGAAATAAAGCAACTTGTAATGATTTGCAACCACGCGAGGGTTAATAAATGGTAAGTAAATCTTAATTTTGATGTGAACTATCTTCGTAATAAGCAAGTATAAATAAATAGGTTTGCGTGGTTTATTATACAGATTTTAGGATGACATTTCAGGATCATGCTGCATCATGTGACTTTGGTAATAATTCTCTTATGGGGTTGCCATTTCTGTAATTTCATCGCCCTTGAAAATCCCTAACTGCGCGTGTCATTTACAGTTCACAATCTCAACTAATGAGAAAGGGGGAAAGTGTGAAATGAGAGCAATAATTGACTCTTTAATCTAATAAGAAGCGTTACTCTCTCTCCTTTCATTTTCTTCTCGCTTTTCCTATCATTTGGAGAAACTTGGGGTATCTCAGGCCTGCGCTCTAAGATAACTAGAGATGTAAAGAGATAATCGGCTGTTATTTTGCTTAACCCCTGAAGCCACCTTTTCATTATCTCTGACAAACTACAGAGCAGAAGTCATTCATTTCCAACCGAGGTTAGTTTCCAAGCGTGGAATTCCAATCATACAGTGTGAATGCTACATTTTCATATCTGATTTTTTTGATGCACTGAATAATTTGAAAAAAAAAAAAAAAAAAAACAGTTTGGGATTACCTGACAGAACGTTTATGTTTTAAAATCAAAAAAGAATGTTTTACGCTATTTGCACTTAAACACTCTTTAAATACTGAGTATGTTTACATGGACACCAATAATCCGATTTTAATATGATTAAGACAATACTCTGATTAAGAGTCTACCATGTAGACAATGACTTTTGATTAATTTAATCCGACTAAGGTCATAATCAAACTAAATAGCAATCAAATTAAGATGTGTGGAGTATGCCGATTTTAGTCGCATTATTAAAATGCAGTACAAACATGTAAATACCTTAAACTATTACCGTTGTGTAGGATTTTCGCCACATTTTCAACAGTATAGTCTATACTCACACAGCTGTTTGACACTATTCTCTGCACATACCAAGTCAGTGAAGGACCACAGACACCTGCATCGTGAAATGTGGAGGTTTTTTCCCCCCATACGCCGTGCTGTATCAAATTAATCTAAAACCACACTCTTCCAGCAGGTCATTCTCGCATCCAATATCTTGTTTGTCACAAGGAGGGGGGGACTCCAGAGGTAATATGGATAGCGTGATGACTAATCGAATTATGTGCTATAACAAGTAAAACGGGATCATGAAAAGAACGTTCAAAAAGCAACTCACCAGATTAAAGGTAAACACCGTAATCATATTTTTGTCTTAATCAGATTAAGGCAAATAATTGTTTTACTGATGCCCTTATATAATCGTAGTCACCGTTTTTAATAATAGTAAAAAAAAAAACTCATTGGATGAACTCAATTTAAATGAGGGCAGGGTTTTCATCCAATAAATTTATTTAGCACTAACTAAAAAAAAAAAAAAATGTACACAATTAAATGCAATTAAATTGGCCCAACATGATTTTATCAAAAAGTTTCAATACATTTGTATTTTTTATTAAACTTAAACTCAAAAGTCTGATAATATCATGTATGTCTATTATGTGTCGTACGTTTCGAAGTCTCTTAGTTTTATTTGAAGTTATCCTAAATGAACTAAGAGAGTCATCATATTTCATGAGTTACATACAGTTGAAGTCAGAATTATTAGCGCCCCATTGACTTTTTCTTTTTTAAAAATTTCCCAATAGATTTTTAACAGAGCAAGGAAATTTTCACAGTATGTCTGATAATATTTTTTTCTCTGGAGAAAGTCTTATTTGTTTTAATTTGGCTAGAATAAAAGCAGTTTAATTTTTTTTAAAAGCCATTTTAAGGACAAAATTATTAGCCCTTTTAAGCTATTTTTTTTCCAGATAGTCTACAGAACAAACCATCATTATACAATAACTTGCCTAATTACCCTAACCTGCCTAGTTAACCTAATTAACCCAGTTAAGCCTTTAAATGTCACTTTAAGCTGTAAAGAAGTGTCTTATAATAAATATATATCTTGTAAAATATTATTTACTGTCATCATGACAAAGTTAAAATAAATCAGTTATTAAAATGAGTTATTAAAACTAATATGTTTAGAAATGTATTGAAAAAATCTCTCTGTTAAACAGAAATTTGGGAAAAAAATTAACAGGGGGCTTAATTCAGGGGGGGCTAATAATTTTCACTTCAACTGTATACAGCTGATTGAGACTGATCTCAGAACTCATTTTAGGACAGTTATTGCTCACTGAGCGAGGCAACAAATTTGTGCTAATTAAGCTGCCAACACCCAAAGCATGGGGGCTTCTGCAAGGTGGTAATCTCAAAACATTACATGAAGATCTTCAAAATCTTCAAACTAAAGTGAAGATTTAACAAGTCTCTAAGTCTGTCTATTAGCTTTAAACACCTAATATTACTTTTACTGTCAACATTTCCTTCTCTTAATTCAATCCCCCTCAAGGCATGCTAGAAACTACTAATCTCCTATCCAGGTACTTGGACCAACACAATTTCTTCATGTTGTTCCAACACAAAACATTTAAGTTAACTTAATGGTTTACAAATTTAAGTAGACTGAACACAAAACAAATAAATTGGCCAAATAAATTACAAGAATTGTGTTGTTTCAGCTCATTTGTAACAGGAAGTTTGAACAAGCAGCAGTAATCTTTTTTTTGAGTGTACTATTTTTATTAACTCAAGGAGTGCACTGTTGTCATAAAATTGACAAGTTAAGTACTTAAAAAAAAAAAAAAGGTGAGTAAATCCATTGTAACTTGTAACTGTTGACTTAATTATTATATGCACATAGTTCATCATTGTAAGGCAGGTTTGCTTACTTTTTTTTTTTTTTTTTTTTTTTTTTTAAGTAAAATCACTTTTTACAGTGTGGCTATGAACAATTATGTGCAAAATAATCATTTTGTTATAATTTATTTTGATTAGCTCTAGAAAACGGACTATGCTTTGTTTTTTCTTTTGTTTTTGAGAAGCATACAAAGAAGTATAGCTGAACACTGCTCCTTGTGTATGCTCACTGTGTGTGTTTGTGTGTGTGCTCTCACTTCTCACTCAAAACGTGCGTGTGCACTTGGATGGGTTAAAAGTAGAGGACAAATTCCAAGTATGGGTAAAACCATACTGGACATGGCTAAATTCACTTCACTTCTTCATATAGTTTTAATTGTAGCTTCTATTTTCTATTGTCAGTAATTGTGTGTGCTGAATTTTTTTTAAATTAAAAGTTGTTGTTTTTTTGTTATTGATTTTTTTTAGATTGGCCGCCGTGTCGCCCAATCTAGAAAGGAAGGGGAGATACTGAGGTAAGAAACATGTTATTTATAGTGAGTTAGGAATAGTCTGATTGGTGAATCATGTGTCAGCAAATGGGGACCAGCCATGGACAATCTAGAAGCACAAGATCCTCTCGAAACTAGTTTATAGATAAACTTGCCTTAATTAATCATTCAGTTTGTAATTTGCTATTTTAAATAGTTGTCATGTTGTCATGAATTTTCATCTAATATTTATATTTTATTTCAGTTAACAAATAAAAATACAGATTATACATTTATTCAGAGCCACCTGTAGAGGCATAAGGTCTGTTTAAATGTATCCTTCTCTAGTTTAACGTGTATATTGGAGAATTTGCAACGTATGTTTGTAATAAGTAGGCCCACACAGAATCTGCGCACACAGAAATCCGCATTTACGTCGATTTTTAGCCCATCATTGAGTTTATTTATTTACTTGTGTAAATGTGTGTGCATTTATATTAATTCAGTTTTTAAATTAATTTCAGTAATATTATTGACTAATATGAAAATGTTCATATTATTTATTTAGAATACAGTTTGTATTGTCTTGTAGTAGATATATTATATCAAGATACTTGCTTTGTTTACCAAAAAAGTGGATCTAATTGGATTTGCATCATAAAAATTAAATAAAAGTTTTTAATAATTTGATTTTATATATTAAGTTTTTAGTTATGATGCTCCTAAAATCATTTTGCATAAATCAACAAATTTTTTACAAATTTCTCTGCAAAAATAGCAAAAAATATTCACAGATTCTGTCTGGCCCCAGTAATGACACATGTAAACTGCTGATTCTAAGTGTTTTATGCATGTTTATGCAATGTCATATCAATCAGCTCTTACTATGATTTATCTAGTGTGAATAATATAAAATATAAAACTCATCTGTTTATGCAGAGGTTGGTAATAAGTCCTGCCGGTGTTTTCATATAAGTTAAACCCACATAAATGCATATCTGTCAGTCCTTTTTGTCAGGTATAATTATAGTTCATTCATAGTTTTTGTCATTTATAATTACTGTTCTAGAAAATATTGTTAAATATAATAAATAGTTAGTTGTACTGTGCCACAACTTCTCTTTCAAAACTGGCTTTTTTTCACTTTTCTCTAAAAATCCTTGAAATTGTAAAGATGTTGTGTCCTGGTTTGTCCTGAACAAAAAAATTAAAATAATAAAAAATCACTTGCCTCATTCAGCCCTCAGGCTGCCCAGCATTGTGTTCTTCATCCCTGCCACTGAAAGAAAGCAGAGGAAGGGGCATTTTCAACATGCTTCTCTTTGTGCGCTATGTAATTGCAGTGCAAACACATTTATCGTGGGTCAAATTTAATTTAATCTTAGTGTCGATAAAGTACAGGTGCACTCTGCTCCTACAACTCTTACAAAATCCTGTTCTGCTTTCCTGTGTTTTCTGCAGTCCAAATGCAACTTGGAATTTTTGCTGTATACAGTGTAGGATAAAAATAAATCACCTTCTCTGTGTTTCGTTACAGACCATAATCACTCGGGATGGGGATAAACTGATGTGTGTGCAGAAAGAAGAGATCAGGGGAAAAGGCAGGACCCACTGGATAGACGGAAATGAACTTCACCTGGTAGGCCGGTTCACATGCAGTTCATTTGTAATGCCCTTGATGATATTCCCTACCTGTGATTGTTTCGCATATAGCTGTATATTGGAAATAGCCTGAAGCGAATGCAGCACAGCATCTCAAAAATTGATTGGGCTTGGAGGAACGTGGCAGATGGCAGGGAAAGAGCTTTTCTCAAATCTCTGAAACTTTCAGACCTTGTGATGATGCGCCTGAAAAAGTAAGACAGACAGACTGAGGACTTTAATACATTTGAACCTGGTTTAAATCATTCGAATGGGCATCCGTTATGATTTAAGAGGATTTTTAAATGAAGTTGACTGAGATGTGATGGGCGGAGGTAATAATAACAACAGATGTTTGCGTTTGATCATGCGAAATAAACCAGGCTGCGTTGATCTATGTAGCATTGCCAAAAGAACTGGACATTGCTGACACCAGCTGGTTAAAAATTATATATAGTGGCGCTGGGTTGATATTTCTTTACAGAACAACACTGAATCCCATTGACTTTCACTGTATGGACGAAACAAAAACACTGACAGTTTACAAAGGAGTGTGCCTTCTTTATGTTAAAACCCACCACCCATTTCTGGTCTTTTCATCCCTATTTGGATCCATATTAAAGTGAAAACTCTTTTACTCGCACATGAGAAAAATATAGGACGAGACTAGATTTTGTCCATTACAAACTCATTGTGGTTTCTGTGATCCTGGCTGGTTTTAGGCCCCTGGATCTCAAAAATAGGCCTAATTAACAGACTTCAGCTGTTCAAATAGAGTATTTTAGGGAATATGTGCCATGTTTATTATGAACTCAAAGTGGATTATTCTAAACTGTTTTTAAGTTCATGTTCTTTCATAATCTTTAAAATAACATCCCCTCCTTCTTGCAACAGTATCTCTCCATTAATGATGTATTAACTGACATACATGTACGGGGTTGGGGGGGCTTCATAGCTTATAATTAATTTCTGATAATACTAAATGTATAAAATGAACATTATGATCTTGTAAACAAGGGCGTCACGGTGGCTCAGTGGTTAGCACTGTCACCTCACAGCAAGAAGGTCGCTGGCTCGAGTCCCTGCTGGGCCAGTTGGCATTTCTGTGTGAAGTTTGCATGTTCTCCCCATGTTCGCGTGGGATTCCTCCAGGTGCTCTGGTTTCCCGAATAGTCCAATGACATGCGCTATATGTGAATTGGATTAACTAAATTGGCCATAGTTACCCAGTACTGGGTTGCAGCTGGAAGGGCATCCACTGCGTAAAACATATGCTGGATAAGTTGGTGGTTCATTTCGCCATGGTGACCCCTGATAAATAAGGGACTAAGCCGAAGGAAAATAAATGAATGAATCTTGTTAACAAAAACAATAACAACAAATCATTGTATACAGTGGAAGTCAGAATTATTCGCCCCTCTTTTATTTATTCATTTATTTTAACATTTAATATTTACATTAATATTTCCCAAATGATGTTTAACAGAGCAAGGAAATTTTCACAGTATGTCTGATAATATTTCCTCTGGAGAAAGTCTTTGTTTTATTTCGGCTAGAATAAAAGCAGTTTTTTTTTTAATTATTAGCCCTTTTAAGCTCATTTATTTTTCGATAGTCTACAGAACAAACCATTGATGTACAATAACTTACCTAATTACCCTAACCTGCCTAGTTAACCTTATTAACCAAGTTAGGCCTTTATGTCACTTTTAAGCTGTATAGAAGTGTCCTGAAAAATATCTAGTAAAATATTATTTACTGTCATCATGGCAAAGATAAAATAAACTAGTTATTAAAAATGAGTTATTGAAAGTATTATGTTTAGAAATGTGTTGAAAAAATCTTCTCTCTGTTAAACAGAAATAGGGGGGAAAATAAACATGGGGGCAAATAATTCTGACTTCAACTGTAAATATTTTTTTTTAATCTAATTTTCAGGTAATAATACAAAAACTCACTTTTAAAATCTTAAAATTTCATTACTATATGAAAGATTTTTGAAGAATTATTCAGTGACATTTTGATGTTATTTGTCGCTACCTATTGGCTTAACAGTGTAATTCCCACAACTTTCATTTGAAGTGTTGAGTTACTCTTATGCTGCATTCACACCAGATGCAGATGAAGCGTCAAGTGAAAGGGATTTACATGTTAAGTCAATGCAAAGATGCGAATAGACATCCTGCAGTGCCATTCACTCAAGTTGGAAAATCTGAACTTCAGCAGACATTCACACCGCGTTAACCAATCATGATCTTGCTCTTGTAGGGGTGTGATTATGACCAGGGCTGGCCCTGTACATTTGGAGGCCCTAAGCAGAATGATTTTGGGGCCCTACCTTGCTCTAATAAGCAATAAAATCACTGTGGGCCGGTTTGCAATGGCAATACTCCACTATTTAGTCAATGAAACAGAAAAGTAAAGCGTAATTTCTTCTACTTAATAACTCTCTGAATGACTTGGACATTTTAACACAGCACTGTTTTTGTCAACTAGCAGCTTCAAAAATGAAAAAATAAACTATCTTTAATAAAGGGACCAGTGATGCCTACTTTGCATCCTTCTGGAGTGTTTAAAACATATTTTATTAATTTGGCAAACAGATTGAAGATTCTATAAAAGATTCTAGATTGAGTTTTTTGTTTTGTTTTAATAAATTCCAAAAGTAAAAACCCTGCAATGAAAGACAGTGAGCAATAATTAGCCAAAAGTGAAAATGCACTACTTAGTTAATGAATTTTATTTTAATTAAATTTTATTACTGATTAAAAACTCCAAAAAAAAAAAACAACAACAACAAAACAATTAACATTAATGCAAAGATTGATTTATAAATAATAAAACCAATAAGCAAATAATATAAAGTAAATGTGAATAATATTCATGTAAAAATAGAAAAAGGGAAACAACAAATACTGGGTTAATGTTGATACAACAAACTTTATTATTTCCTTCAGTCTCCTTCCCTGTTCCTTACATTTGAGATGCAGGGTCCAGAGCTTATATTAAAGTGATTAATTCAATTAGAACACAACTTTTATAAATGTGTCTCAGGAAAAAAATATTACCAGTGTGCAAAATATGTCAGTGAATATTGCATTTCAGTAAAATGTGTTTTAGACTTAAAAAAACGGGTCTGTAAAACCAGGAAAAAATAAAAAATGTATTATAAGTAGACAACGTTTACTAATCTGCAATTGCCTATTTTCAATAAATGTGCTACTAGATCATGTCTTTAACATCATCATTTGCACTTAATAGCGATGCTAAAAATTATTTTGTGTTCGTCTCTTCTCGTCGTCATTTTCCCCCTCAGTTTTTCTACGTCTGAAGAAGAACGTTAGTTTAGTTTCATTTTCATGGTCCAATTTCCAAAATAAATCGGGTATATAATGGCAGGCAATGAAGCAAAGGCCATGGCTGTGTCCGTGCACGTGCTCGCGTTCTTGTGGCGACTGGTCGGTCTTGCAGGTTTCCTTGAAAAAACAAACTTGAACCGCGAGAACACCTCATATGAGAAATGGAGAAATGAGATGCTGCGAGCTTCCTGTTGATCACATGACTTTTACACAAAAACAATTTCAGCTTTAATAAAGTTATATTTTTTTTTTCTTTTCAGTTAAAATGTATAACTATTTAAGCACTAAAGCACTGTCAATGAAGATAATTTGTAAAATGCAAATAAAAATGATTTCAGTTAGGAAGCAGCTCGCACCACTAGCGGGTTGTGGGGACCCCTAGTAGCCGTGAGAGCCGGCTATGATTATGACGTAGTGCCTGTTATTGGTGTCCCGAGGGGAAATCCTCTTGCCGACACCGGACAACAGTTCATCAAACTGGGCTGGACTCAGTCGGAAGCACCGCTGAAAGCTTCCATCATCCAGGTATAGTTTCTGGAGGAGTTGATCAAATTAGAGAGCTGGATGCACCTTTAAAATCAGGATCTAGTAGACTCAGACATGACGCCGAACGAATCTACGCTGTTTTTCAGCATTCCTAAAGCACATAGAGCACAGCTACTATCTCAATATAATCCATGCTTGCCATTTAGCAACAAAACTAGAGTCACCGGGCAGACAGAAGCCCTGTCCATGATGCAAATCTGCGTCTATTGTGAAGTGAATTTGACGCACGAATTAAGAGAGTAAACTGAAAATGTTCACACGTGTGTGTATATATAGCACAATTTATTCGCACGTGCCACGTCTAGTGTGAACACAGAATTAAAGGGTTATTTTCATCTTTACCATAAACATCAGTGTTTATATCATTAAACTGTTATCTCAGTATTCTGTGACTATCTGATTATTTGTAACTCTGAAATGATCATACTGGTTGAAAAGACTAAAGACAAAAGCTCTCTCTGGTTTAAACGCAGATTTGAATGCACTGCTGAGGTCATTGAAGGATGAATCAATTAGCATATTTAAATTTTTGTGAATTTAGAACGTTTTAAATCATTTTGGGTCCATTAAATGTTTTAGGTTGTAGCTGAATTGTCAGACAAGGGGGCTATTGCCCACCTAAAAATGGCCTGGAATTGTCCCTGGATCACAGGAATAGCAAACCACAATGATCCAGTGAGTTTCCAATAGACAAAATCTAGTCTCGTCCTATATTTTTCTCATGTGCGAGTAAAAGAGTTTTCACTTGGATATGCATCAAAATAGGGATGAAAAGACCAGAGATGTGGTGGGTTTTAACATAAAGAAGGCACACTCCTTTGAAAACTGTCAGTGTTTTTGTTTCGTCCATACAGTGAAAGTCAATGGGATTCAGTGTTGTTCTGTAGAGATTTTTTTTTTTTTTATGTTCTATAGAAGAAAGTTAGTTGTACGTGTTTAGAATGATATGTGTGTGAGAAAATGATGACTGAGGTCAGTTTGACCATGACACAAATGAGTTGTCAGAAATACTGGTTGACTGTATTTTTTTAATAGGTATA
The DNA here is from genome assembly GCA_903798195.1 of Danio kyathit. Lineage (NCBI taxonomy): Eukaryota > Metazoa > Chordata > Actinopteri > Cypriniformes > Danionidae > Danio > Danio kyathit. The sequence continues at coordinate 45,140,388 of LR812520.1, read as the reverse complement.
ATTATGCTTGGCAGAATGACACAGGTTTGTTTATAACAGCACTCTGAAGGTATTTACATTTATACATCTGGCAGATGATTTTATCTGAAGAAATGTGTAGATTGCGTTGAAGGTGTAAATGTTATCCATTCAAACAGTTCAAGGCAGTTTTACTAGGAATCAAACTCATGATAATTGATAACTCATCCTCCACTTGTTCCAAATCTGTTTATTTCTTCTGTTGAACACAAAGGCAGCTATACTGAAGAACAATGGATAGCAGAAACCATTGACCTCCATAGTATTTTTTGTTACTACTATGAAAGTCAATGGCTGCTGGATTCCAACATTCTTCAATATATCTTCCATTGTGTTCAACAGAAGAACAAAATGTAGAAAAATGTAGAACTTAAAGATGATGTATGTAATGTATGTATGTTTTTGACTCTTCTAAAGCATAAAAATACCATAATAGGTTTGCAGATATTTAAGAAATGCTAAGTGAACATTCTTGTTTATCTGAAAAACAATGCTGAAGTCAGATATTCTGCTTTGAAAATGTGCGTTACTTGCTGGAATGGGTGTCGTTTTGGTTCTTTTAACCCACCCACTGCCACTTTAGCCACTTACGCCCCATTCACACGGGGCGTCAGCTTCAACGCTTCCCATTCACTTTGAATGGGTGACGTCAGGCGTTGCCGAACTGCATTGTGGATCCGTCGGCGCCGCTTCAGAGGCGTTGCTCGCTGCAGAAGTTGGGACTTGCTCAACTTTTCAAGCGCCGACGGAAGCGTCAGCCAATCAGATCGCTGTATGCAAATTCACCAGCTCGACAGTGGCCTATTGCTGACTTATTTTATTGGCTGACGCTGCTATGACGATCGCGTTAGCCCCAACTTCAGACACGCCCTCTGCCAAGCGTTGACGCTGAAGCCCCGTGTGAATGGGTCATTATATTTCAGCAACCCGGGTTGCCTTGTTGGAAAATTGTGTATTTAATTCATTCATTCAGTCAGTCAAAAAGGTTCTCAAGGGATGCGTCCGTGATGTGAAACGCGACCTCAAGTGGAAAGTAGTAGACTCCGAAATGAGACACAGATTCAGAGTTCCACATGAGGTTATAAATTAGCAAATATAAATATTACGAATGTAAACATTAGGTGAGCAGGTTACATTGTAACCCGTGTCCTAACAACATGCTACATGACGAGGTTTGCAGTGATAAGCATTTTGGCTGTTTGCACCAGATGAAACTCGACAGAAATTTAAATACAGCCATTCAGAAGCACAGAATATGCACTCACTCATGAAATGGTAAGGTTTATAATACAATGATTAGACATTAAACCTCTTCAACATTATTAAATGTAGATGCTGAATCACTTATGTGTTGGTTTTGAGTTTAACACCACGTGGAGTTTGCATGTTCTCCCCGCGTTTGCGTGGGTTTCCTCCAGGTGCTCCGGTTTCCCCCACAGTCCAAAGACATGCGGTACAGGTGAATTGGGTAAACTAAATTAGCTGTAGTGTACAGTATATGTGTGAATGATAGTGTATGGATGTTTCCCAGCGATGGGTTGCAGCTGGAAGGGCATCCGCTGCGTAAAACATATGCTGGATAAGTTGGCGGTTCGTTCTGCTGTGGTTTCCCCTGATTAATAAAGGGACTAAGCCGAAAAAAAAAAAGAATGAATAACCATAGGCTGTTAAACAAACGGAAACGGCAGAACGTGATGACGTCAGTAATATGCTAATTGACGTATGACGTAATCTAGTAACTTTTCGGGCACAGCTTAGCATCTTTTCATTGAAAATAGTTGGCAACAGTGAGGCACAGCGCATCGGACTACGACAGTTGGATTAGTCTAAAAAGGCACAGTACTTTTTGCGGTCAGGTCTGTTCTAGTTCGGATCATGTTCTCACCATAAACGAACCGTTCATGGGTTCATTTAAATGCGTAGACCACGACATCAAGGAGGTCTCGGTATGCTTTTTTTGGTTCGGTTTTGATGCGTACTTGAGTGCGATTGCTACAGTACATTCACACCTGCTCAAACGAACCGCACCAAGAGGGAAAACGAACTCTACAGTAGTGCGATTCAACCGAACTAAATAAGGCAGGTGTGAAAACACCCTTAAATTCAGTAATAAAAATGTGTACAATCTCATTTGTAGATTTTAGTATGATTTACTCATCCCCCAATGTGGTGTAGAGTTAGGGGTGGTGTTTGTGGGCCTCCTTTTAAAAATCTTACGTTTTCATACAAAATAAGTCCAATGAATTTGGACAAGTTAACCACTTTTCTGACAAGAAGTAAAATGGTTATGTTTCACCATAACCAAGATCAGTTGGTTATGATTCTTCTTTGCTTAGAGAGCCACAAGAGTTGTCAATGGCCATTGTAAAGTTAACACCCCCCACTGAACACTCTAAGAGAGATCCATCAAACTCCAACACTTTAAAGTATATAAACTCACGCCACTCTTCCAGCAGCATCTCTCTTGTCTGTCTGCGTGCGCCTTCATCTCTGCTATTGTGAAATCCAGACAAACACCATCTGTGATAGTCTGTCACAGTCTATAAGTGCTTGTTTGTTCTGATCCTCGCAGTGAAAAATCTCCAGCGACTTTCCTTTGGAGGTGTCGCCGCTTGTCATTTACATTAGTGGTATCGAGAACACCGGGATAAGCAGCTCTGTGAGAAAACCATCAAACAACAGGTGCGTCGGGATATGGTCTCGGACGCAACAAAAAGAGTCTTCAGATTTGGGAGCTTCCGTGTACATAAAAGTAATTAGACTCCAGAGAGGATTTGCAGAAGGAAAAATGATGTGAGGGAGTCTGAGTGCCGCCCGGATGCTGTCGCTCTGATTGAAGAGCCTGTCGGTCTCTTGGGTTCTGAACATGGCAGTGTTTTGCTTTCCTTCCCATCATGCCTCTGTGTACAAAAAAGAATGCACAAATGAGTGGAATAAAGAGAAATGCACCACGTCGTGCTGTTTATATGCCTTTCAATGCGTCTGATTGAACTTTCTATCAACAGCACTAGTTTAATAAAGACACACCGGCACTCAAATATTGCTGGCGTTTTGTATATTTAAAAAAAAAAATAAAGCTCGGCGTGTTCATTTTTCATTATTGCTGAGATATGCTTCAGCGGTTCTGAAGTATTACATGAATATTAAGAAGCGAGCTAAGCAGCACCCATATACCCACTTAACAAGAAAACGAAAGGCACATAATTGGCAGTGTGTTGATAACTATAGACCGCCGACCAGTAAAGTCTGCGCAGCCATTCATTTTCCAAATTTGGCCCGGAGTCCATCAACGGCTTCCTGCCAGGTGTTCCTTTTAGTGAAAAATGTGCTAGCCCACTTTGGCAGCCCACTGAGCGTCCACTTCCCTTTTTTTCCCCCCATGCTAATGGCTCCAAATATATTTTGGGAGGTCTTAAAATAGTGGGTTGTTTGTAATAATAACTTGTGTTCAGCACATCTTGAACTTTTAAACCTGCAACAGACTGCGCAAGCAAAATGTATTTCACACACAATACTACAGTATTTTTACATTCATCAACACATCTAAAAATGAGACATACAGTAAGCGTTAATCCCTTCAGAGGAGATTAACTGTTATGCAGTTCAAAACAAAACTTCAGAACATTGTAACAAATCCATACGAGTCAAGTGCATTCAAGTCTTCTGGAGAGATCTCTTTATATGATGAACAGTCTTCAAAAGCACTATCAAATGGAATACATTATGAAAGGACTTGTGTTCAACTGTGTATAAGCTAACGCACGCATTAAAAAATGGAGAATACTTTGATCTTGTTTCTTTTTTCCATTATTTTTTTGGGTGTTCCTCTCTTAAAGGGATAGTTCACAAAAAAAAATGACAATTCTGTCATCATTTACTTACCCTTGACTTGTTCCAAACCAGTTTGATTTATGTTGTTGATCTGTTGAACAGAAAAGAAGATATTTGGAAGAATGCTGGAAACATGTAACCATTGACTTCTGTAGTATTTGTTTTTCCAACTATGGATGCCAGTGGTTACAGGTTTCAATTATTCTTCAAAATATCACTTTTGTGTGTTCAACAGAAAACCATTTGGTTTGTTTGGAATAAGGGTGAGCAAATAATGGCATTAAAATATCAGCCTGTTTGTATTATTAACCTGGTCCATTTTCACCACAACATGAGATTTTACCAATTTTCTTTACCAATACTGTTTCATAATTATCAGGACACCTGAATTAGTATTAGTTGTGCCTCACTCATAACTAGGCCCACACTTGAGTAAATGTGTGTAAATCTAAATTCATTCAGTTTTTACATTAATTACAGTAATTATATTGACTAATATGAAATTGTTAATCTGATTTGTGTACAATGCAGTTTGTAAAGTAATATTTTCTGTCTTTTAGTAGATATATTATATGAGAGACTTGCTTTGTTTACCAAATAAAGTGAATCTAATTGGACTTGCATTTTAAACATTAAATACAAGTTAAAAAGGTATTAGTTTTTTATTTCACATATTAAGGTTTTAGTTATGATACTCCCAAATCAATTCCGCAGATTTTTACCAAAATTCTCAGCAGAAATGGCAAAAAACGTCAGCAGATTCCGTCTGGCCCTGCTCACAATCCCTTGTACTATACATTCAGTGGCCTTTTGTCTTGAAAGCATAGTTCACCCTAAAATTTAATTTGATTCAATTTCACTCGAGTGGTCCTAAACTTTTAAGAATTTCTTTCTTCTGCTGAACACAAAATAGGATATTCTGAAGAAAGTTGGAAAAAAGCAGCCATTGATAGGAACAAAAAATACAATGAAAGTCAATGGCTGTTTTTCATTCTTCAGAATATCCTATTTTGTGTTGGAACAGAAGAAAGAAACAAGGATGAGTAAATGATGACAGAAGTTTCATTATTAATTAAAAAAATGGAACCCCTTTAAGTTGAAATTCACTAAGATATAGGACAGAATCACGAAGGGAGATGGCGTTTAATTTTTAACAGAGACATTACTAAACCTGATGATTGCTAATTGGATTTGCATAAAGAGGAAAGCAGTGACGCTGAATCTCCTAAAATTTTTTAACAGGTGTCAAGGAAACCTCAAAGTTTAATTCAAAATGCCAGCTGATTATAGCAGTTATTGGGAAATGATCTCAATTTTAGAACTCTGAGTACCTGAATGCTCTTGGTGAGTCAATTACCAGTTCAAAAAGCAGAGAATCTTCTGTAGGCTTAATTAACATTATCATCGCACTGCACTATAAAACCTTCAGAGCATAATTACATTACTGAGCAGGGCTGCATAATCCTACTAATTATTAATTAAAAGTAAAAGATACATTATCATTGCGGAATTTAATTTTGCTCATTTGATATGCACATATGTATAAACAGGCACGCATTCTTTTGGTAAATATGTCATAAATAAATGGCCTGTTTGTGTCTTTGAAATGTAAACTGTTGGAATATCAATCCTATTCCATGCATGTTCAATTAAAAAGGTCAGGAGAGGGTTTTTCTTCAATGCCAAAAATATTAGTAATTTTTTAGATACAAATGAATAATTCGATATACAGAGCTCTGGGTTACGTTACCCCAATGCAATACAAGAATTACATTCAAGAGGTTCGCAACTAACATACATTTCCTGACTCCAACATATATACACAACTGATACTAACAGGTGGAGCTTTGGTGTAACGTCACTTATCAGTCATTCTGCAGTCCTTTAGCTCTTGTACCCCAGACATACTTCCTCTTTCTGCAACCCTTCTCCGCATACCAGAACTGAACAATTAAGTGTATCTTTAATATATTTCACAACTTCTGTAAGAATCATGCACCTTGTGACATGTGCAGACTTCTTATTAGACAACAGTCTGGAACAAGGGTCCCTTGCACTATATTTATTCTTATTCTGCTATTTCCCTCTAGTCAGCAGTTCCTTCTAAGTATGCAACACAGTAAGAAAGAAGAAGTTTGTCTGGGTAATAGATGGTATCATACAGAAGGAAAAGATTGATTAATCTGTTGTTAGTCTAAACATTATTTCTAATAAAAATAAAGACACAAAAGCAATAAAAATAAACTCCCCCCTACAACAATCCCCCTTTTCTGCTCCTCTCTGGAGCTGACAACAACAAAAACAGGTAACCAAATCCCCACAAAAGTTTTCAACTGTCATTACTGCAGACATTTGTCAAAATCTTCGTTTTACCCCTTTCTCAAAATAATTGTTACATCCTAGTGCTCGTTCATTATGTTAGATAATGCCAATAACTCCTATTAACTAAATTTCTTTAACTTTTTTTGGATTCACTTTATAATCTCCACACTGCTGGTTCTCCTCTTCAGTGGTGCAGTCTCTTCCCCTCTTGAAGTCACTCTGATATCTTCTTACAATAAGAATTATACTCGCTATATTCAGTTTTATTACTTCCAACATTCCTATTATCTTCCAATTATCCCATAATTAAAATTTTCCCATCTTATACAATTTATCAATAAAGGTGAGTTTGTTTGTTTGTTTGTTTTTCCCAATAATACAAGAATTAAAATAAGAATGAAAATAATAACAATGTAAACAAGTGATTAAAAATAAAAATAAAAACTCCAACATGTAAAAATAAAAACCTGATCAGAAGGAAATCCACACCCATAAAGATATGCTCCACTTAAAAATCCCATGATTTGATTAAGATCTAAGATCAACACTTTTGAAAAAATTATTGTAATTAGAAATTCAAACTTCTAACAACATCATTAAAATCCGAAATTCACCAATAAAAAATTAGAATCAACCTCAATAGTTCAAACTGAATTTCAACATTTTAAAGTCACTATAGAACAAAATATTACAATTGAAATTGATTTGGGATGAAAAATCAACAGCTTTTAAAATACGATTAAACTCCACAATTATTAAAATGAAAGGTTCACAACTCAATTGTAACAATGTTATCAAACTGACACCCCAAACCCGTACCTATATGATTCAAGCCAAATTTCAAACATATTAGAACAATTTTTTTTTCTCCTAATGTCTTAAAATGTGAAAATCAAAAAACACAACAGTGTGATTAAAATCAAAGAATCTTAACAATGTAATCAAATAAAAGATTAAAAAACAACAACAATGGCTTAAAATAAAACAATCTTAATGTCTTCAAATAAAAAACAAAAAACAATGTGTTTAAAATAAAATAATCTTCAAATAAAAGATAAAAAACAATGGGTTTAAAAAAAATAATCTTAATGTCTTCAAATAAAAGAAAAAAATAGTAATGGCTCAAAATAAAAGACTAGAAAAAACATGTTTAAATAAAATAATTAAACTCAAAAACATAACGTCTGTAAAATAAAATTATTTTTAAAATATCATAATAATTAAATGTAATCTTTTATCCAATCAAATTTGTCCAATTCATATCTTTTTTTTTTTTTCTCATTCTTTATTTTAAATTTTGGAATGGAGATGCTTTTGATCTTATTTCCTTTACAATATTAGTAAATCTGTGATTTATTTTCTTTATTTATTTTTATAATTTAACATGGTCTTTGGTTCCCCTTTTTGTGTTGGCCTGTATCTAATATACAGTTGTGCCCATGCATTGGTGTTGCAGCATGTTCAGCTCCTACACCAATACATGCTTACACACTCCAATTAGTCAGATGTCCCCCTTTTTTGTGTTAATTCCCCTTTCGGCCTGGGCCTAGCTCCAGGCCACTTTTACATCTCTATGTTGCCTGTCAGATTAATCCAGCCAGCCTCACACCTTCAGAAACCTGTTAGAGAAATCTGAGATAAAGTTGTTAGTTTGTCATAATATAGTCTGTACATCAGTGATCCACTGCCAGTGCATGTCAAAGCTGCTCCAGGTCCCATCCTGTAAACAATTCAAAAGTCATCAATTCCATCGTTTTGTTCCATAATGAACTAATACCCCTTAATGTGAATTTTTTTATGAGGCCTCTATCCAATTCAATTTGGTCTGTGCACAGATTTTTGCCAATTTTGTTTTCAAATTTGTATCCATTATCTCTACCTTTCCCTGTGATTCTTAGTTTTACACCATCCCTAAAATCATGTTTCAGGCCCAATGCCTGCTCCACTACTTTAAAATATTCATTCTTCCAGTGTTTACCATTATTTAATCTAATTTTTCTAAAAAATCCATTTGTTTCTAGATTGTCACAACACTTAATCACTGCCTACCTGTACTCTTTGCTTGCTGGCCACCCCTCCGGCCATCCAGTATAGCTTTCAATCATGACTAGCAGGTATCTTTTCTTTTAACCTGTTCTCCCATATCTCTATAATCAATTATAATCTCCTACCCTCATTTTGTTCTTACAGTTTCTGATTCCTCTCAATATAATTTAAGTCTATAATCCATATTAGTTTTATTAGCATGTCTTTTACAGTCACCAGTTTACGGTTATTTAAAATGGCTTATTGGTTATTTGGCGATCTCAGACACCACTCATCCCAATATTGTGGCCTGTCATCTACTCACCTATAATTTTATTTACCTCCTCTAAATCTAGTTCCAAAAGTGTCATAACACCTGCTTAATCCCAATCAATTAGGTGTCCACTATTTTTCAGCAAGTATAATATCCTGAAAATTAACACTACTCCCCCTGTTAGCTCAATGAATAGGCTCAAAAATCTATCACTTTAAATTTTACATCAGTATGACCATATTTCCCCATACCCTATTAACCTCAGATTTAAATCTCTTCTCATTAATTGCTTCTACATCATAAACTCAACACTTCTTTTGTATGTTGCTTACTTGTAAACTTTAATTCAAATTAAATCAGTTACATCTATGTTGATAAATCAATTGAAATTTTACTTAAATAAAAATGTCTAAAACTGCATACCACCTTGTCTAGGTGTTTCTATTCATTGCTCAAAAATATTTTAATACCTCTTCACTATTCTGGCTAATTTTATAACCCTCCATCTAAATATTTTACTAATAATCATTCAGTTTTTGAATTTGACTCCACTTTAGATAATTAATTTTCTCAGCTATTTATTAATCTGTATGTGGTATCCATTCTTATTATTTTCTTTTGGCTACTACTGATTTTCTATGTCATTCTCAGTCTAGTTGCACCTACAGTTTTGATATACTTTTATAAGCTGACTAAAAATCACTTGATGTCCTTATTAGTTTCTTTAAGCTGTATTTTTTAACTTCACCATTGGTCATTAATATTTTCCTTTTACTGATTTCTTTACATGATTATCTGTGAAAGAAAATCGGTTTTCTTAAACTCTCTTATTCTTTTGTTTCAATTCTTCTTTTAGTATATTTTAGAACTATTAACTTTTAACTGATGATGTGAGTTCATTTCAATTTTTTATGTTTCAATCTCTTCTTTAAACAAAAATCACTTTTCTGTTACCAATCTTTTCTATTTTTTTTAATATCCAAATTTAATTTTGATTATTCAAAATAAGATTATGCTGTTAGTAAATCTTTACTTAAATACTAAATTCCATCAAAATTTCTAATTCAAATTATTTCTTCAGTTACCAAGAGCTGTCTCTTCCTCTTTAGTCACCACCATGCATTGTAATTCATCCTATATCCTTTTCAGTAAACCTCTGCAAATAAACAAAAATAGTTAAATATCATTTCAACCTTATACATTCATAATTCATTGTATATTTTCATCTAAGCCTTTTTCTTAGTTATTATTTACATGACACTAATAAATTCTGTCTCCTTCATATTACCTGTCATCATATGGTCTCAGATGGTTCTTGACAGCACCTTGCCCTTTACTTTACCCACAAGTTCCTTTTCCTGAGTGTCTGATCTCCAGACATACTTAGCAGTTTGCTGTGGTCCGGTTGGGAGGAGCCCACATTTCTGAGGCAGACTACTGATCTTTCACAGTGTCCCTCCATATTCGGATGCTCTAGGCCTATCAAGCATCACTGCTCCACTCCACAACCATCTCACTCAACACCCGCCTTCCTGTACAGGTGCCTGGCCTCGCGCGACAAATTCCTGGCTTAGGTTGCTCCGCTGGCCAGCAAGAGTCTTACCCGTCTTAGGAAAAATGTCTCATGGAGACCAGTAACTGCTCGTCCCCACTGCAACCTCCTTCTCAGTTTATCTTCAGAACTTGGTATCTCTGAGGCTAGGAAAACGTGCACTCAAGAACCACGTGAGCCATTAAGACCACATTTTAGAGTTTAACCAATGAGACAGATTTATTAAGTCTAAAATCAATTTGAACTCCAATTATAATTTGAAGTAAAGTTTGACATCTTCACTCCCATCCACTCAGCACTATGGTTTGCTTAGTCTGTAGCCAGAGCCGTATGCCTCTACGATGGTGGAGACTAAAAAACAAGACACAGTTGGGTTATTATTCATAAAACACAAATGATGACATGGTGTCCTACCATGTGGTATAATTGTTCAACATTATTACTGCTATCTCTCAGGGTTCATATTATTCATTGACCGCATGTTTATTTACTAAGAGCATGTTTTCCATATCTGAAATGTAATGTTCATTTATCAATTTCCTTCTTGTTGTTTATAATCTTAAATATAACATTTTGAACTCACTTCATCATGTTCATTAACATCTACTAAGTGTCCCTGATTTTTCTTTGACTCAGTGTAGATGATGGCTTAAGTAGTCTTATGCAGCTGACTTTCATAGATGAAAACAGCCAGTGTAAGCCATAACAAAAACATTTCTATTATTATTATTATTATTATTATTATTATTATTATTATTATTTTCTAAACTCAATCTTATCCTCTAACATCAAATCTCAGTTCTTCAAAATGTTACTTCCTCAAATTGTTACTGATTTTCCTTGTTTCTATCTCATCTGTTTAACAACATGTAATAATAAATAATTTTTTATAACTTTCTCTCTATAAATATTTTAAACATATTTTAATATCTTTTAAACTTCTCTTCTATTTTTTTCTATTATATCATAATTTGGACTTCTTTAATTCTTAGCTTTTAAGTTTTGCTTATACATTTTTTTTTTTCATTATCTTCCTTACATATTTGGTCATTAACTCTTCAGTTAACCAATTTCAAACAGTCAAATTTTCTTTTCTAATTTTTCTCTTCATCGATCGGAGACCCTCAATTAATTTTATCTATTTGCTGTTTAACAGCTTATTTTTCTTCTAATGTATCTATTCTAATGTTTCTTTAGTAGCTGGTCTTTATGTTGTATTTTATTTTCTCTGTATCATTCCCTATTATTATTATTTATTTATTTATTCTTTTTCTAATCAACAAACTAACTGACCTATTGTCTTAGTCATACTCATTTATTTAGCAAATTCATTTCTTTATTAATATATTTATTTGTATAACTTCAAGTTCCATTTCAACACATATAACTATATTAATATCTCTCATTATTTCTTCATTTCCCTTGTCTTTTATACTGCATTGTAATAGATCTTTCTTTAGTAGCTTATACTATATCCCTTATTATTATGTCAAAGTCTATCATTATTTGATCAAATATTTTTTAATATACTCTTTTAATATAATTTACTCTCTTCTGCATCTCCCTCAACTGTTTCTTCCTCATGAAAAAGGCATGGCTCCTTTTTTCTGACTTTCTTTTTGTTTTCTGCTAGAGCACTTCCTCTATTTTGCTCATCGTCTGTCTTTCTATAGCTGTTCCAACAAATGCCAAAATCATGCCACATTACAAATTACAACTTCTTTCCATTTCTTACTACCACAACATTCTTCTGGCCCCCTTTTCCATGTTCTTTAACTTGTTTGTAAAACTCAAATTCTCTGTTTCTCAAGATTGTAATCAATTTTACTGTTCAATCATTGCTCCACTAATTTTCACATTTAAGCTTATCATATATTGTTTCTCATTTCTTTATAAAAAAATTATTTTTTCTTTCTCTTAGTTCCAATCATTTACCACTTGTCCCATTGAGTTAACTTTGTGTGGGACTTTTTCCATATTTCTCACATTCCCAATCAAATTAATCCTCCATTTCTTTACACTTTCACTCCATCAAACCCACACAGTGCTTTCCACACACACCAATGAACCCCTGCATGTCACACCCACACAACATCCACAATCCACCAAATACACTTATCCTCTTCCAACAATCGAATTTCACCTGCAATAATAAACTTCCTGCACTTCCACAATTACTGAACTTTCACAATTTTAAATGACATTTAATTAAATTTCAAATACGCTTATATACAGCCGACTAAATATCTGTACACTATGCTTATTTCAACTATTAGTTAGTAACACAAAAGACAAACATTAAATCTTTACATAAAATATAATGCGCACTCTTCACAAGTCTCAATTTCTCATCACTCTATTTTACAATCACACACCACTAACTAAGTATGTATGTACTGGCCACTTAAGACGACAACATTAAACATTTACCCCTTTTATATTTTACACTCGCCTACTCAGGGGTGAGCCCGTCTGCGCTAGTGACCACACCTTGACCTAAATGAAGTCAACCAGCTACACACCTCTCACCCTCAGCGACTAAACTGTCCCTATTTTTAGATTATTCACAACCTGACCCTATAGCTGTCTTTAACGCTTGGACCGACTAAAACGTAGGGTTTTGCACCCGGACTGTTTGGGACCACCCGTCGGTCGTCCCTGGATTCCCACCCTTAGAGTCCACACACAGATATCCGTCGATATCTTGCTTGGGCAATGATTACAGTATCTCGCAGTGACAACAATCACCTAAACAGAACACCCAAGTATGGTATTCTGCTCAATTCAGTGCAGGCGCACAGCTCTAGGTCTGAACAGAACACCCACTAAACAAGCAAAAACAGTCAAAGTGTATCAACTTCTGTTCTGAACCACTTAGTGAAAGTCATATGACGAAACTTATAATCTTCCCTCGCCGCAGTACCCTCTGGACTGCCGCAGTACCCTCTGGACTGCACTCTTCACTTCAAAACATCTCACACGTCCCTCTGGACCGCAACACACACTTCCCCTAAAGGCCTGATAGACACTTATCGAATTATTCAAATGTCTGTAAATTTAACTATATCAATCCTACATATCACATGACATCAAATAATTTAGAGTAAGCCAATTGCAGAAATTCGATTTAACAGGTTTTCTGCTTACCTTCTTTTTCGGCGCCGATGATGTCAATGCAATACGACAGATCAATAACTTCCTCTCCCCCTTTTCCACGTCGGAGGTCACCAAATTGTTGGAATATCAATCCTATTCCATGCATGTTCAATTAAAAAGGTCAGGAGAGGGTTTTTCTTCAATGCCAAAAATATTAGTAATTTATTAGATACAAATGAATAATTCGATATACAGAGCTCTGGGTTACGTTACCCCAATGCAATACAAGAATTACATTCAAGAGGTTCGCAACTAACATACATTTCCTGACTCCAACATATATACACAACTGATACTAACAGGTGGAGCTTTGGTGTAACGTCACTTATCAGTCATTCTGCAGTCCCTTAGCTCTTGTACCCCAGACATACTTCCTCTTTCTGCAACCCTTCTCCGCATACCAGAACTGAACAATTAAGTGTATCTTTAATATATTTCACAACTTCTGTAAGAATCATGCACCTTGTGACATGTGCAGACTTCTTATTAGACAACAGTCTGGAACAAGGGTCCCTTGCACTATATTTATTCTTATTCTGCTATTTCCCTCTAGTCAGCAGTTCCTTCTAAGTATGCAACACAGTAAGAAAGAAGAAGTTTGTCTGGGTAATAGATGGTATCATACAGAAGGAAAAGATTGATTAATCTGTTGTTAGTCTAAACATTATTTCTAATAAAAATAAAGACACAAAAGCAATAAAAATAAACTCCCCCCTACAACAATACATACAAGTAACATGAAATAATAAATGGAAACAGCATGAGTTAAGTAATCTCATTTTGATTTTGGCTGCCGTTTCTGGCATACGCAAATGTAGCTATTAGGAAAATTGCCACCATGATGAAGCCAACAACAGCATCTCTGAGAATGGAGATCACTCTATCAATGACAGTTCGCATTGATGCCATGACATTGAGTCTGTGCTTTGCCAGGAGTTTGAGGAGGATCTGTTAGGAGCTGATGTTAACTGATTCTTATTTGTTTCTGCTTAAAGTTATCATGAAATCAAGTGAAACCATTAATTCATTAGCTATTTTTAATTAATCTATGGTTATTTCAAAAGCAGCACTAAAAACATTCTAGAGTCAGCATTCTATTTCAGTTGGGAATACTTATATGTGGTTATTGTACACCAATGGTTGTTGATTTGATTAGCACAAAATGCTATACCATCATAAAATCAGTTTAGGCTCAAAGTCAAGTCATTTTAGACTGAAGATATATAAAAATAAATACATTTGAAGAAGATTAAATCAATCAATAATAATAATACTTTATGTCTATGGAAGAAAGAGTTAATAAAGATAAAAAATGTGTAACATATCGGCATAGGAGACAAATGCTCTAAGGAGGCTAAAGATTGCAGAACAACGTCTGTCACTGGATCACCTCTTGAGATCCGAGGTGTGAGGTTTACACGATCACCACCTGGCTTCCGTTACATAAGGGCAAAAATAAATGTCCAAAACATAATTTACTCATACACATTTTACTACTTATTATGTCCAAAACAATGATATTGATATTATATGCTACTTTTGTGCCTCTTTTTTTCTCGCCTATTTACTGGGTTAAAAATCTTAAATTATTCCATCTCCACCTGCTGGTGAAAAAGCAGCTGGCGATCTTCGATCTGCAATCTATTGCTTTTCCTGCCGTTCCCGGATGTAATGTCAAATTTTAACAGTCGAATTTGAACCAATGAATTCATGGAAGCTAATATTTGAACTGAAATAAAATGAACTGAAAATTGCCTTTTGATTATACATAGTATTTTTAAACAGTATTGAATATTTTGTAAGTGAAATCTGGAAATTAAATATGTATTATTGAATTTATAAGTATGAAAACGTGTTTGAAATATTTTTAGTTGAAATATTCATAGCTTAAATAAACAGCTTTGTAAAATTTCTAGACCTAAAAATAGACCCTGGACTTTAATTCATTAAAATGCAAGCACGGGGCAGCACGGTGGGGCAGTGGGTAGCACCAGGGGCGTCACTAGACCCCATTTACTGGGGCACGTGCCCCAGTAAAAATCCTCAGTGCCCAATAAAATGCTTTGAGATACAATTTACTTTATATGCAAGTGTATTAATTAAGAGTGGTAATCCCAGAATAAAGTCGTTATACTCTATGTGCAACCGAACCAACGCTGATGAAAGCAATGTAGTTTAATCAAAATGCAAACTGAGCATGTGTGCAGAAAAAAAAAAAAACATAACCGCGTGCCTCACGCACCGCTCCTTCTTGACACTGACGTGCTGCTCTGCTCCCAGTGTAAGTCCCGGTAGTTAACATGCACGCCGAAAAAATAGCTGCCGTAATAGTCTTTTATACGGAGATGTCGGCACGCAGTAAGTTTTGCAAGTCGACAAAACTAAAGTTTTAATAATATGACAGTGATCTTATTTTGACTAAGTGTGGCTCCTGATAGATTTTTAGTATGAAGCAAAAAGGGATGAAGTCCGGGAGGTAAGACTTAATAAACCTAATTCTCGGCCATGAGTTGGGTCTAAGATAACACACAACTGATAATTCTAGAAAACATCTTTTTTGTATTCTATAGAGTTGTCCATAGAATTTCATTGTAATAAAATTAATATTTATGCAAAATATTTCTTAAATTATCTTTTCATCACTCCAGTTGTGTCTTTAGCATGTTTTCCAATTACGTTTAGAATTAATTTCTTATTTATTTGGAATAATAATTGTATAATAACAATAATACTGTTATTTATTTATAATTATATATATGTCGAAGTCAGAATTATTAGCCACCCCCCCCCCCCCCCCCCCCTTTTTTTTTTTAAAGCCATTTTAAGGACAAAATTATTAGCCCCTTTAAACTATTTTTTTTTCAATAGTCTACAGAACAAACCATCATTATACAATAACTTGCCTAATTACCCTAACCTGCCTAGTTAACCCAATTAACCTAGTTAAGCCTTTAAATGTCACTTTAAGCTGTATAGAAGTGTCTTGAAAAATATCTAGTAAAATATTATTTACCGTCATCATGGCAAAGATAAAAATTATTAGCCCCCTTTGAATATTCTTTTCTTTTTTTAAATATTTCCCAAATGATGTTTCACAGAGCAAGGAAATTTTCACTGTATGTCTGAAAATATATTTTCTTCTGGACAAAGTTTTATTTGTTTTATTTCAGCTAGAATAAAAGCAGTTTTTCATTTTTTAAAAGCCATTTTAAGGTCAAAATTATAACCCCCTTTAAGCAATTTATTTATTTATTTTGATAGTCTACAGAACAAACCATCATTATACAGTACAACAACTTGGCTAATTAACCTAGTTAAGCCATTAAATGTTGCTTTAAGCTGTATAGAAGTGTCTTAAGAACATCTAGTAAAATATTATTTACTGTCATCATGACAAAGATAAAATAAATCAGTTATTAGAGATGAGTTATTAAAACTATTATGTTAAGAAATGTGTTAAAAAAATTTGCTCTCCGTTAAACAGAAATATAGAAAAAAAAAATAAACAGGGGGCTAATAATTTAGGGGGGCTAATAAATCTGACTTCAACTGTATAATATAAATTATTATTTTTTTTTTTTTTTTTTGGAGGGGGAGCTGTGTCCCAGTAGAGCTTTATGTCTAGCAACGCCCCTGGGTAGCACAATCGCCTCACAGCAAGAAGGTCGCTGGTTCGAGCCCTGGCTGGGTCAGTTAGTGCTTCTGTGTGGTGTTTGCATGTTCTCCCAGTGTTCACGTGGGTTTCCTCCAGGTGCCCCGGTTTCCCCCACAAGTCCAAAGACATGCACTACAGGTTGGGTAAGCTAAAATGTCTGTAGTGTATGTGTGTAAATGAGTGTGTATGGATGTTTCCCAGCGATGGGATGCAGCTGGAAGGGCATCCGCTGCGTAAAATAAATGCTGGATAAGTTGGTGGTTCATTCCGCTGTGGCGACCCCAGATTAATAAAGGGACTAAGCCGACAAGAAAATGAATGAATGAAAATGCAAGCACTTGTTAATTCGGTGTATTATTTTTTTCAGTTTATATATATATATATTTTTTTTTTTTTTTTTTTTTAACACAATGAGTACACACATTATATAAATACAAACTTGAATGTGATTAATCATAATATTTTGAGCACTGAAAAAATTATAAATATATCCTGGAGAAACTGGTCAGTATCTGGTTCTTGCGGAGAGTTTATATAGAATTCAGAATCCCTTGTTATTATCTTAAACATTATTTAAGCATTTGTTTCGGTGTGTGTGTGTGCCATTAAACAGAAGAGAGACTCTTGCACACATCCTTTTGGAACACACATCCATCACATAAGTCTCTAAAATATAGACAATTTAGGAAGTCAAGAAAAAAAAAAAAAATATATATATATATTACATTTCTACAAGCTGCACACATGATTAATGCATTAACAATTCTTATAGTTACTTTAAATATTTAATGACTTCTATGCAAAATTCAAATAAAAATTTGCACGTGTACCTTGTTTCTATCTCTGTTGCTGTTACGAAACACATGAAGTCATAAATATATAACAAAGCAAAGATCTATACTCTGATATACTCTGCATTGTTATGAAAATCATCATAATCGTGGGCCTAAGGCTTCATCATTGTCATCATTATTGCACAGACATGATTACCAAGATATGTTTGAAAGATAACAGCAGACGGTTTTTGTTGTTTACTTTTGTCTTGTTTATCTCTTGTTGGGCTCCTGGCATTGAAAAAAGAAAACTGATTTTCACAAAATCCTGTATAAGAATGCAGGCATGTCTATAAAAGCTTGGTGAAAATATTTCCAGTTGTTTCCCAATAGTATTTAAATTAAGTACAAACCAAACCGTTTGATCTGTGCTATATAAATTGATCAAATGTGATGTCATTTAGCATGTCACCTGTCTAACGGTGTGTTAGTGTAAATTAAAAGAAAAAACTGAACATGTTAAATAAATGTGGTCACTCATGACAAACAACATACAGTATACATGCATAGATATAGAGTTTTTTAAGATCTAGAGTTTTTCCAATGTAACAATGGAAAGTAGTTTAAAAAGTGGTGTGTGTGTGTGTGACTCCTTATGAAAGGCAAGGGGAGCACAGACAAGAAGAAAGATGATGAATGTAGTATGCTTCCTGCAGCTCTCATAAACAAGCTTGAAGGAAAGGATGTTGGACCCTTATTCTCCCAAGTGTACTAAAAATGTGTCAACAAAACGGAAACAAAGAAAAAATTTCAACTAAAGAAAGATGGAATGCACCTCTCTCTGTCATGGTGGCTTTGTTTGTGTCATAAACATCCAAGACTGTATACATTAAGATTCAATTCCCATGGTAAAAAAATCTCAAATGCTACAACATAAAAAAATTATGACATGAAGGTAAGATATTTAAACGTTTCCATACGTTTTAAACATACAAATTTGTAAGTTATCTTCAAAAAATGTAAATAATCGTAATAGGCCTACACTTCAAAGATAGCATCAAGTGAACAAATACACTCACCGGCCACTTTATTAGGTACAACTACTGTCCAACTGCTCGCTTCTATTTCTAATCAGCCAATCACATGGCAGCAACTCTATGCATTTAGGCATGTAGACATGGTCAAGACGATCTGCTGCAGTTCAAACAGAGCATCAGAATGGGGAAAAAAGTGATTTAAGTGACTTTGAACGTGGCATGGTTGTTGGTGCCAGGCGGGCTGGTCTGAGTATTTCAGAACCTGCTGCTCTCTTGGGAATTTCACACACAACCATCTCTAGGGTTTAGAATGGTCTGAAAAAGAGAAAATATCCAGTGAGCGGCAGTTCTGTGGATGCAAATGCATTGTTGATGCCAGAGGTCGAGCGGAGAATGGCGAGACAGACAGAAAGGCAACAGTAACTAAAATAACCACTCATCACAACCGAGGTATGCAGAAGAGCATATCTGAACGCACAACACATCCAAGCTTGAAGCAGATGAGCTACAGCAGCAGAAAACCACACCTGATGCCACTCATGTCAGATAAGAACAGGAAACTGAGACTACAATTCGCACAGGCTCACCGAAATTAGACCATAGAAGATTGAAAAAAGTTGCCTGGTCTGAAAAGTCTCGATTACTGCTGCGACATTCGGATGGTAGGGTCACAATTTGTATCAATGGTTCAGGCTGGTGCTGGTGGTGTAATGGTGTGGGGGATATTTTCTTGGCACACTTTGGGCCTATTAGTACCAACTGAGCATCGTGCCAATGCCACAGACTACATGAGTATTGTTGCTGACCATGTCAATCCGATTGTGATCACAGTGTACCCATCTTCTGATGGCTACTTCCAGCAAGATAACGCACCATGTCATAAAGCGTGAATCATCTCAAACTGGTTTCTTGAACATGACAATGAGTTCATTGTACTCAAATGGCCTCCACAGTCACCAGAACTCAATCCAATAGAGCACCTTTATGATGTAATGGAACAGGAGATTCGCATCATAGATGTGCAGCTGTCAAATCTGCAGCAACTGCGTAATGCTATCATGTCAATATGGACAAAAATCTCCTTGTTGAATCTATGCCATGAAAGATTAAGGCAGTTCTGAAGGCAATTGGGGGTCCAACCCGGTACTAGTAAGGTGTACCTAATAAAGTGGCCGGTGAGTGTATATGTCTAATGTATATTTGTGCATTTAAACAGTTCATTGTAGGCTACTGTATATTGAGAAACACACAGGTTTTATGTCATATAGAATTAATTTGGTGCACTGTAATTAACAGGCACGTGCAGAGGTGGGGGCTTTGGGTGCTTGAGCCCCTGCCCTTTTTTCCTGGGGATAATTATTATTTTTAAAATACTAATAATAACAATATAATATATGTATAAGTTAATGCGTGTTCTTTTAAAGACAGCTTTCCCTGTCAGACAATAAAAAACTAAATTTTATGTATATCTTGGTTTTAAAAACAAATACCATAAAAGTCACTGGTTACAGGTTTCCTGCTTTCTTCAAAATATTATTTTGTGTTCGACAAAAGCAAAAAAAGTCAAATAGGTTTGGAACAAGTAAAAGGTGAGTAAATGTGACAGAATTTTCAGTTTTAAATGAACTATCCTTTTAAGGCTGAGTATATGGTGAATTTAGGATGAAATCTCCTTTAATATATTTTATTTATTAAAGTACAATTATTATTTAATAAAAAGTGCCCTTTTTTCCACTTGAGCTCCTGCACCTTAAAAGGTCTCTGCACGTCCCTGGTTAATTAATGATTCTGGGTTATATACTATACAAACTAATTTTTTTAAATCATGACTGTAGAAATAAAGTTTCAAATAGAAGTCCTTTGCTCTTAGTGCTTCCAACCATATGCTTGAGTTAAAAAGTGTGATTCAGAAAAGAGTAAATTGAGTTTAATTGGTAAAAGCTGGATTTTGTGTCTAAGTAATGGTCATGTAGGTCAGCAAAACACATTTTCCACTCTGAAAAAAAAAAGGCTTTAAAATAAAGAGAGCTTTGCTGAGAGAGATAATGTCAGCTCAGAAATGTCTTTTCAGTTCATTTAATCTAAAAGGTTGTGTGGCAGAATGTTGCAAAACAATGTAAACAATGTAACGATGGTCTCTTACCATTAATCCATATGTTCCGATGTTGTACTTTTGAGTCTCGAGTGTAATGACCGTGATCCAGCACGTTGTGGGAGTGTTTTCCACCCCCGCATGCGTCGCAGTAATGAAGCTGATCCGCTTAATATGGTAGTAAATTAAATGCAGTGCTGATGAGTGCCAGAGAGCTGCACGACAGGAGCTGAACGACCAGGCATCAGGTCTGCTTTATAAACACATTTTTAGGACAAAAATCGCGTTGACTGTGTTTCAAAATGCCTGATTACACTGGCTACTGGAAAATGATCTCCAACAATAACTTTGAGGAGTATCTCAAAGCTCTTGGTAAGTTTTTTTTTTAATTGTTATTATTATTCCTTGATTTATTTGGATGTACACTTTATTAAAAACGCATTTTTTACGTTACTGAAACATAGGGAGAAAATATCTGGTATTTCTTAACTTAGGTAGCCTAATATTTGCTCAGATGTCGACAAGTCTGTTGGATAACTTTGTTAGGCTAACTTTAACGTAATTGATAACTGACAATTCTTTGAAATCGCTGTCTGACTCACAGACATCTTATAGCCAAGTGTGTAGCTACCAATTAGGAATTTTAGCAGTGAAATATCCCATTTAGCACTTGAACTGTAAATATTTAATACAATTTTAGAGGCTATAACGTTAACTAAAAAAGAAGTAACTAATAAAAGCAGGCTATCATTGAAGACCGCTAAAAATTAACAGTAACTATTTTTTTTGTTACTATAAACCTATCGTCTGCAAAATAGCCTTCATTACTAGGGTTACCACACATTTTGTGCTGTAAAAATGCTTTACAGTTTATTTTTACGTTTTAGCCTAGCTCCAAGCAAATCACTGAAGCAGAACTACTAAGTGACGTCAAAAGATGAGTCTCGCAGCCGCCTTTCTACTGCAGATATCTATTTTTTCACCAGGTAAACAGATCTTATGTCCGAAAACCTCGTTCAAACGTTAATCCAAATCGGAAAAGTAAAAAAATCGCGGTGTCTGGAACCCTAAAATGTGTGTTTAGTGCAAATTGAATTGTTGTCACGCTGACGTAAACAGCGTGCGCTATCGGAAAAGCTCTTGAACTAGGCCTGCATGATCGCGACGTTAAATTGAGTTTCGGTGTTCGTTTGTCACGTTTATTTTGTTATTTAGTATCAAAATTAACAAAAACGCCTCATATTGTGTTTTACTTTTAAAAAATTGTTTATATATATTACTCTTTATTCGTCTTTTGTATTGCGGGTGTAAACACTTTTCTGTTATTTTGTAGAACTGATACCTTTTTTTCTTCTGTGGGTAAGTAATAGAAATAATAACAAATGCAGTAACTGGTCAAACAACTTGAGCTACAAACCAAGCTTATGACATATCCTAAGAACTATCTTTTATCTTAAAATTCCAGTTTGTAACAAGCAGCATAAAGAACTGTTTTGTAGCCTACTGCTAAAAAAATCAATGGAAGTGAATGAGAATGGAAGTCTTGACACATTTAAGTTACTATGGTAGCATGAAAGACATCAGAAACAGAAACAACTCAAGAATTTCCTTAGGGGTTTCATAAGCTCTGCGGTACACTGAACTCAATGATACTTGAATGTTTTGTTCTACATCATAAGACTCACCCCAAAAGTTTTATCAAACTTCAAAAATCACATATTTGGCTTGTTGGGATTTTAGAAATTTCACTTCAACAAATGTACGTTACATTGGATATATCCTACACTCGAAATCAGAGTGGATTGTGGGTGTAAAGTAGTAAATAAAAGGCATTGAAGACTCATTTTGCATTGAAGTAGGTACTATAAACTACTTTTAAACTTGAACAACTATAACAAAAGAATGTAGGCTAGCATGATTATGAGTGGAATTTGGACATACAATACTATATCTATCATGCTGACATTGTCACATAAACCCCCTTCACTCCCATTCATAAATGCTTTCCTGTGTCCTCATGAGATGGTAAAGTGTCCATTGTATGCACACTTCAGAATCCCGCCAGAAGTAGTAAGTCATCTGGGTGGTACTTGTCATCTTTTTTCCCCATATACTGTAGGAATTTGGATGTAATACTCACATACTTACATCACCTAAGCTACTATTTAATATGAAAGTATGTGATTTCAGAGACTGTTATAAATGGCAGACACCTAATTGAATACGGAGCGGCTTTAGATGACTACTAAATCATTCAGTATAAGAGCTGTATTTAATTGTATCTATGCATGTATGTTTTTTAATTTATTTATAATATTATTTATTTTTTATTTAATTTTATATATATATAATTTATTTATTTTTGTTTGTAAAATGTTTTTTATTTACTTATTTATTTACTTATTAATTTTTATTTATTTATTTTAATTTAAATATTTATGTATCAAGTATTAATTTTTATTTTTATTTATTCATTTAAATTTGTTTTTAATTATTTATATATATATTTTTAATTATTTATTTTTATTTATTTAATTTTATTCATTTACTTTTATTTATTTATTTTTATTTATTTATATTTATTTTTATTTAATGAATTTTTTATGTATTATTAATTTGTTTATTTTTATTTATTCATTTTTATTTATTTTAATTAAATTTTTTTAAATTAGTATTTGCTCTGTACGTCCAACCAATCAGACGTTCCTTTGAAGTCTGCACTTCAGTGCCATTGATCATTCTATTGTCAATGTTTGAGTTAGGACGTCGGTCACACCCCTCAGCTTAAGGAACACATTTATTCCTAAACGAAGTACTATTAGAAGTAAATATATAGTTATATTAATTATAATATAACAATAGCCACTGGAATTTTTTTAAATAAAGCCGTTCAATATTGAAGCAAACAAGTGTACATGCCTATTTTGTAACTTTTGTAACTTTTATTTTTACCCCAAAGATGTTAATGTTGCCATCAGGAAAATTGCTGTTTTATTAAGACCTGACAAAGATATTAGCCAGAATGGAGATCACTTTGTCATCAAGACTGTCAGCACATTCAAGAACTACGACATGGACTTTGTAGTTGGTCAGGAGTTTGAGGAAGACCTGGGTCCCGTTGATGGCAGGAAATGTATGGTGAGTGCAGCACAGTATTCACCGACCGACATTTTCCCTTCACACAATAAGTATAATCCACAAGTTTGAATGATGGAGAGGAAAAATTGACAAAGCAGAAATTGTAGCGTTTGTCTACTGATTTTCAGTCTTTGGTCTAGAAATGGCTCAAATAACTGCTTTCCCATTTGCTTTCTGTTCACTTGAATGCCTTATTTTATTGTAATCCCCTCATGTGTACATGGAATGCAGATAAGTAGAGAAAGCCATTTAAAAGTACAATGACTCAAATATTAAGCAAAAGCTCCACAGTTTTATCCTTGTTTCAGTAATTCAGTTGTTCAGCTTTTGGTGGCTGTTGTCATACTCCAAACTCTCTCTTTTTTTTTAATGATTAACGGTTCAGTCTCATAAAAATGTGTCTAAGGCATGCATTCATTTATCTGATTAAAACGAGAACATGAGCTGAATAAATGAATTATATCACAGAAATCATATCCAAGCTGCCAACCCCAAGTTTCTTTAGATGAAAGTGTCTGACAAATTATGAAATGTGAATGAAACTTGCATTTATATTTTAATGGCGTGCAATTAAATGGTGAAACATTATTAGTTGGGGCTAGTTCACTCACAAATGATAATTCAGCATTTATTCACCCTCAATTCATTCCATACTGTAAGTAATTAGTGTTTGTCCTTTCATTAAAAATGTCTATCCGACTCTTTGCTTCACAATTTATCAATTGAGCTGTTTAATCCAAGTTGTTTGAAAAGACACAATCACTTTTTGTAAAAAAAAAAAAAAACATTCATTTTGGCTGCCAAAGATTCATATTTGGTCTCAAGAACCCGTTGAAGTTCATTCATGTAAAACTGGCATGTTTTAGCTTCAACAATCCATCCCTAAATATAATTTTATATATAACTAGGCTCATTATTCGTGACTGCATGTATAAAAATTTTGCAATCCCACAGACCACCATCACTTGGGACGGAGACAAGCTTGTGTGTGTCCAGAAAGGGGAGGTTGAAGGCAGGGGCTGGACCCACTGGATTGAAGGAGATGAACTTCATTTGGTATTTATACTAAACTGCACCATACACACTCATTTTTACCTCGTTGAACGAGTGCATGCTTGATTGTTTTGGAACCCGCAAGTTGGTGCGCAACATATGCTAACTGATGCTCCATGTGCTCACCGATGTGAATTAGAGGCCTATTGTGCCTCAAACGCCAGGACGTTATTATCATTTCAAGGCTATTGTGCTGTTGAACTCATTTGCAACGTTACCAACAGATGTTCGACCACATCTGTGCAATGTTGCGCTTAATTACACTAAGCAAACCCTTTGACAAAAGGGCATCTGAGGGCTGAGGAATAATCTATAATCAGGCTTATACTGCCACCTGCTGGGGTGAGAAATGCTGCAGTCTAATTTTACTTGATTACTGTACATAAGGGCATAGTTCACCCAAAAATGAAAATTGTCATGTACTCTTCATTGACTTCTTTCAAAGCTTGTTTGAGTCTCTTTTTTTGTTAAAGACAAAAGAAGATATTATGAAGAAAGCTGAAAACCTGTAACCATTCAATTGCATAGTATTTGTTCCGCCTACTGCGATTGTCAAAGGTTATATCTTTTTTCAAAATATCTTTTTTGTGTGTGTTCAGCAGAAGACAGAAACTTATATAGGTTTATAGCTACTTGATAGTAAATTAACAGAGTAAAGTATCATTTTTGGGAAGACTATTCCTTTCAGTATTATTTTGCTGGATTTGCACTTTTATTCAAAATGATTGCTGAACTTTTTACTCTTTGCAATTTTTTGTTTTACTTAATGTGTTTTATATTCATGTTTGTTTATACATTGTTCATTTGTTTTTATACAACATAATGCCAAAGTTCTAACCTCAGAAGAGCTAACAAATCAGTGTTTTATTAAATAATAATAATAATAATAATAATAACCCTGATTTTCAATCTCAACAAATTATTTGTTGTTCTGATTAATTGACATATTCAAACTGTTTTTTTTTTTTCATTATTTTTGTGCCTAATGTGCAATACTATTTGATTGTTTTATTTTTTTTCTTGAAATTTTACAAATATCCAAATAACAATTATACTAATTTTTTTGTATTCATGCTCTGCAATCTTACTAGGAGTAGATAATTCATTAATTATTTAATAAAAAAAAACATACGAACATACAAAACTTTTTATAATTTTTTATAAACCTTTCCCAGTGTTGGGTTGCGGCTGGAAGGGCATCCGCTGCGTAAAACATATGCTAGATAAGTTGGCGGTTCATTCGGCTGTGGCGACTCCTTGATTTAATAAAGGGACTAAGCAGAAAACACAATGAATGAATGAATACGACTTTGCTCTGTCAGTCTGACGAATCACTTTGATATTTATTTTACTTCATTTATCGCTTTTAATTTTCCATGAAACATACATTTTATCTATTGTTTTTGCTTTTGCTAGGTTACTTTTACTTTTTAAAAACTTTAAATACAATTTAAAGCTGTACTTGATGATGTTTATGATGATAATAATAATTATTATTATTGTTATTATTGGGGCTGCGCAATGGTGCAGTGGGTAGCGCTATTGCCTCACAGCAAGAAGGTGTTGGTTCGAGCCTCTTCTGGGTCAGTTGGCATTTCTATGTGGAGTTTGCATGTTCTCCTCGGTTCGCGTGGGTTTCCTCCGGGTGCTCCGGTTTCCCCCACAGTCCAAAGACATGCGCTTTAGGTGAATTGGGTAAGCTAAATTGTCCCTAGTGTGTGTGTGTTAATGAGTGATGGGTTGCGGCTGGAAGGGCATCCTCTGCGTAAAACATATGCTGGATAAGTTGGCGGTTATCACTCCGCTGTGGCGACCCCAGATTAATAAAGGGACTAAGCCAAAAAGATGAATGAATGAATGAATAATAATAATTATTATTATTATTAGGTGACGCAGCCTCGGCTGGGTCAGTTGGCATTTCTGTGTGGAGATTGCATGTTCTCCCCGTGTTCACGTGGGTTTCCTCCGGGTGCTCCGGTTTCTCCCACAAGTCCAAAGACGTGAAGTACAGGTGAATTGGGTAGGCTAAATTGTCCGTAGTGTACAGTATATTTGTGTATGAGTGTGTATGGATGTTTTCCAGTGATGAGTTGCAGCAGGAAGGGCATCCGTTGCATAAAAACATATGCTGGATAAGTTGGCGGTTCATTCCGCTGTGGCGACCCCGGATTAATAAAGGGACTAAGCCAAAAAGAAAATGAATTTATTATTATTATTATTATTATTATTATTATTATAACAATAATACAAATAAAAGAATACACTTTTACTTGATTAAAATAATCTGACCGAAAATATACTTGAGTAAAATGTTCATTATCTGTACTTTTACTTGAGTATAGATTTTGTGAACTTTACACCTTTAGAGAAATCCAACTTATTTGAAGTCATTGGGTAATAATGTGGTTGATTAATACTTTAATTGACTCAGGTTATCAACAACTTGAGTTCTATTATAATATAGCATAATATATTGTTACATTTTTATGTGTATTTTTCTGTCCAGGAACTGAGAGCAGGCGGAGTTGTGGGCAAACAGATTTTCAAGAAGTCTTAAACCAATGTTGTGTAGTGGTGCCCTCTGCTGGAGAAGAAAAAAAAACAACCATCATAGTCAGAAGTGTATCGGTCCATCCTCTCATTCATCAGTCTGTGTTTACATTTTCTGGAAGTGCCTCTCATCAGACTAAGCTATTCCAGTGTGTTTAGTTAATATAACAGACACCTGTATTACATGTATGAATTGTAAGTATGGTTGGTCTTAGTCACTAAATATTGACTTCTGTCTAAAATACTTTCTCTAACATCTGAGCGTCTTTCTGGCTGGAGGAGAGATATCAGGTCTTGACCCCCACAGCAAATCCAAATCTTTTCTTCTTTTCACAAGCTGTAAGAGGATAAATGTGGTGAGAGATGATGTGATGATGGTGTATGTTCAGTTCCTGCACTGCTGCATCTAATGGAGATGTAAAATCTGTGTTCTAAAACTGTACAAATAACAACTGATTAAATGAAGAAAGACTAACAGATAAGAATTGCACAGGTTTTTATTGGTGTGTGATTTGAATGAACAATAAGACCATGTGCATGAGTTTCCAATTTTGTGTGTGTGTGTGTGTGTGTGTGTGTGTGCGTGTGTGTGTGCGTGTGTGTGTGCGTGTGTGTGTGTGTGTGCGTGTGCGTGTGCGTGTGTGTGTGTGTGTGTGTGTGTGTGTGTATTGGGAACCTTCGATTTGGCCTGCCATCCCATGTGAGAGGGGAATGATAGGGATGGTTTTGAGATTGTCAATTTAAATTTATTGTAAACCTTTTGTTTTATTGTTAAAATTCAACTAAAATTAAAGGTTTCAATTAAATGGCGTAAATTAATCAGATTTTGTTTAAATGTACATACTGTACATGCTGTCACCCGAAAATGCAGAGACTTTGGGGAGCAAATCAAGTCAAGAGCAGACTCTGCTTGACTAATGTATTCCACTGTTATAAACGTGATTGTTTGTTTTTATTGCAATAAGTTATCTTTTAAAATTAGATTTAAAACATGCATTAGATAATACAATTTTAGGTAATGTTTATTTTGAAAAAATATTAAATAAGCTAGGAAATGACCCATAGCAATTTTAATGTAATATAGTTTGGTCAGCCCACAGCTGTCAATTATATTTGGTTTTTGGCCCTTCATATGAAAAAGTTTGGGCACTTCTAAAATATATATATATATATATATATATATATATATATATATATATATATATATATATATATATATATATATATATATATATATATATATATATAAAATGGAGGAATGAAAAAGACATAATATCTACATTGCAAAATTACTATTTAACAATGACTATTAATTACAGGCAGAAAAGTTAAATGGGTTCAAGGCACATCAGTCAAGAATTTGTCTCTTAAAAACTTGTTTACACACCACTCCACAGACTCGCATTTCCTGCAAAAAAAGAAGAAAATTAATAATCAATTAAGTATTTTAATAAAAATGTATTTGAAAGTTTATAAATGAATCCTCAATAATAAAAATTGCGCACACCCGTTTATCATATGGCTACTTAGTTTAATAGTTAAAAAAAATGTATAGTCTAATATAATAAAATTATCTTATATTAAAATATAAGATAAGAAAAAATACATCTACTGTACAATAACTGCCAGCTAAATGTACATTGCCTTATTTACTGAATGGTTATTCTGCAAGCAAACGTAAATTGCACCTGTTTTAATCAACCTTTTCAATGTTTAATTAGTCAAATGTTTTGTGATTTTATTAAGTTACTAAATGTTTATATTTTAGTATTCGGTTAATGTTGTAAAAAGATTTATGTTATTATTTTTATTTAATTATAAAAAATATGATAGTTAAGTTATAAGTATCAGAATATCAAAGACCCTGATCTTTTAAACAATAGTTTAAAACGAATTTATAGCCACAGTCAGTAGTAATCATAAATATATGAGCACATTGTTTAATAATAAATAAAATATTCCATAAAGTCTTATAATAAAGTCACTAATTGGATTTCTGCTTGTACACATTTAAAATATATTTGTTACTGTAATATGTTGCTGCTTCAGTGTTTGTGTTATCTCATTAACTAAACTGTAGACAAGTAACGCTAACAACTAACAAGAAGCAGCCAAGTGTAACCTTCCATAACACAACAGACAATGACCTCATTTGAACCTCGACTTTATACAAACTTACCACATGTAACTCGTCCCCTTTAACCCACTGCGTCCATCCTCTTCCCTCCTTCTCTCCTTTCTGCACACACACCAACTTATCCTCTTCCCAGTTCACGATGGTCTAAAAAGCAAGGACAGAAACATTGAGAAAGATGAAGCTGCAACTGACTCACATTTATTTGTTTATTTGTCTGTAGCAATGAAGGAATATGTTTTCAGCACATGAAAGCTATCATGCGTCATCTCCTCTCAGCCTGATGAGTTGTATGAACACTACTTTTACTTTCTTATTGGACCAAAAAAATCTCTCATCCAGAAAATGTAGAATACTGCTTGATTTATACTTTTTGCTGGTGCGGCGTCACGGACCACCTCACGAAACAGGCAAAGTTTTAAGCCTGATTTTTATTATTATTATTATTATTATTATTATTACTATTATTATTATTTTATTTTTATTTTGTTAAGAACACTTATTAAAAATCTAAAAACTAAAGACTTTTTTTTATTGACCCACTCAACAATTCACACATTACTATCTGGCTATAGTTTGTCCTCTATATGCTAAATAGGCAATAATGGTCCAACATTCCTGACCATAATCACCAATAAAGCCTAAAAACAGGGCTGTATGTTGTAAACCAATAGGTTCCAATATTCCTTTCCAGTTATCAAAGAAGTAATTTGTGACTTCAATTTAGTTTTATAAATATTAAATTGTTTTAAATTCAAAATTGTAATGTATACTTCAGTGTAAAACCAATAAATGGGGGAAAAACATAGCCTATTCTGTAATTGTGTATTAAAACCACCTGGGTCTCCACTTTTGCGATGGCCTCTCTTTTCGGTTTTAATAAACTTATTCCTTCAAGTTTTTCTAAACTTTTTAACAAAAACTATCCTCCTTTCTACTACTGTTGCAATTTCTAGCCAAGAATTATGGGTCATCTGGTTATCCCTATGATCATGCATGGACGGATCATAAAGATGTCTGTACAGGCGTACTTGTTTCAGACAAAATCTCTTCAAAGTGATTCATATTCAACTCAAATCAAATGCAGCGCTATGCGAACTGTTCGATCAAGTCTCAAAATTTTGTGCGCTCCACCAACCGAAATCATGTTGCGCGCACCCAAATCAAACCTCTGCAAACACAGCAATGATGTCACATTCACCGTGCTCACTCAAGTATAGTATAAGTCGAGTATAAACCAGGCTTCATAATAATAATATAAATATAATACACTTATTATTATATAATACTAATACACTTGATGGATGTTAAGTCCTCATCATTAGTCAACATTTTGGGGGGTGATATTTGATAGCAGCTTGTCATTTGAATGCCACATTTCAAACGGATGTAAAACTTTTTGTTTTTTTCGTCTTAAAAATGTTGTCAAACTTCAACATCTGCTATCAAAATCTAACTCGAAAAGCTCATTCATGCTTTTATGACATGCTTTTGTGACTGCCCATATGAAGATGTCTGCCCTGCAGCAGCCTAATAAACAAACTTCAGTTGGTTCAAAATGAAGCAGCTGGAGTGCTAACTAGAGATATGATCATATTAGTCCGGTTCAGTCAGCATTGCACTGGCTCCCATTAAAACCTTGTGTACACTTTAAAACCTATTGATTATTTACAAAGCCCTGAATGGCTTAGCTACACAGTATTTGAGTGAGCTTCTGTTGTGTTTATTTACTTTCACTATCTTCAAATAATTCTGGCCAGTGGATTATACATAGAATATCAAAATTGACTGCAGGCAGTATAGGTCTTTTTCATGTCTGGCGCTTAAACTCTGGAACAGCCTTCCTTGCACAGTTAGGGAGGCAGACGCATTCTGTCAGTTTAAATCTAGATTAAAGAGACATCTCTTTGCAGTAGCATACACATAAAACACAAACGCAAAACTTTAAAATTCAAATCCTTAAGGGATTGTAAGGCTGCGTTAATCAGGGCAATCAATACTGTGAACCCTTCCCAAAAAGACACTGTAAGAAAAATGTAATCTATGCCTATGTTAGTCTGTCTGTGTTTCCTTTTCCTGAGGTTCACATAATCTTGGTTTTGTTCCATATGTGTTGAACACCATTTTGCTCGTCTTTATCATCTTTTGGTGTAGCAAGGCAAGGGCCAGCTACTGTAGTAGGACCTGTGTGAGTAAATGTCAATGATCTGGATAGAAGTCAACTTTGGGCCTGAGTGTGATAGAACCCTGATAGTAGGGGCTACGCAAGTACATTTCACTCCACTGACCTCAATAGGCATATTGTAGCTGTACTGGCACTAGAGGTTGGAGCTATATCTTCCTTTTTAGTGTGTACATCTTCCGTGCTGAAATATTGGTTTAAATCCCACTTGGGTTGAGTAGAACTGGAGGGCTTACATAGGTGCCATAACTCAGGTGAAGGTGAATGCACTGAAGACAAACTATTAGGAGCAATTTACTAGCAACTGATAATATATTGTCATTAGAGTCTTATTAGTGAACCATCTCAAATTCTAGAAATGACTTTCTGAATCAAAACGGAAAGGTGAAGTTGGTGACATGACCCAGATGGGGTGAGAGCACTGGAGACCAAGTAACCGAAGATGTGAAAGTAAATCTAGTGATTGAGACTAGAGGAGAGGTGGGCAACAGCGATCCTGAAGTACCAATCAAATGCACCTGAACTCAGAATTGTTTTTAAACTACAGTCAGTTAAGTGTTATAAGGGATGGAGCTAAACTTTGAAAAACAGTGACCCTCAAAGACCAGAAATTACCCACCCCTGTACAAAGGCAGGGATTTTTAGCTTCCTTTTTGGTACACCTTTAATTCATGCCAGATTTTTGTTTAGGTTATAACTGATCACTAATATTGGTCCTTTGACAGGCTTTCATGGGGAAATAGCTTTCTCCTGTCACTGTGATTTGAAGGAGAGAAACCTAACATGTTGGTTGACCTAACATTCCCTGAGCACCAGGTGTTTGCAGGATTAACCTGGATTTAAGATTCAATAGGTCATTGTATGTAAATCCTATTTACAGAACTGGCAATCACTGAGTCAACCATCACAACATAACCTACTGTAGAAAAAAAAATGTTCCCATCTGAGTACAACATAAGCAATTTGGGGATACAATGATTTCACCAGTCAGAATGTGTTTCAGTCAGATTTAAGGAATATATATTGTGTTAATGTAATAACTTTAAGTTTAAATCAATGTTTAAGGTACCATTCTTACTCACCTACACTAGAATTCCCTCTGATTATATGGGTGAGTTAGGGTTAGATTTAGGGGTAGGGATTGATAGGGTCAATACAAGAAGATTTTGGTCAGAATTGTTGTTCCGGGATCAACAAATATGTTAATCCTGGAGCATTTTTTTACCTGTCAAACACAATTTAGCATGGTGCTAACAAACAAAAAAAAAAGTTTAGTTTTTTAGGTCACTTACCATACATTTCCTGTCATCTACACCAACCAAATCCTCCTCAAACTCCTTTCCAACATCAAACTCCATGTCGTAGTTCCTAAATGTGGTGAGAGTCTTGATGTATAAATGATCACCGTTCTGAACAATCTCCTTATCTAGGATGAGATAGTTGGCAATTTTTCTGATGACAACATTCACATCTGTAAGTTAAATAAATGTAAAAACAATCAATCATAGCTGTATATGGTACATGAGCCAATTGTTACTAAATCTGGTCTGCCAGAGGTACTTAAACTCGACAAAATGCAACTACATATTTCCCTTATTCCAACATACTATTTTCTGTAAAATCCTATATACCTTGTTCAGCAAAGGAAAGTATTTTCACAGGGGTAGAATGAATAAATAAATGTAAAATGAAGTGTGAGCCTACCTAGAGCCTCCATGTATTCATCAAAGTTTTCATTGCTTGTCATTTTCCAATATCCATTCATGTCCACGGGAGACATTTTGGCTGCTTTCTTGCGCGTGTCCTTTGCGCTGATGTTTCGACATCAAGGTGCAGGGTGGCATTTCAAATCACAGGGCACAAGTTGTAATCCTAAAGCCAATTAGAGCCTTTGGATTATCTCAAAGAGCATTTACTCATGTGGTGGGATGCTTTTCTCTTTTATTTTTGTTGTTATTGTTGTACAGGAGCTCTGTCAGCAGGAGTGAATTCCAATGCATCTCATGAACTCATGTCAGTCATTGCAGATGTGTCAGTTCGTAATTGTTTTGATTCTCGACCTGACAGCAGCACAACAGTCAGTCAAAGCAGCAATCATAAAGCTGTCAAACAGGCCTCCATTTATGCCGTACAGAGAAAGAGTGGAGGGAGAATTGTTCAGAGCATGAACAGGAGGTGAAGACCTGTCTGTAAGGAGGTCGTTTTGACTTTTTTTTCCTGACTATAAAATACTCTGATGTGCTTACAGGGAAATTAGAAATTAAAGATACATAGTCCTCACAAGAACGTTGAGATATCTTTTCTCTCTGATCATAGCCTATCATTTTCTACCAACCACAAGAGAGTGACTTTGTAAGCCAAAAAGAGACAGCAGTTTTGAATATAATTAAAATTATATAAATTTATATCCATCATTTCTTTTTAGGTATTCATTTCATGTATTAATTTCAGACCTCTCAAACACATAGGCTTACTCAGTAATACCAAAATATTCTTCTTTTGTATTCTCTTATTCGTCCTACTTTTTCACTGGTCTTTTCAATGACACACTGTATGGAGCCTTCGAGATAAAGTCTGACTCATGAATATATGCTAAGTGCTGGAACAGTTGTGACAGAATAAAGAAAAGGAGTTGCCGTTGGGAATTCTGATCTTTTCGACATCAAACGCTGGAAATTGTCCATGTTCTTTCTGACATATTTCTTCTTATCTTGTCTTCCATGCTTAACAATGGAGTCCAAATAAATTTCTCTGATCACAGGAGCGAAGATCAAATATAATGACGTTGTATAATCCCCCAATCCACTTTCCCCCTTTTCTGGCAGCATAATCTCAGTGGGTGATAGACTTAGAAATTTTTTTTTGCAGTTATCACTTCAGTCAAAAGGATGAGGGTTGAGCAACATTTCAAAGATTTAAAAAAAAAAAAAAAAATTTCCTTTCTGGTCATTTTGTTTTACACTTTAAGTTATCATTCTTCTGCTAAAGATAGTTTTGTAAATTTCTTTTTAAATGAGAACTTCCCCTTTTGGCACTTCCTTGATCAGTCATCAATCTGCCTTTAGAACAGTCTTTAACTCCTCTGGAACACAAGGCCTTGATTGCCACCCTGGCTCTCCATCTGCTTGGCCTTACCAGGGTCTCCACCTCCATTAATTCCATTTGTACCTCAGCGGCAGTGTTCATCTCCTCTTACTACACCTCATTCCCTTGGGATTGTCAGCCTGCTCCTTCTCTCCGGCTCCACATTGGTGGTACTTGCTGTGCTCCAACATGCTGAGCCCCCACCTTCACCTTAGCCTCCCAAGCCTCAGCCCTGTTACCTACCTCAGTCTCCACCTCCATCGCTTCATCTGTTTCTCTATAACAGCTGTTGGCTACATCACATGCCTCCTTCCCTCTAACCCTGTCAGCCACTTTTATTCCTTCCGGCCCCACCTTGGTCCTCTGTAGTACCTGCCTGCCTTCCCTACTAAGCTTATGTCTCCACATATCTCCTTGTATCTGTGTCTGTGGCTCTGCCTTGGCCCTCCAGACATCCAGTGTCGACCTGGCACTCCATATCCTTGGCTCCATTTGCACAGCTTGGATCCAATCCGTCTGTGCCCCTGCAACTCTCTTCTCCATTGCTCATCCCCATGGTGTCTCCACCGGGGCTCATCTCTCCTCTATCTAAACTCTTCTGTGGGCCTCCAATCTGTCTTGATTCTGCTTTTGTCTAGATTCCTTGCTTTCTTGTTTGTCTTTTGCTCTCCATTCTTAATTCCGCCATGATCTCTCCACCCTGATGTCCTGTCCTCAGCCTGCATTGTGTTGTCCTCAAGAGTCCATGCCCTCTCCTCTCTTGGACTGTTCTACAGTTTTGTTTTTTTGGGAGTGGGAGTTCTGTCATGTATATTGTTTTCTGTTCTGTTTTGGTTTTCTTTTCCCTGTTCATTTCCTTGTTTTGCTTTCCTGATATCTTATTTGTTAATAAGTTGTTTTAGTTTAGTAGTATCAATTTACAATCTATTTAGTTTATCCAATTCACCTATACTGCATGTCTTTAGACTATGGGGTAAACCAGAGCATCTGGACAGACCCCATGCAGACATAGGGGGGACATGCAAACTAAACACAGAATACAGGTTCCTGGTTCAGCTGGGACTTGAACCAGTGAACTTCTTGCTGTGAGGCAACTATGGTAACCACTTAGCCACCGTGCTACCCTGATCTCATATTGATTATTGATTATTTTCCTTGATTACGTTTCTTCATCTAGAATTTCAGCGCAGTGTTTGCTTCAGTTGTCCATGAATCTTTTTCTATGCCAGTACTTGACTGGATGTATGTGTTATGTTTTTTTTGCAGTGTAAAGTTTTAGTATGCAACCTGTTTGAGGTTATTCTGAAAATGTGACTGATAACCACTTTTAAGGCTTAATCAGTTTTTAGGTAATGACATAATTACCAGCAAACTTGAGTTGTGCATCCAGCTTTTGATAACGTTTCAGCTACTATAGTGATACGACATTACAAATAACTAATCTCTCCAGCCTCCGGCGCCTAGACTGCAGCTCTGCACAAGAAGTTTGGCCAGAGGAGAAATGGTCATGCCCAACTGAGCCTGGTTTCTCTCAAGGTTTTTTTCCCTTCACTTTCGTCAATTGGTGAAGTTTGTTCCTCACCGCTGTCGCCACTGGCTTGCATGGTTTGGGATTTGCGGAGCTGCACATCGATGGATTTGCTCATCGATGGATTTGCTCTTCAGTGTTTGGACTCTCAGCAGTGAAAATTAAACCACACTGAACTGAACTTAAACTCTGAAAACTGAACTGACACAGTTTCAATCCACTATAATCTTCAATGTTAAGCCGGTTTCACACAATCTACATTGTAAAAGCGCTATAGAAATAAATAATTGAATTAAATTTAATTGAATTAACACAGTTGAATACTATGGGGCATTACCATGTATTGGAACATCTAATACAAACTTTATCATCATGGAATCCATGTACACAAGTGTCTGCACCCTATTTTTTCCAGCTTTGAGTACAAAGGTTGCGCTGTTTAATGAAATTTTATACGATTGATATTAAATAATGTTTTCTTTCCATGTGCACAGGAAACATTGACTCAAGACTAAACAGTGCGCAAACTCAGCTGTGAGGGTGACTGACAATGGACTAAGGGGAAAAGAACAAATTACCATTATTAAATCCAAAGGAAATAACTTTACCATTGTCTAGTGTCCAGTTATATCTCGTGTATGCAGGTTGTCATACTGTATAGGGCTTTGAATATATTTTGACTTGCTTTTTTCAGTTCGCTATAGGTAAAGAGGTTTTCTCTTCTGTTAGGTCAGAGATCTCTCTTATCATCACTTTGCCCTCTTGCCTCATTGTGTATAAACAGTATAAAAGGTTCATGATTCATCTCCTCTTTTTGACCACAAAGCTACTGAAGTCCACAGCTCTCCGTAACCATGCCTGTAGATTTCACTGGAAAATGGGAGCTGGAGTCAAGTGAAAACCTTGAAAATTACCTTAAAGCACTGGGTAAGCCGGATCTGTTGTCTATTATCTTTTCAAGTAATCAGAATAGAAAATATATATGTATATATGTGTTCCGTTTTTTAAATAATTATTACACAGATGTATTTTAATAGACAAATACATTTCAAATACGGTATGTGTCATGGAACTGACCAGTATTTAATTTCACAGACATTGACTTTGCCATCCGCAAGATTGCAGCTCACCTCACTCCAACAAAGATCTTTACCCAGGATGGGGACAATTTTGTGATCAAGACACAGAGCACCTTTAAAACCTATGAGCTGAGCTTCACTATTGGAGTTGAGAAAGAAGAATCTACTAAGGGATTTGACAACAGGGCACTGAAGGTGAACTTCTTTTTTTTTGTTCCATAGTGATCATATAACGTTATTTAACCTGTATTTACCTCAGCCGGCCTCCTGACCATGATCTTAGTCAGTTTGCTCAGTGCTGAACAGTAAAACAAACAGAGTACATAGCTCAACTTTTACCTAGATGGACAAATACTTATATCATCTGAACATAGCTTTGTTATCTACAAATGATACGCTACATATAGTGTAAATTAAATAACAGTTATAGCTCTTCTTTGGAAAACAATTTGAGTAGATATAAATAATAAGTGTTACATTTTTTTAGTTAATTAATAATTAAAATCATTTAATTTATGCCGGCTGATTTGGGTGTAAGGTTTATTATATATTTATTCATAGACTCTGGTGACCTGGGAGGGGGACAAATTGGTGGCCATTCAAAAGGGTGAGAAAGCCAATCGGGGATGGAAACATTGGATAGAAGGAGACAAACTTTATTTGGTGAGCATTGCACATGATAACAATAACCAGATTAATGTATTTTTTTGTTGTTGTTTTTTTTAGCTTTAATGAATAAGCTAATCAAAGAAATGTAATGATAAAGCCCTGTCACATAATAAACATTATTATCCTGCCAAACAATTGCTGTTCTACTCTGTACTCACAAGGAATGCACGCTGACCTCCTGATCATTTGACTTGCAGGAGCTGACATGTGAAGATGCTGTGTGCCAGCAAGTGTACAAAAGAAAAGACTGATTTGTGATGTGATTCTATGTGATTGTCATGTGATTCAGGACCATCAAAAAAGCTGTTAACTTGAGGCATCTCAGATTTCACAGATGAAAGACTGAAATATGCTTCTTCATATAATTTTTTTTCTTCTGTCTGAATAAAGAGTAGTAAAAAAATGGAGAAATGGGAATTGTTTGCATGTAACTGAATCCGATGCATCTGTCACATTTAATACAATGTAAAAAGAAAAAAAGCAGATGTGGTTGTGAGAATTATTCTGCAAAAATAATGTCAAAATGTTTACAATTTGTAAATTTTATAGTATAAAACAGAATTTTACAAAAATAAATTAATAATACTAACATTTCTATTTTTAACCACTAATGTCTGTTTCATAATCACCAGTAATAGAGGTGATAAAAGAAAAATTCATATAAAGAATAAAGTGTAACAAAAAGGGAAGCACACAGTCATTCCCACAGACATAAAATCACCATCAATCAATTCAATAGATTTTTATTTTATAAGGCTTTTTAAAATGTAAATTGTGATAGAATTGATCAGGGGTGCCCAAACTTTTTTTATGAAGGGCCAAAGTCCAAGCTTGATTGAGAGCTGTGGGCCAAAAGTAAATATAACAAACTGTATTACATTAAAGTTGCCATGGGTAATTTTCTAATTAATTTCATAGTAATTGTAAATAATTGTATTTTATTTTTTATTTATTTATTTATTTATTTTTATTTAACCTTCAAGTAACAAACAGGCATTTTCAACTTCCATTGTTAAACATATATACAATTATATCCAAGCAGCATATAATAAACAAAATAGTACAAAATAATAATAACATAAATAAACCTTAAATAATACAAAGAAAATACATTACATTCAGGGGGTCAGTCTATATAAGCTGACAAAAGTTTAGAGAGCTTTGAGGCACCTTTTGTTTAATGAACGTATTACAAATAAACCATTAAAAAATCAATTTATTCCAAAAATCCAAATTCCTTTGCTTTGATTTGCACGCTGATGTCTTCTGCTTTGTTCCCTATTCGTTAAGTGACAGTATGTACATTTTTTTTAAATCTGATTCATTTACAGCATTTAATTGAAACATTTAATTTCAGTTTGCTTTGTTGTAGCTCAACAATAAAACAAATAAACAAAAGGTCACATTGAAATATAAATGAGAATTTCTGTTAAAGGCATTGCCCAACCCGTCCTAATAATTTTCCCTCTGGCTAAATCAAAGAATACTAAGGGCCCTTGTTTGGGCATCTCTGGTATAGATAAAACATGGGTATAGAAAAGAGAATAAAGATAAATAACAATATTTCAAATTCTTGAAGATTCCAGCAAGGCAGGCAGGAAGGACAGTATATCTAGGCCTGTCGCGATAGTCAATATATTGACTTATCGCGCGATATATGAAAATGAGGGCGGTAAATTTTGGAGGCGCGATATATTGTCTATGTACAGGGCCAGTGCGTCCATAGAGGTGACCTAAGCGACCGCCTAGGGCGGAAGAATAGTGAGGGCGGCATCCACGGCACCCCCATCCCAACCCCGGTTTGCGAACCGATCACTTTCGTTTTTACTTTCGGGTTGAGGGCGGCCTTTGCCTAGAGCGGCAGTTCATCTTGCTCCTGCCCTGTGTATTTAGCAAGCAAAGTTCTTGTCGAACACGCTGCGTTCTGCTTTCTGTGGAAGGCGAGGCTTATGCAGCATCTCCACGCATGCTG
The DNA here is from genome assembly GCA_903798195.1 of Danio kyathit. Classification (NCBI taxonomy): domain Eukaryota; kingdom Metazoa; phylum Chordata; class Actinopteri; order Cypriniformes; family Danionidae; genus Danio; species Danio kyathit. The sequence goes on along the minus strand of LR812520.1, from coordinate 45,100,264 downwards.
CGCGCACAGCCCCACAAACACACACACACAACAGGGTGCGAGAGAGAGAGAGAGAGCGAGCGAGTGGAGGTGAGGAAGACAAGACGTGAACCCATTGATTCGTGTTTAGTATACAGTCGTTAAGTATAAACAAGTCGCGATGGACTTGGTTTCAAAGCCACAATGAAAAAGGAGAGCCCGTTAACTTGAACGAGCCGATATTTCGAATTTGTTTCAGAACAGTGGCAACGAAAAAAGGCAACACAATAACATTAAATCCCACCTAAAACATAACCAACCTAGCCATTTTTTTCAACATGGGAACAACAACCGTAGTTACTACTGGAGAAGGGTCTTCCAGACAATTACCATTAACAGATGCATTTACCCGGCAGTGCAAATATAAACGTGACAGCACCAAATGGCGCACACTCACAGACAGCTTAACACACTCTATAGCTAAAGACATGCAGCCGTTAAACACGGTCGAAAAACCAGCATTTATAAATATGCTACAAACCTTTGACAAAAAGTACGAACTGCCAAAGAAAACGTACATCTCACAAACTGCAATTCCATCTTTGTACAACAAAGTAAAGGACAACATACTAAAAGAGATTAAAAACATCTCATTTTTCTCTGCAACTACAGATATGTGGATCATTAAAAAATGGCCTCTAGAGGTGACTGAGATGCTTTAAAAGTCTACTTTTGACCTAAACATAATTGTTCTTACGCTTTTTTGTTTACATCTTTTATTATTTATTTGTTCTAAGATATTTTTTTCATGTTCTAATTCAGATGTCTAAATAATCTTAAAAATAAAACATTCTTTGTTCTTTCAAACAGTGTACTTGAATTATTACACTATTAAGTTGTAAACATGTATACTTTTAAAAAAATGTCTATACAAGTTATAAAGTGGCAATAATATCGTTTATCGCAATTAATTTGGGTGCAATATATCGCCCAGCAAAAAATAGATATCGTGACAGCCCTAAGTATATCATCATCACAACACAACTTGCCTACATAAGTAACAATCATAGTAACACCCATCACAACATTGAAATAATTCCATAAACATTCATTTAAGACTAGAATTAGGCCTAACATAAACTTGAATGTACATAACTGAGAAAAAAAAACAAATTGGGGAAGAAATGGTTATTTAAATAATATACAGCCACAATGTGTCACAAAAAAATGACAGTGTATAGTTTATCACTGTAAATTATAAAGGTGCTTGTACTTGATTAGCATGCTTCGGTAAGAGCTTTTGCCTTTAGAGGAAAATTATTATTTTATTTAGAATTTAGGAAATAAGAATTACAGAAGAAAAAAAAACTTCATCAAAGAGAAGAAAGGGTTAAGCTCAAGCGCCTATCGTCACCGGCCGGGTTTAACCGAAATTATCCGAAACATGCCGAAGTCATCAGAGTGTCACGTCAACGCTGCCGACGTCAGCGCAACTGCATTGAGGAAGTTCCACGTCACATTTGTCTGCCGTGCACAGAACTGCAGCCGTAAAACACATCAGACTCTCGGTGGATGATATAAAAACACTGCAGCTGAAGGAGATCAAAACCAACAAACGCAAAAATGGTGAGTGTAACTTCAGTATTAATTTTACGGGCGGCATTAGCGCGGTTTCGTTGATGTTAAGGGAAAATAGGCTTTCAATCACGTTAGCTTGAGCTGTTAGCCTCGGAGGCCCTCAGAATGGCCACATAGACAACTCTCATATTCAGTTAGTGTGAATAATTTGATCATTTTCAGCCTTTTTTTTTAAAGTACTATCTACATATAAAGTTTTAATAATGCATATAATTGACTTTCATTGTCCGCTTAAATGTTGTTATGACGTGTTACTGATATTCTGGCTAACAGCTGATGATATGAATGTGATTTTAACACAGAGAGAAGTACACGTTAATAAACACACAACAACGCATTTATACTGGATTTTGTACTATTCAATAACACCGTTATTGTGTTTGTGGATATTTATTATTATCATCAATATGTATTTAGTATTTTGCTGTGAATGATAGCTTCTGAATCATTTTTTTCTAGCTTACAAATAACAAGTGGTTTTGTTGTCATTGGGAAAATAATATTGAGGTTGAATTTCAAAATGTCGCTTGCTTCTTTTCTTAAATCTATTTTTTAATGATGGTTTGCATAGAGTGTTTGTATAGACTGTTTTACCATTATGGACTGCTTTACATTATAGATACAATTAAGTTCACTTATGTCAATTAGTATTATGTCATTGGTTTTTTTTTATTCTTTATTATATTCTTCTATTTTATCTTTTATTTTTATTTAACACTTTTTGTAATAAAAAATATTATTATTAATTTTTTTTTTTTAAAGCTCTGTTCATACTTTTTTTTTTTTATCTTAGCTTGTATTCCCCCCTGGAGTGCCTTAAAGTCACACTTTACTACGTTGTGTCATTGTTTTGTATGTGACGATAAAATTGTCATTTTAAATTATTTTAATTTCAGAGTACTGCTAAATAATTTCTGCTCTTGACTAAATAGCTGATCAACATTAAGTTTATTGATTAATGATTATAAATTCTTACTAATACTTATTAATAATAATGTTTGTTCTCTTGTAGCCTCTGAGGCTGGACATCAAGCGCAAACTCACGGCTCGATCTGACCGTGTCAAAAGCGTAGACCTCCATCCATCGGAACCATGGATGCTGGCCAGTCTGTACAATGGCAGCGTCTGTGTATGGAACCATGAAACACAAGTGAATATCATCTCTTTTTTGAGTTCATCTGATTTTAACATATACCATTACAGTACATTACATGGCCTATTGCACTTTTGTCTAATAATGGCTTACATTGCTCATTCACAGACTCTGGTTAAGACCTTTGAAGTCTGTGACCTTCCGGTAAGAGCCGCCAAGTTTGTTGCCAGGAAAAATTGGGTCATAACTGGCGCTGTAAGTATATATATATATATATATATTAATAATAACATAGTTATAGTAGTAGTGCATGCATAATGATAGGGTTGTTATATTATTTTTATTATTATTGCATCCTTGAATACTTTTCCCCCTATTTTTCTAGGATGACATGCAAATCCGAGTTTTCAACTACAACACACTAGAGCGAGTACACATGTTTGAGGCCCATTCAGATTATATTCGCTGCATCGCTGTGCATCCCACCCAGCCCTACATCCTCACGAGCAGTGGTATGTACAGATATTCACTAAGTATTTCTTTTGCGTATAATAAAATACACTGCATACTTTATATTTTATGCTGTTATTCAGAAATTTGGTGTCAGAAATCTGATGTTAGTGTATTAAGTTTATCCAGAGTGACTGTAATTCACATTTATTACATTAACATTATTACCTTAAAGCTTTTTGTTACATTTTATTTGAGCTAAGCCTTATTATTGCATGAATGAGAGTCTAATAGTTTGCTTGTGTTATGATGACTAGCCCTGGTGTCCTCTGTCACATTTTATAGTTTATGATTTATATGGCATATTACATTGTGTGTATATCTGAAAGATTTAATATAAATGTATATATTAACCTTAATAAGGACCTTTTGAAAAATAAAAAATTAAGTTAATTAAATCAGTTTCAAAACATAACCAATTTTCAGCATTGGTATTTATAAGAAATATATTTTAAGCGTCAAATCAGCATATAGAAATACTTTTGATCATAACATGAACAGATACTTATGAAATGACTGCTTAAAAAAATAATAATAATAATTTAAAAAATCATTTATTTGTGCACTGTAGGACAAAATCAGCTAAATTTACAGTTAAAAAAAATGGCAGCTGTGGTTGCCAGGCCAGAACTTACTGATGTTTAGAAGACACCCTGTGTCATGCACACAGCGACTAAACACCATCATGGATGAATGCAATAAATATTGTTTTTCAACCTTAGATGTAACCTAAAACTTCAATGTGTGTAACTAATGAGAAAAAAGGAGCAAAAAACTATATCAGTGTCAACAAATAGGCATATCATGCAGGAAATTCTACGAAAGTTAATTTACAGTTATTAAATTATTATTATTATTAATTATTATTTACAGTGTTGCTTTTTTCCATCAAACAATTGCAGCCTTGATGAGCAAACATTATAACAGGGTGGTAACAGGGACTTAAAAATCTTAAATTTCTAAAACAAAATTTTAGGCCTTAAAGTCTTAAATTCACAGAAGAATTGGGTTGTAGGCCTTTAATTTTTTAAGCAGGTCTTAATTTTCTTATGTCGCTACCCAGTCAGGCCAACACCCATTCAATCACCAACAATCCATCTTAATCCAACAGTTTTATTTATTAACTATTTACCAATATGGTTTAATTATCTTCCTTACAATAATATTTGTTTAAAAGTTTATGATTTATAGCTACAGTGAGAAGGACAGACAATTTTATTGTGCATAGATTTAGTTTATTGTTGTTTTAAATCTTGTCAGTTTTTGTAAACTCTGTTTTAAAGAATATGTGTGGATTAATATTTAACTCAATTGAAATGTTTTTGATGGAGCAAGTAAAAATCTTTAAACTGGCCCAACAGGGTCATTAGTAGTCAGACAGAATCTGCAGATATTTGTTGCCATTTCTGCGGAGAAATTTGTAAAAAAAAAAAATCTGTGGGTTTATGTGGAATTATTTTGGTAGTATTATAACTAAAAACTTAATATGTGAAATAAAAAATACTACCCATTTAACTTATTTGATGTTTACAATGCAAATACAATTAGATCGACTTATTTGGTAAACAAAGCAAGTCTCTTGATATAATATATTTACTAAAAGGCTGAAAATATTGTTTTACAAACTGTATTAAAAATAAATCATATGAACATTTTCATTTTAGTCAATAATATTACTGAAATTAATTTAAAAACTGAATAAATGTACATTTACACATTACATTACATACAAGTAAATAAATAGACTCAATGATGGGCTAAAAATCTGTGGATTTCTGCGCACGCAGATTCCGTGTGGGCCTAGTCAATAGAAAAAATCCTTAGTGTTTAGATTCAAGTCTGAAATTTCATCCATAATGGTCTTTAAAAGGTCTTGAATTTGACTGTTTAACACTCATTGGGTGTATGTGTGTGTAGATGACATGTTGATAAAGCTGTGGGACTGGGAGAAGAAATGGTCGTGCAGTCAGGTATTTGAGGGCCACACACACTACGTGATGCAGATCGTCATCAACCCCAAAGACAACAACCAGTTTGCTAGTGCGTCGCTGGACAGAACCATCAAGGTAAAATTGAACTCTTATGAATATGGGAAAAAATGTCTTAAGTCTTATTTGAATTTCCTTTGTGACATCTTCTTTGTCATGTTTCAGGTTTGGCAACTGGGCTCATCTTCTCCCAACTTCACTCTGGAAGGTCATGATAAGGGGGTGAACTGCATTGATTATTACAGCGGAGGAGATAAACCCTACCTCATCTCCGGAGCTGATGACAGACTGGTCAAAATTTGGGACTATCAGGTATGAATGATATTGATATGCTCAATGCAGCAGATCATTCTTGGCTATTCCTTTATTTACATCTGTTCTTTGTACCTCTTTCTGTTTAGAATAAGACATGTGTGCAGACGCTCGAGGGACACGCTCAGAATGTGTCCTGTGTAAACTTTCACCCAGAGCTGCCCATCATCATCACTGGATCTGAGGACGGTCAGTTATGAAACACATTTATGATCATTTAGAAATTTTATAAAAAAAATTAGGTAACTTATGGAAATTTTTGATATAATTTTTGAGCCTAGCTCCCCCATAGTTCGCACCCTGCATAGTGGTCTTTTTATAAAAATAACACTATGCTTGATGTTTTAACGTATATAAACTTATCTGTGACCAAAGCTTTTTTTGAGTTTGTCTTTCTCATCATATTCCCTGCAGTACAGTATTTTTCAACTATTTGTTAGTTCTAATAAGTTAAATTTTAATATTCAGCAATTAATGAAAAGAATAATGACATCTTATAGTACAGATTTATTTTTTCAAGTGTTTCACTATTGGAAGTTACTCCCATAAATCTTGCAAAGCATTATTGGGTATAGGAAAAAGGTGGATAAAATTGCTACTCCACAATCCATTTACACCTGGAATGGATTTTTTATATTTATTTATTTATATATATAAAATGTCAAAAGAATGTTTTAAAAGCCAATGGTTTCCGCACATTAAACTGGGACAAAAACCCAACAACACTTCAATCTTTAAAGCTTCTTCTAACTTTGTTATTCAGGCACAGTCCGGATCTGGCACTCCAGCACTTACCGTCTAGAAAGCACCTTGAACTATGGTATGGAGCGGGTTTGGTGTGTGTCTGGCTTGCGGGGCTCCAACAGTGTTGCATTGGGCTATGATGAAGGCAGCATCATTATCAAGGTACTAAAAATAATACAAAGTCACACCATGCTGTTGCCTGTCAGTGGTGTGACATGCCAGCTAAAGCTCTGGGCTGCTAATTGCAAAGTTTAGTACCTTTAGAAGAGAGCCATCAGATTGATCCAGGGCCAACGCTGACAGCAGGCGGTCGCGGAAGATAGATAAAGTTAGAAAAGATCTCTATTTTAGAATAAAACATTATTTTGAATTTTGTTCATGAAAGAATCCAAAGAGTCAGTTTACACACTATTATTAAGGAGGACAGCTGGTTGTTATAAAAAAAAAAAAAAAACGAATAGCAATTCAGCATATTATTATGATTCTGAAAGGTTATGTAACTCAGGGTTTCTGCAGGGTCTTAAAGTCTTAAAATGTCTTAAATCCCAAATTCAAAATTTTAGGCCTTAAAAAGTCTTAAATTTACTGAAATATTGTAGGTCTTAATTTTTTTTAAAACAGGTCTTAATTTTCTTTTGTTCATGTATAGCTACCCAATCTGGCCAATCTCAATAAAACTTTTTATTTAAAAAAGTAAATTTTAACTCTATTTATTATAATGGTTTAATTATTTTCCTTACAATAACATTTGTTTAAAAGTGCTCCATGTATTTACTGCTGAGGACACCGACCTGGACAGATTGTTGTGCATAGATTTAGTTTATTATAGTTTTTAAAACTTTTTTTTTAAATTATTTTAAAGAAAGTTTATGTTGGAAAAAAAGTGTATGGATACAAGTAGAGCTTGCTTGTTTTTGCACAATATTTAAAATATTTTGCTAAGAAATATCTAAAATATTTAAAAAAAATTTATTATTGTATTATTAAATGTATTAAATTATAATATACATTTTTGATAGGTCAAATAAAAATTCCTTTCATCTGGGCCGTTTGAAAAATCCCTTTGCCTTTAGCCCTTTATGAGTCTAAAATTTCATTCATAATGGTCCTAAAAATGTCTTAAAGTCTTAAATTTACTCGGTGAACCCTGGTAACTGATTGAGTGGCTGCTGTAAAACAAGGTTGCCTGCACAGGAATAATTTAAATAAAATGTCAAATTATATAAATATTGACTTGTATATTAGATTGCGTTTTATTTATTTATTTTTTTCATGATAATGACTATACTTTTACAATGATTTAAAGAAGATGCTCACATTATTTCTCCTACTCCATTCATTTAGTAGTGACGAGTGCATAGTGCAAACCGCATGCACCCACCCGCAAGATGGGATAAAAGAAAGTTGTATCCAAATCTGACTCGGTTTATAATGACACTTTTATCAATCATTATTTCTCAACCTTAAAACTGTAACGTACATAACTGATGAGAAAAAAAGGGAACAAAAAAGCTATAGCAGTGTCAACAAAAAGGCATAAAAGTGAAGTGTCATGCAGGGAATTATGGGAAAGTCAATTTCGAGTTAACCGAGTATATGTCAAGGTAATTTACTGTTAACCAGGTTATGAATTTATATGTAGAATATTTAGTTTTTTTACCGCTAAAATGACAGTTGATTTAAATCAGGGGTCTCAAACTCAAACTGGCGAGGGGCAACTTCAGTAACTGACAATTCATAGGAGGGCCATTTTAACATTCAAGCACAAGAAAAAAAGTGACGTAATTGATGTGATCTTACGACAACAGACCTGATGTTTACATTTCAAGCATTACCTGTCACCAGTGATAATGCGAATCAGCACGTTTATTGCTTCACACAACTGCAGAAATATAGCTGTGGCTGATTAAATTAGCATTTTGACATTTTAAATAGTCATAACAATGATAATAATAAATATTATTATTCTGTCCCAACCAAATGTTGCTTCACCAAAAGTTTAACAGATAGCGCAAGAACAGCAGAAACAATTTGGGTAACTTTACTGGCAATTGTTATTCTTAGTATCTTACGTTTTGTAAAACTACAACAAAGAGGGGAAAAGTAAGTATATATTCGCATTTACTTTAACATGTTCAGTTCAACCAGCAGTAAAATGTACATAGTTTTCATAGAAACATGAAACATGGGTCAAAACAGATAAACATGGGTCAAATCCACTAGTGGCTATACGCGACAGCACAATAACGTTTTCAAAACATATGTTTTGTGGGGCTGAATCTCGTAATATTTTGACGTCGGTTGCTGGCCGGAAGGAGGTGGAGGGCGGGCCGTAAATGGCCCGCGGGCTGGAAGTTTGAGACCCCTGATTTAAATTGTAATGATATTTTATAATGTTGCTATATTTCATCAAACAGTTGCAGCCTTGATGAGCAAACATAATAACAAAGTGTCCACTGGGACTTATAAAGTCTTAAATTCACCGAAGAATTGTGTTGTAGGTCTTAAATTGTTTTAAGCAGGTGTTAATTTTCCTATGTCACTACCCAATCGGGCCAACACCCATTCAGCCATCAACAGTCCAACATTTATAAGAACATTTATAATAACTGAAAAAAATAAAAAATTTGGATGGAGCAAGTAAAAATTTATTTTATTTTAAAATAAATTAAATCAAATGTTAAATTATATAAAAATTGACTCCTGTATATTAGATCGTGTTCTTTTTTATGTATTTATTTTTAATCTTTTTTTCATGATAATGACTATACTTTTACCATGATTTATAGAAGACGCTCACTAAAATGCGAGGAACCATAACAAAGGTTTATATACCAAAACACTTGTCTGGCGTATAAAGAACAGCAATCATTTGATGACAAATTAGAATCACAGTGCAGCTAATAGTAATTAATTGTCTTTATATTTTGGCCCTTTAAGTTTACCAATTTTATATATGCTATTTTTAAAGAAATAAACATGTGGTGTTTAATTTTTAACATGACACATGTGCTTAAATGTAAGCTACCCTGAAAGATTGTTACATATTTTTTTTTATGTAAATTTATTTAAAACAAAGCCAACACTTTACTTTAATATGCTTTCTATACACAGTTGAAGTCAGAATTATTAGCCCCCATTAGAATTTTTTTTCTTTTTTAAATATTTCCCAAATTATGTTTAATCATAAAATCATAAAATTGATCAATTTCTGATCTGTGATTTGACATCACACTGCATTGTTTACTGCAGTAACCAAGGAATCACCATTATTCCTGCTGTTCTATAAGCGCCACCTGCTGCATTGGCATTTTTATTTATTATATTAATAATATTTTAATTTGGGATTAGTTTCTTACAATCAGTATTTTGTAAATATACAGCAAGTTAAAACGTCACCAATGTTACTGGTTGAAGCTTAAAGTGGTGATGAGGTATATGTATTAAAATGTATGGAAAGAGTCTTAAAAAGGTCTTAAAAGGTTTGTATTTCACTCTCTGATTCCTGTATATACCCTGATAAAATTCTATTTTTAATTTAAATTTAATGCAGACACATTACATTTACATGACATTTCAGTAAACATTATCCGATGATAAAGTTTACTCTAATATGACATGTAGTGAAGTTATCTGGTTTACATTTGTATTTCAGCTCGGCCGTGAGGAGCCAGCCATGTCAATGGACACCAACGGAAAGATAATTTGGGCCAAGCACTCTGAGATTCAGCAGGCAAACCTTAAAGCCATGGGGGATGCAGAAATCAAAGATGGTGAGAGGCTGCCACTGGCAGTCAAGGACATGGGCAGCTGTGAGATCTATCCTCAAACCATCCAGCACAATCCTAACGGCAGGTAAGGCTATTAAGCTCATTTGCATCCAGCCTGATCCTTGCTGCAGTTTTAATGGGCTGATTAACCTCTCAGCATCCCACGATTCATTTAATCTTGTTGTTTAGGTTTGTGGTGGTGTGTGGAGATGGAGAGTACATCATCTACACCGCCATGGCTCTGAGAAACAAGAGCTTCGGTTCTGCACAGGAGTTTGTCTGGGCCCATGATTCGTCTGAGTAAGTGCTTCACATGCATATAGAAACCTCTGTTCAGAGAAATAACTCCTCAATGACTGTGCGAAACAATTAATACCGACTTGTTTTAAATGAAGGTACGCAATTCGGGAAAGCAGCAGTGTGGTGAAGATCTTCAAAAATTTTAAGGAGAAAAAATCTTTTAAGCCAGATTTTGGAGCAGAAGGTAAATGGCTCACAAATAATTATGTGTATGATATACTGCATGATCAGTTCCGTTCGTTGAATGCAGTACAAACATGGTGGTTTTTAATTTAAATGAGTGGGTGTTTGCAGGCATCTATGGTGGCTTCTTGCTGGGTGTCCGATCTGTGAATGGATTGGCTTTCTATGACTGGGACAACACGGAGCTAATTCGCCGAATTGAGATCCAGCCTAAACATGTGAGTCACCTTCTAAAGGCCTCCACTATTTGTTTGTTTTGTTTTGTTTTGTGGATGATGTTGCCATGAACCAATTGCATGTATGTTTCCAGATTTTCTGGTCAGACTCCGGTGAGCTGGTGTGCATTGCCACAGAAGAGTCCTTCTTCATCCTACGCTACCTGTCGGAGAAGGTGGCCGCGTCACAGGAGAACAATGAGGGGGTTACTGAAGACGGTATTGAAGATGCTTTTGAGGTCAGCAAAACACACCGCATTTTGTTTCGGAGAATGAGCAAGTTGTTGCATTTTAATTAGACCATGCATGTAGATTTTTATAATCTGAAATAAAATGCCTAACCGTAAATCATTCACGATATAACTTGGGATGCTCCGATCGATCGGCTGGAGATCGATATCGACCCATAATCACATTTCATGACTCGATCGGTACTCGCTGATCTGGCCGATCTCATGAACCGATCGCAAGTGTTTGCTACAAGTAGAGGAAGACACACGTGCACAGGTAAATGTTGCAGTTTATATGGTCTATTGGCGAGACTCGCGAGTCTCACGCATATTTATAGCAGCGTATCATGATTTATAACGGAAATCATGGTGACGAGAGTGAATGAGTAAGAGAACAGATCGTAAGAGGAACAGTGATGTTACTATGCATTACATTTGTTAAGTTAGGTGAATAAAGCAGTAATGTACAAATCCCCCTCTCTCTTATCGTGCGATTGAGCTGCTGTGAGGAGCTGTGGTCATTGTGGTGCTATTAATAGTTGGAGATGAGCAAAATATTTAAATGGCCTTGCTTGTGTTCAGGCATTTTTGCATTTAAGAATTGAAAGTTCTGTGTTTTTGACCAGTGTTGCCAGATATAGCTGACTTTTTTCAGCTCAAATGCTGTCCAAAACGCACAAAAAACGGCCAAAATATTAGACTAATATTTTATTTAATTTTAATTTATTTAAATCGAAATTAGCCTAGTTTAACTGTCAGAATTTTTATTAATACAACCTGTATGGTTAAAAATTATGACAATTAAAGTAACTAGGTTAATTTCGATTTAAATTAAATATTAATCTAATATATACAGCAACCATCACCAGCAGTCACAGAACCACAACATAACCAGGTCTTATTGAAACACTGCCCCCCTCTCACCCACACACTGCACTTAATGTTAGAGTATGTTTGACTTTCGAAATGGGGTATAAATTCATTGTATTTGGCGTCTTAAATTGTTTTGAACATAATGCTTGTCAATCAGACAGCGCTTCTATGTTTGTTCTTGCTGTCAATTGTGGGAAAAAAATGATTGATAAAAGTGTCATAATAAACCGAGTCAGATTTGGATACAACTTTCTTTCATCCCCTCTTGCGGGTGGGCATGCGGTTTGCACTATGCACTGTCACTACTAAATGAATGGAGTAGGAGCACACAGTTATGTTTTGTTGAATAAGTAAAATAAATAAAAAACCTTAAATTAAAACTTCAATTCTTTTTATATAGAATATACATTCTTGTAATATACTTATTGCAATAAACAATAGTTTAAAGGCATGTTATGCATTTATAGTTGTGCATTTTAACTTCTTATGCATCAAATATGCACTCCAAACTTTTTCTTCATAGAGACATGTTGAAGTATTCTTCCATCATTTGTGATGTTTCCAAATTGCATTGTTGGTCATTTTTCTTACCAATTTTTGAATCTGTTTTATTTATTATTATTTTCTGTAAAGCTGCTTCTGACAATGGCATGTGATTACTAAATTGATTTTAAGAGGTGTATGTATATATGTACGTATATATTTAAAGGATTACATGCAACATCCTTCATTTATTCTCTTAGGTAAGACGAGATCTCCACTTAAGTATCATCCTTATAGGGAAAATGTGCTTTATGCAATGGCAAACCTATATAAAGTATGAAGCATTACAATCGGTACTTGTTATCGGTCGATCGCCATGACAAGGAATCACTACTCTGTATCGACTGCAAAAATCCTCATCAAAGCATCCCTAAATATAACCTAATTTTTTATCAAGGCAGTAAACCTATTTTTGAACTGAGTTTAAAGATTTGGGTCAATCCACAGTTTTTAGGGTACAAATCATGTATTATGTATGTATTTACACTGTTGACCCATTCATTACATCTTAATCCAACTTTAAACTTACCCATGCCACCAAGACTGTCCCTAAACATATCTGTGTCCCAGCTCAAGAGCACCATAAGTGTTGTGCTATACAAAATGAACATTATAATTACATTTGTATTTATTTTTGGATGCAAGTACCTAGTATTTAACGTCTCGTAATATAAAGAGAAACCAAGATTTGAAATCGGAGGTCTGAGCTCTTGTTGTTGTTTATGTGCAGGTTCTGGGAGAGATTCAGGAGGTGGTGAAGACTGGTCTGTGGGTGGGAGATTGTTTCATCTACACCAGCTCAGTCAACCGCCTCAACTACTTTGTTGGAGGAGAGATTGTCACCATTGCTCACTTGGACAGGTGCCGTAAAAAAAAATAAAACATCAGTTTTTCATCACCTAGTGCTTGTTAGGGGCTTCTTTTGGGTTTTTACAATTTAAAGTACCTCTTTTGTATTTTCTTTTTTAATGTTGTTTATTGCTGTGATGGCAAAGTGGAATTTGTAGGCATTTATTAAGTTGTGGCCTTTAATATTTCTGTCAACCAAATTTGTTTTTATTTATTCATTATAGAATAAAAGGTAAAAAAAAAAACTGAATTTATTTGAGATGGAACACATTTGTCAAATTAAAAATGCCGCCTTAGAGTTCATTTTTCGTTAAAATAAAATAAATAAATACAGACTAAAAGGTATTATTTGTTTTTGAATTTAACCTAACAATGACTTTATTTTTCTTAGAACAATGTACCTTCTGGGATACATTCCTAAAGATGACCGTCTTTACCTTGGTGATAAGGAGCTGAACATTGTTAGTTACTCTCTCCTGGTGTCTGTCCTGGAGTACCAGACTGCCGTCATGCGCAGAGACTTTGGCATGGCAGATAAAGTGCTGCCCACCATCCCTAAAGAACAGAGAACCAGAGTTGCCCACTTCCTGGAGAAACAGGTAAGACTTGACAATTTTGCACTAGCAGAGTTAGACTAAGTTATTTTAGCGTTAGTGTCTTTATTTGATCTTTTTCTATGTGCCTACAGGGTTTTAAGCAGCAGGCTCTTGCTGTGTCCACTGATCCAGAGCACCGCTTTGAGCTGGCGCTTCAGTTAGGAGAGCTGAAAATCGCATACCAGCTTGCAGTAGAAGCTGAGGTTTGTTAATAAACGCTAATAACACAGCTCCCCTAGTGGTGGTTGAACTCAGTTGCTTGCCATTTTATTTGTAACTCATACTACTATCAAAAATCAAAATTCTATCATTCACTTACCTTTAAGTGGTTTTTGTCTTAAACACAAAAGAAGGTATGCTGGAAACCGGTAGATGTTGACTTTCCTTGTGTGTTTTTTTTTCTCACTATGGTGGTCAATGGTTTTCAGAATTCTTTAAAATGGAAAAGAATAACAACAGCTTACTTTTATTATAATGTTGACTACTAATGTTGCTGTTGTTCTTGTGTAGTCGGAGCAGAAGTGGAAGCAGTTGGCAGAGCTGGCCATCAGTAAGTGCCAGTTTGGACTGGCACAGGAGTGTCTCCATCATGCCCAGGACTATGGAGGTCTTCTGCTTCTGGCCACTGCATCTGGTAACGCCTCTATGGTTGCCAAGCTTGCGGAGGGAGCAGAGCGGGATGGCAAAAACAATGTCGCCTTCATGACATACTTCCTGCAGGGAAAGTAAGTGGGATTTGTAGAAAAGAAATACACGCGCTGATATTTAAACAGAATTATGTTGAGTACAGATGTGTTAATATTGTGGATTTTTATTTCAGAGAAAACATATTTAATGTGGTTTAGCATTATTTTGAGTTTTGTTTGTTTGTTTTTGTCAGACTGGACAACTGTTTGGAACTTCTGATCAAGACCAATCGTCTGCCAGAAGCAGCCTTTCTTGCCCGCACATATCTGCCAAGTCAAGTTTCCAGGTCTGTATTCACATTCATTTTCTTTCTTTCTTTCTTTCTTTCTTTCTTTCTTTCTTTCTTTCTTTCTTTCTTTCTTTCTTTCTTTCTTTCTTTCTTTCTTTCTTTCTTTCTTTCTTTCTTTCTTTCTTTCTTTCTTTCTTTCTTTCTTTCTTTCTTTCTTTCTTTCTTTCTTTCTTTCTGTCCTTTAGGGTTGGGTCGATTTACGATATCATCATGAGCCTCCACTCCACCCACGTCGCAGCAGCAACCCACTCACAAAAAATACACACTTAAGCCCCATTTACAGTAATTCGTCCTAAACTTACGATTCATCTAGCATTTCTGAAAGCCCTCTTACCACACTATACCGCTGAAAACTCACATCACGTGACCACACACACACAGACATGCACTGCAGCATATGCGCACGTCTGAGCTCCAGGCAGTCAGCGGGTGCTTTGAGCACAAAACCCCAGAGAGCAGTGCATGTCGGACAGTTTATCAAGGATGTACTGCTGGATCTGGATTTTTTTTTTTTAAATTTAATTTAAATTTTTTTTTTGCACAAATGTGCACTGTTTGTTTGCTTTCAGGGTGGTGAAGCTTTGGAGAGAGAGTTTGTCTAAAGTGAATCAGAAAGCAGCAGAGTCTCTGGCAGACCCCACAGAGTATGAGAACCTGTTCCCAGGCCTGAGAGAGGCTTTTGTGGCAGAGCAGTACCTGAAAGAGACCAGCCTCGGCCAAACCAGACCTGCCTCTGACTACCCACTCATCACGGTGAGAAGCCAGCTCAATCAACCCTTCCATCCATGCTCATATTTTAGTATTATAACAGTTGTTAGTAATATGTTAAAATAGCTTTTTAGATGTATAAGAAAATGAATACAGTGGTTCCTCGCTATAACACGGTTCACCTTTCGCTGCCTTTTTTTTTTTTTTTTTTTTTGCTATTTGAAATGCTATTTTTTACAGCGCATTGTGTTCTGCGTCCTGATTAGCACATTGTGTTCTGCATCCTGATTGGCTGTAGACTCGTGCCGTGTCTCCTGTACAGTACAGAATGCGTTCAGCTTGCCAAATTTGCATAAATCTTCGATCGCTAGCAGTGCAACTCTGAAGTGCTGTAATGAATGTTTGCAAGTTTTCTCTCCAACAAACCCCATAATGTCGACGAAACATTCTGCACCGTCAAAGGCACCCACGGTAGCACCCAAAAGGCAGAGGAAGATGTGAACCACCACACAAAAAGTTGGACTTTTGGATATGCTGAAGGAAGGTAGAAGTTACGCGGCTATAGGGTGCCATTACAAAATAAATGAATCTTCGGTTTGTTACATTTGGTTTTACAGCCTTAAAACATCTATATTTTAAAATTGAAGCTGACTACTATGCAAATTTCAACTATTGTGGGTTATTTTTAGAACGTAACTCCCATGATTAACGAGGGATCACTGTATTTAATATATATATATATATATATATATATAGCAGTTATTGTCATTTTACTATTGGTACATTACTGTAAGATGCAATTTCAATTCTTTTATTTTTTGCAAAAAGGGATTATAAAGTATTATTTTTTTTATACTGCACTGCTTATAATGTTACCAAGAATCAGGGTTCAAAAGTCATGGAATGTTGACTTGGCATTTTCCAGGCCTTGAAAAGTTTTGGGAAAACAGAAAAACCCACAAAGTTTTGGAAAAGTCATGGAAATTAGTTTAACAAATATCTACTTGAATATAAGTTAGTTGTCTTTGCCTCTTTTCTGTCCCTTTCTGCCAAAAACATGCTCTCACATAGGGCTGCACGATATTGGAAAAATTTGACATTGCAATATTTTGTTTTGCTGCGTTCTATATATGAATTCAATAATCACCAGATGATTTGAACAGCTCTACTTGAGAAGATTTCATTCATATACAGTTGAAACCAGAAGTTTACATCCACTGTATAAAAAGGCACATAACCATTAAAAAAAGTAATATCTGGGACTGGTCCACTTCACAGCATAGATGGCATCATGAAGAAAGGACATTATGTAGAAATACTGAAGCAACATCTCAAGACATCAGCCAGGAAATTAAAACTTGGCCACAAATGGGTCCTCCAAACAGACCATGACCCTAAGCATACTGCCAAACTAGTTAAAATGTGCTTTAAGGACAACAAAGTGATAGTTTTGGAGTGGCCATCACAAAACCCTGACTTCAATCCTATAGAAAATTTGTGGGCAGAGTTGAAAAAGCTTGTGCGAGCAAGACAGCCTACAAATCTGACTCAGTTACACCAATTCTGTCAGGAGGAATGGGCCAAAATTCCTTCAAACTATTGTGAGAAGCTTGTGGAAGGACACCCAAAACATTTGACCAAAGTTATACAGTTTAAAAGCAAAGCTAAAAAAATACCAAGGAAATGTATGTAAAGTTTTAACTGTCTAAAAATTAATAAAAAATACTCAAAAAAAAAAAAAAAAAAAGAGATCTCATTATTCTGGCATTTAGCAAATGTAAATGATTTAGGTAATCCTAACAAACCTAAAATAGTAAACGTTTAGTATGATTTACCATCAGACATTTTTTACAAATGGTTATGTTCCTTTTTTTTAGAGTGTATGTAAACTTCTGGTTTTAACTGTAGATCAACTGGGATAATTAAATCTTTTTCTATGCAGTGCATCGGCATAAAGTATAATAAATTACAAGCAAATATAAACACGACAGAGCAAAAATAAACAGTGCTTTATGGTAAATAAACCATAAAGTTATGGTTTTATGGTAAAAGTAATCAAATACAATGAAACATAAAATAACATGGTCATCACTTTATAAATAACCTGAAAAGATAATAACTTTTGAATCTTTGATGAACAGTCTAATTTTGTGATGTGGCTATTGCGGATACACACATTACGATATCAATGCTCAAATGATATATTGTTCAGCCCTACTCTCACATTATTAGTGCTGTGTAAGCATTACCTAAATACATTTTACATGGATATAAAAATAAATGTAAACTAAATAGATTGTATTATGATATGCTGAAACACATTTGAACGTGCATTGCTTTTTTTATTATTTACCACATATACGTCAGCATGAAACATTAGGTCATGAAAATGTACTTGACATTCCTGGAAAAGGAATGGAATTTTAGTAGTTAAAAAGTGTATGAACCCTGAAGAGTTATATTTACAAAAAAAATAAACATTGTAAGTTCAGGAATAAGTAATCACTGGTATGATTGCCTAACATCTTATTAATTTTTCAAATAAATAAATAAACCACCAATTTGATTGTAAGATACCGAAGTTCAACAGCACTGTGTGCTCACGAATGTGAACTTCTGCATGTGTGTTTGATGACTCCATCTTTCAGTGAGGGACACTGCTGTTATTTTAGGTTAAAAATGCATAAACACTGAGTATATATATCTAATTATCACAAAGCGTTAGTGACCACATAATAACAACAGTTACTCAGACTCTGTGATGCAACATTACTGTAATATCCAATATAGCTGGCACAGCATAAACCTACTTTACTGGCTTGTTAATAAATGTAGCAGTCCTAAAATTACATGAACAAAGGGCCAAGTTCTTACTTTCATGGTCTGGAACTCATGAAAAATAGAGCTCATTCTCTCTTTCCTAATGTTGGGATAAGAAGGAAGGCAATGCAACGACTATTTGTTTACTTACTGCTGCATTTTAATTGTTTAGATATTTCTTGCTAAGATTAGTTGTAATAAAAAAAAAGTCATATATAATATCAAATCAATCTTATGCAGTTATATGTAGTCCTTGTATGATTAAAATGACTGTAGTTCATTTAATTCTTTTATTGTTTAAAGCCTAATGAAGAAAGGAACGTGCTGGAGGAGGCCAGTGGTTATGAACCCAAAGGAATTCTCTCTGCTCCCACACAGGTGCGTGCCGGCGTCCATGTGTGTAAATGTGTTGTCACTCGGTGCATGAACTAATAAAATGAGGTGTGTGTTACTGTGAGCAGCTGAAGCAGGAGGTCTCGGAGGATGAAGGGGTTTTGGCCTCCGTTTCATCAGTGTCTGCTGTGAGTTCTGCACAATCCCAACCTGACCAGAAGCTCCAAGAGAAGACAGAAGAAAAAACTCCTGAAATTACAGCAGCAGAACAGAAGGTATTTGGAGATGACACAATCTGCATTAAACTATATCAGTGTCGTGCAGGGTTCTCAATCAATGTGAATTTCATATAATCTACTTACATGAATATTTACAAAGTCAATGCACATGCACAAATCGAAGTCAATTTTCCACCGGGTGGTACAAATGATGCAGAATGCCAAAAATGTAACTCAAGTGGAAAATTTAGGTTAGGTGAAAACGCATCTAACAAGTAATCTAGAGCAAATGATATGATCCGGGTGTAGTTTTTTTCAGTTTGGTGTGAACTCTGCATCAGACTTATTGTTTTTATTTGAAGGTTATCGATGAACTTGAGGATGATTTGGACAACATGGAGCTTGATGACATCGACACCACAGACGTCAATCTGGATGACGACTTCCTAGACGACTAAACCTCCCCTGCACTGAAGCATTGAGTTTATTTAAGCGACCAAATGTTTTGTTTTGTTTTGTTTTTTCGTTGCTGTTAAAAAAGCAGAGCTGAAGTCGGACTGGGTTCATTATGAACACGTTTTTTAGGCCGTACCACCGATGGGAAAAAAAAAAAATGTCTGTAATCTTTTTTTTTTCTTTTTTTTTTTGTACTTCTTTCTGGACCTTCAGTTGACATTTTACCTGTACATCAAGACTTATTGACCATGACAAATCATGGTGCCATTATTCATAATAAAGATAGCTACTATACTAATAGTTTGTACCGTCTTTATGTTGTTTGTGTTTTTGTACTTCGTAATAGTGTACTGAAATGCTGTCATCATTTACTCATGTATTTACTCGGAGATTCTTTCTTTTGTAAAATGTTGGAAACCTGTAACCACTGACTTCCATAGTATTTGTTATTCTTAAGGTGGAAGTGAATGGTTACAGGTTACTAACATTCTTCAAAATATCTTTTTTTGTGTTTAATGGAAAAAGCGTAATCATGAAGGTTTGGGACCACTTGAGGGTGAGTGAATAGTGAGTAAATGTACATTTTTTTGGGTGAACTATCCCTTTTAAATTGTAGAATAATTTAACAACAAAAGAATGCATCAGGTGTTTTTAAGAAACAGTGGTCTTAGAAGAAAGTATTTGCCCATATGTTGGCATTTTGTTTTAGAATGAATCAATTTGTTTAAAAATCATAAGTTTTTTAATAGTTATTTTAATAATATGATAAAATGGCACAGTGTGAAACAAATAATGGAGAATAATGTAAAGAAATGAGACTCAAGAAACAAGGTCATTTGTGAATCTAATTGGCAAAAGAGGAGTATAATATTCCATTTTCATATTAAGTAAAAATAAAAAAAGTATTATAGTATAAATGCACTAAAGAAATGTATAATTTGAAAAAAAAAAAAAAAAACTATACTTTTTTAAATTGTTACTAATTGACCTGAATTTACATGTCTCTGTAGTAAGTAACCTTTGATTTTAATCTGGAATAATGTAACTTCCCCCTCAATTAACAGCAAAAAATAAATAAATAACATGGCATGAAACTGAGTGATCAAATATATTGAAAAAGTTTCCAGCTGTATTGTACAAAGACTGCCCATACAGCACCTGTATCTCTTTTACCTTTGAGGTTACTGAGCAAAATACCTATCAGTGGTTTTCCAGTTGTTATCTGTGCTGATAAATGGCCTACACGATGCTGCTACGACTGATATTCTGCCACAATTGGTAGAAGTTTTAAAGTGTTTTAAGCTTTACAGCAGATAAAAGAATCTGCAAGCATCATTATGAGCTCTAGTTTTCTCTCTGCAGTAAACATTTATGTCAGCCAGTTGCCAAAAAAAAACCCTCTTCTTCCTCGTATCATTCCAACCTTGAAAAAAAAACAGCTTAAACCAGCCTGGTTTTAGAGGGGTTTTGGCCATTTCCAGTCTGGTTTCCAGCCTGGTCTTCGCTGGTCAGGCTGGAAAATGACCAGCTAAAACCAGCTTGATTTAAGATGGATATAGCTGGTTTTGGCTGGCCCCCCAGCCTGGCTAGGCTGGTAAAGCTGGTTTTAGCTGGTCAACCAGCTAACCAGCTTAGGCTGGTTTAAGGTGGATTTTTCAGCAGAGCTCTAAATGAAAAAACGAAACAAAACAAAAAAACGTTGCAATCTCAATCGCGTATTTTGTTGAAAGGTCCAACGACTGGACATTCAGCTGGTCGAGTGAAGTGATCCATGCGTTCTCTTCGCATTTGGCGGGAACCCAGAATCAGACTTCAGGTAACCTAACTTTGTGATTTAGTATAGTCATTGACGAACTACGAGATGGTTTAGATAACATGGAGTTTGAAGACATCGATAACATAAATGTCTTTACATAAAACATAAAAATCTTTATGACGACTTTCTAGACGACGAAAACATTACTTTTAAGCGACCAGATTTTTTTTTCTCTCAGACCTGTGGAACTGAAGTTAAGGGTGGACTGGGCTCATTTTGAACTCGCTGTACCACCAGTGGAATGAGAGAGAAAACGTTTTTGGTGATATAATCAATAATAATGTACTCTCATGCTATTTAAAACCAGCAGTACTAATTAGGGCTTTTTCTAATATAGCCTGTCTATCTCATTTGGGTTGTGGGGGAAAAGATATACAGGGTGAAATTCATAGGAGGAAGAAGACACTTAAAGAAATAGTTCACCCCAAAATCAAAATTTACCCCAAACTTTTGGTAGTTCCAAACTTTTATGAGTTTCATTTTATTGTTGTTGCTCATATATATATATATATTGTCCTACCTTGTCAGATTGTCCTACCTGCCATTCAAAAAGTAGGTAGCACATTTTGATGACATAATATGCTACCCATCAAATTCTGCTCCCAGTGTAAATTTTAATGTGTAATAGTGTGATATGAAGCTGTAATATCGCCCCAACCTACCTAATGCCTAACCCCAAGCTCCGAACCATTCAAATACAGTGTTGGTGGCATAATCTGATGGGTAGGATAAAATGTCAGGACACCGATTAACAACGACTACCTAGAAAATCAAATATTATGGAAGTCAATGTTTATTGGTTACCAACATTTTTTTCCCCGAAATATCTTCATTTGTGTTCAACAAAAGAAAGAAACTCAAACAGCTTTGTGACAAGAGAAGAATGCGTAATTTTCAGTTTTAGTTGAATTAAATCCCTTTAATACTGGAACAGAAATACAGAGCTTTCATACAGTGCATCCGGAAAGTATTCAGAGCGCTTCACTTTTTCCACATTTGTTTTTTTATGTTACAGCCTTATTCCAAAATGGATTGAATTAATTTATTTATCAAAAATGTAAAAAAAATATGAAAATTCTACTCACAAGTTCCCATAATGACGATGTGAAAAAAAGATTTTTTTGAAATTGTAGCAAATTTATTAAAAATAAAACACCTGAAAAATCACATGTACAGAAGTATTCACAAGGCAGCATGGTGGCGCAATGGGTAGCACAGTCGCCTCACAGCAAGAAAGTCACTTGGTCAGCTGGCGTTTCTGTGTGGAGTTTGCATGTTCTCCCTGTGTTTGCGTGGGTTTCCTCTGGGTGCTTTGGTTTCCCCCACAGTCTTAAGACATGCGGTATACAGTAGGTGAAATGGGTAGGCTGAATTGTCCGTAGTGTATGTTTGTGTATGGATGTTTCCAGTGATGGGTTGCAGCTGGAAGGGCATCCGCTGTGTAAAACATGATGTTCATTACGCTGTGGAGACCCCAAATTAATAAAGGGACTAAGCTGAAAAGAAAATGAATGAATGAATAAGTATTCACAGCCTTTGCCATGAAGCTCTAAATTGAACTCGGGTACATTCTGTCTCCATTGATCATTCTTGAGATGTTTCAGCAGCTTAATTGGAGTTCACATGTGGTAAATTCAGTTGATTGGACATGATTTGAAAAGGCTTACACCCGTCTATATAAGGTCCCAGGGTTGACATTGCATGTTAAAGCACAAACCAAGCATGAAGACAAAGGAATTGTCTGTAGACCTCAGAGACAGGATTGTCTCGAGGCACAAGGCTGGGGAAGGTTACAGAAAAAATTCTGCTGCTCTGAAAGTTCCAATGAGCACAGTGGCCTCGATCATCTGTAAGTAGAAGATGTTTGAGATGTTTCTTCCTAGAGCTGGCCGGTCATCTAAGCTGAGTGATCGGGGGAGAAGAGCCGTAGTCAGGGAGGTGATCAATAACCCGATGGTCACTTTGTCTGAGCTCCAGCGTTCTTCTGTGGAGAGAGGAGAACCTTACAGAAGGACAACCATCTGTGCAGCAATTCACCAATCAGGCCTGTATGGTAGAGTGGCCAGATGGAAGCCACTCCCTTTCTGGAATTTGTCAAAAGGCATCTGAAGGACTCTCAGACCATAAGAAACAAAATACTCTGGTCTGATGAGACTAAAATTGAACTCTTTGGAGTGAATGCCAGGGGTTATACGTTTGGAGAAAAACAGGCACCGCTCATCACCAGGCTAATACCATCCCTACAGTGAAGCATGGTGGTGGCAGCATCATGCTGTGGGGATGTTTCTTAGCAGCAGGAACTGGAAAACTAGTCAGGATAGAGGGAAAGATGAATGCAGCAATGTACAGAGACATCCTGAATGAAAACCTGCTTCAGAGTGCTCTTGACCTCAGACTGGGGCGACGGTTCATCTTCCAGCAGGACAATGACCCAAAGCACACCGCCAAAATATCAATGGAGTGGCTTCACAACAACTCGGTGAATGTCCTTGAGTGGCCCAGCCAGAGCCCAGACCTAAATCCCATTGAACATCACTGGAGAGATCTGAAAATGGCTGTACACCGTTGCTTCCCATCCAACCTGATAGAGCTTGAGAGGTACTGCAAAGAGAAATGGGCAAAAAATCCCAAAGACAGGTGTGCCAAGCTTGTGACATCATATTCAAAAAGACTTGAGGCTGTAATTGCTGCCAAAGGTGCATCAACAAAGTATTGAGCAAAGGCTGTGAATGCTTATGTACATGTGACTTTTCAGGTTTTTTTTATATAAATTAGCAACAATTCAAAAAAATCTTTTTTTCACATTGTCAATATGGGGTATTGTGTAGAATTTTGAGGAAATAAATGAATTTAATCCATTTTGGAATAAGGCTGTAACATAAAAAAATGTGGAAAAAGTGAAGCGCTATGAATACTTTCCGGATACACTGCATATACCAAAACAACCGATCTCACGAGGAAACGTAGCTATTTTAAGCATTGTCAGAAACGTTTCTAAATTATAGTTTTTTTCATAGAAATATAAATTTTTAAAAAGAGTTCTCTAAACCATACCCATCATCGAGGGATGAGAAAAGTCATACTAAAATGTATGAATGAGATTGTACAAATTCATAAAATAAACCACTACATCAAAAAGTTAGTAGTTGTCGTGAGATTGCATTGTAAACAACCATTCCAGATCCCCATTCTGAAGTTCGTCATCTCCACTGTTTTGAGCTCTGTTAAGCTCCAGGTTGTAATGATTGCACCAGACGATGACTGTGGTGTTGTCTACAAACCTCAGAAGGTTATAGTGAGAGTTTTCCAGAGCCTCAATAACTGCTGCCTATCTGTCAGAAAGCTCAAGATCCACTGACAAGACTGGGTCAATCTGAATGACAGAAGATCTGGCCTGATGGTACCGGAAGCCAAAATGAAGTCCGCGAATAAGTCCTTGCTTACAATTGCATCATCTACATCTGCAGGCAAGCACTGAGTATCTGGCAATAGACCAGTGAGTTCCTTCAAGTTGGCCAACACCAGTCACTCAAATGATGACTACAGATGTGATCGTGACATGTCTGTACTCATTAAGTCCAATGGAAGGATCCTGAAGTGGGACATTGAGTGAAAAAGACCCAGCAAAGGTTGTTCTTCCTGCAGTAACTGAAGTTGTTCAACCTGACACAGAAGTTGCTGACACAGTTCTGCTCAGCCGTCATTGAGTCTGTCCTGTGTTCAGGATTGGTTCGGCTACCAAATCAGACATCAGGAGACTAAAAAGAGCAGTCTGGATAGCTGAGAGGATTATTGGTGCCTGCCTGTCCAACCCTTCTAGAAATGAAAAGGTCAGGTACCATCATCACAGACTCACTTCTGGCCACAATCTATTTGAACCGATGCCGTATGGATGCCAGCTCATTTACCAGGCACTATACATCTAGGAACATCTTCTTCCCCCAAGCTCTTCCATTTTGAAGAGGTAAATCTATTCCAACTGTAGTTAGAGCTTTATTTATTTTGTCCTTTTTATCCATATGTGACCCCAAAACCAGTCATAATGGTCAGTTTTGTGAGATTGAGATTGAAATATTATTTGAAAGTGGATGAAATAAGCTTTCCATTTATAGTATAAATGGAATATATAGTATAGTTTACTGAGTATTAAAAATGTGGACTTTTACTTTTCCTTGAGTACATTTTTAGTGCTGTATCTTTACTTTTACTCCACTACTTTCCTTCAACCTGCAGTCACTACTTTATTTTTCTTGTCCATGGGGATTAGAAAAATCAGTTCTGAGATTCCTGTCCAATCAAATCGCCCATACCGTAGAAGGTAAATCGCATCATAATGAACTACCTCAAGACGTGTGCACTTTATAATTGCAGCAAACTGTTTGGAAGTATTAAAAGTGTCTATGAAGATGTTCAAAATCTTTACGCACATTGACCCAGAGACTGTTTGGATGCATGTTACTGATGAGAAGATGACGGATGTTTACTGTATGATGACCGAAATGGCCTTAAACACCCAGCAGGCAAAGGACG
Organism: Danio kyathit; assembly: GCA_903798195.1. Taxonomy (NCBI): domain Eukaryota; kingdom Metazoa; phylum Chordata; class Actinopteri; order Cypriniformes; family Danionidae; genus Danio; species Danio kyathit. Next base: position 45,074,605 of record LR812520.1, on the reverse strand, counting down.
TCAACATGACGTCTGATTGACGTTGAACCCTAACGTCATGGGGACTTTGCATTTTGTTTGGAAATGAAAATCGGGTTGACGTCAGAACTCAATGTCAGGCCAACGTCAATGTCCAACTTAAAACCAACCAAATATCAACGTCTAATGATGTTACAGCTTGACATTGTGTGAACGTTACCCCTATGACATCTATCAGACGTTGGATTTTGGTTGCCGTACCTGATGGATAAATGTCAGTATTTGACGTCATATATTTTATTTATTTATTTATTTATTTGACATGGACATCACAATTACACTGGACAACCAAATGCATTTGTTTTAGCAAACTTGCTAATTCTCAACACCTGTCCACAGGAGGCTTGACAAAATGAAAATATAATAATACATATACGCAACATTATAATTCTTTACATGAAATTACTGAAGGCAAAAGCAAAGGCGACATGATCCAACAAACTAATAGTAGACTATTTGTGCAAACACAGCTGTTTTGTTTTTAACCACTTTTTAAGAACACTACTAAAAATATTGATATTACTTTCGGATTTTAGGCTAACGGGTAAATAATTCCACAGTTTGGCTCCCTTAACAGAGAAAACAGATTGACCAAATGAGATCTTACACTTTGGCACTAGACAGTCACCATTAGCAGTTGCCGTGTGACTCTGTGAGAGGTTTGATGCCTACTGATTAGATCAGAAAACAGCATTGGAACATGATTATTTAAGCATTTAAAAGCCAATTTAAGATAATGAAATTCAATAAAACTATCAAAACTAAAAAGGTTATGTTTACGTAAAACATCACAATGATGCTATCGCATAGGCTTTAAGTCCATCATTTTAACTGCTTGTTTATATATTGAGTCAATAGGCTTCAATGTAGTTAAAGAGGCTTGTGACCATAATGAAATGCAATATGACAAGTGGGAGAATATCATTGTGTGCATGTTTAATTTTGCAGTTTGATGTGTTAAAAACCTTCTAATAAAACAAAAACAGTTTAGACTTGGCTTAACTTTCTTACTTATATTTTTAACATGACTATCAAATTTTAAATTAATGTCTAGAGTTATGCCAAGATACTTAAATTCATTCACTTCTTTAATAACTTTATTTTTAATCAACACCTCAAATGTATCCCGTACAGGCCTATTTCTTATAGAGAAGCACATAGAAACTGTTTTCTTGAAATTCAACGTTAAATGAGAAAGCTCAAGCCATCTTGAAATATACTGTAAAGCCTGGGTCAGTTGCTCACCTGCCCGGCACGGTGTTTTTGCTGACACATAGATGACTGTGTCATCTGCATATAACTGGCAGTTATATATGACGTTGGTTTAAGATGTTGGCTCGACGCTGGATTTTGGTCACTTTCTATCAACCTAAAATCAACCAAATATCAACCTTATTTGACGTCATTATTGGACATCAAAATAACGTTGCCCTTAGCTGCTGGCTTGACAATTAGTTTTGGTCACCTGACATTACAACCTAAATCTAACCTAATATTAATGTCTTATGATGTTGTGTGCGTGCTGGGCAATAACTAAATAAAAAATACTCACTACAGAATGTTTCGTTTACACACACATGCACAAATTACATGTAAACATATCAACTTTTGACAGCATAATACTCACTACTCACTACTCTTGAGTACTTTTGAAAGGGCTACTTTTTACTCGTACTTTGAGTAATATTTACAACAGATACTTTTACTCTACTTGCACTACATTTTTAGGCAAGTAATGGTACTTTTACTTGAGTATGACTTTTCAGTACTCTTTTCACCACTGGTTATGTGCAATGAAATGTATCAAATTGACCCATATGAATATGTTTATCATCTTTAAAAGTGATTGATTTGTGTCATAATACTTGTATTCTTTATTTGTTAAATGTGTGCACAGGAAGCTTCATTTCGTTCTTTCATTATGATCCTGTCCATTAGATGGAGCCGGTGCTACTGATTGACCTCTATTTGTCAGCTGAACTCATTGAATTGGACAAAGAGGAAGAAGCTGTGGCATGGTGACGATCACAGAGAAGTTTGGTAAAAGACTTGAACAAAAAAACTAGTCGTCAACACACAATTAATTATATCTATTTTTTGTTATCATGATGTAATTGTCCACCTTGTTTGAGCAGTGATATGGCTGCCATCTTGCCAGACACACATCTTGTCTGCTATCTTTGCTCTTCTTTAAAAGAATCTGTTGTTCTAAGATGTCTCCACTGCCTGTGCAAAAACTGTCTACAAAGCTACTGGGAGCTCAACAAGTCCCTGGAGTGTCCTGTTTGTTTGAAGGAGACACGCTGTTCTGTTCTTCTTCATCATTTAAGTATTTCTCGCTTTGCCTCAGAGGGTGAATTCTCTCAAGACAGCAACTTCAAACCACTCCACGTGGGGAACGCGGAAAGTGAAATGGTAAGTGAGCCGCTCTGGTGCCTAACTTAAGGAAAAGCCACACTTTTTAGTTTGATTTCGGAAAGCTGTTACAGCTAATGGTCTGCTCTGATCCGGTGTAGATTTTCAGGACTGTTTTATGAAAGCTGCAAAGTCGGAGACCCAAACTAGTTGAAAGAGATTTAATTTGAACTATGTTGGAATTTTATGGAACAAATAGCACAATAGAAACCATCTATTTTAGTTTGACAAATATACCACATTCATTTAAAAGGAAACCTCATTCTATTGGATACAAATGTAGATATGTTAGAAACTAGTTGATGTTGACATTCATAGTAGTGAACAATACTATGGAAGTCAATGGCTAGCAGTTTTCAACATTGTCCAAAATTTTGTGATCAACAGAAGAAAAAATTGGCCATGTTTTGAAAAATTTCAGGTTGTGTGAATCATGACAGATTTATTGTTTATTTTTGGGAGACTATCCATGATTTAAATCACTTTCCAGAGAGGGAAAACCAAGTCAAGCCAAAAAAAAAATGAGGAAAAGAACTGTTTATTAGCAGTTATGTTTACCATCATATTGAAAATTATATACAGATTTATCTTCTGAACATCCTCCGGTTATTTTCAAGTAGGAAGTGAAAGATGGTTCTTAGCTAACTATAATGCATATTCACTGCTGTATAAGGCTACGTTCACACTGCAAGGCTTAGTGCTCAAATCTGAATTTTTTTCTCAGATCTGTTCACACTGTTGTTATAAATGTGCCCAATATCAGATTTCCAGTGTGAACAGATGATCCTAAACTGACACGCACGCGCAAAAGTACAATTACGGACAGCACAAAATGTCTAATTATACACACAATATGTTTAGTGCTATGAAGTAAGCACACTGTCAGATTAGGTTTTATATGATTATTGCCCTTTTCACAGACAATCGTAGTGTATTTAATGAAATGTAAAGAGTTGTTCTGCTAGTACTAATGTGTATTTCGGCATTTGAAACCTAAAATAAGGTCTCTTGTGATTGAAAACAGTAATCATTTGTGATTTTGTGCGCGTCTTTCTGACCACAAGTGTGGTGAACTCATCAAGGGTTAATGAGCAGTCGCAGATTGAACTGTGAAGTTGAACTTTCAGATTTGGTTCTGTTAATGTATTCATTATTTAAGTGAAATATAGCTATTTTATGTAGGCCTATGTGTTTTATTCATTTTATATGCAATTTTTATGAACATTTTTTCATGTTAAATCTAACTGAATGGTATTTTTTTAAAGGGTAATGGTTAATGATTGGTTAATAAGCGCCAGTTTTGTGTTCAAATTTTTTTTCAAAATGAACAACCAACTTTTTATAGTAAAGTATTTGCCCTGTGTGCTGTTCTGCTATGCTGCAGAGGAATAGATGATGTTTGTAGCACAGAATGATGATGCATGTAGCATGGGACAACCGTTTTCTAGGTATACCGTGGTTTGGAAAAACTGCCAACATTTTCTGTAATACCGTTCCTAAGGTAAAGTTGAAACCAGAAGCTTACATACACTCTAAAAAAAAGGAATATAACCTTTTTTTTTTTTTTTTTTTTAAATGTCTGATGGTAAATCATTACTATTTTAGGTCTGTTAGGATTACCTAAATCATTAATGAGAGAATTTTTTTAGACAGTCAAAAGTTTACATACATTTCCTTGGGATTTTTTTTTAGTTTTGCTTTTAAACTGTATAACTTTGGTCAAGTGTTTTGGGTATTCTTCCACAAGCTTCTCACAATAGTTTGAAGGAATTTTGGCCCATTCCTCTTGACAGAATTGGTGTATCTGAGTTAGGGTCATGGTCTGTTTGGAAGACCCATTTGTGGCCAAGTTTTAATTTCCTGGCTGATGTCTTGAGATGTTGCATCAGTATTTCTACATAATGTTCTTTCTTCATGATGCCATCTATGCTGTGAAGTGGACCAGTCCCTCCTGCAGCAAAACAGCCCCACAACATGATGCTGCCGCCCCCATACTTCACAGTTGGAATGGTGTTCCTAGGTTTGTAAGCTTTTCCCTTTGTCCTCCAACTGTAACACTGGTCATTATGGCCAAACAGTTCAATCTTAGTTCCATCAGACCACAGGACGTGTCTCCAAAAATTGCCTTTTTCCCAGTGTAATTTAGCAAATTGTAATGTGGCTTTTATGTTGAATCTGGCTTGTTGAATTTCCCATGTTGTCTCACAAGGAAGCAGTGTGTTTGAGGTTTTCCTTAAATACTATTCTACAGTTGTGCCTCCAACTAACTCAAATGTTGTCAATTAGCCAATCAGAAACTTCCAAAACCTTGACACCGTCATATGAGCTTTTTCAGAGGCATAATAATCTTATTGTATGTAAACTTGACTTTCAAGAAAAGTTATAACAATTTCTCAAAGAAATATCTCTCTCATTATTCTGCTATCAAGCATAACAGAAACAAATTTGACTTTTTTTTTAATGGTTATGTGCCTTTTTATACAGTGTATGTGAACTTCTGGTTTCAACTGTATGTGTGAGATTTTTATAGTTATGTTTTTTTGTTTTGTTTTTTACAGTATCTCCAGCAGAAAAGATACTCAAAGACCCCGTTTAAATTGTTAAGAAATGTGTTTTTGAAACAAATGAAGACGGCAGACGTCAATGATTCATTTTCATTAATCAGCCTTACATGTTTACAAAATATTTTAAATGTTTCTCAAAATAAAATCTATTGTGTTCAATGGGGGGGGGGGGTCATTCATACTGCGTTCGCATTGCAAAACATTGCAAAACATCAGATCTGTATCTGATTTAATACTATATATGAAAGTGGCACAAATCTGAAAATGAAAAGATCAGATTCCATGCGGTTTAAGCTATTCACACTGTCAAAACAAAAACGCATCTGAGTCACATGTGGGCAAAAAAATCAGATTTGGGCCAGATTTGCCTGCAGTGTAAACGTAGCTTATGTAACTTCTGACACTGATCCAATAACATTTTACTACTACAATTTTTGAATACAATGTAGGTCACATTGATTAAAGCAGTGTTACTGTTAACCACGTACCTGAAGGACCACCAACACTGCATGTTTTGGATGTCTCCTTTGTCTGTCACACCCAGGTCTTTCAGTCTCTGCTAATGAGTTGATGATCTGAATCAGGTGTGTTTGGTTAAGAAGACATGGAAAATGTGCAGAGCTGGTGGTCCTCCAGTAAAGTGGTTGAGAAACACTGGAGTACTGTAAAACCAACTGAGTACTGTAAAACCCAATAAGTTAATGTAACTCAAACTGTTTGAGAAAACCTATTGCAACAAATTATTTAAGTTAAACTAATCTATATGAGTGCTGTGAACTTACTCAATTAAATACCTCATTACTTCAACTTAAATGAACTCATTACCTTCAACACTGAGTTCAAAACTCTTTTCAAATGAGTAGAATTAACTTTCAGTCAATTTTGAGTTAACTACACTCATTTTATTTGATAAAGTAGACTGTTGGGATTTACAGGGTAGGTCTCTTTTTTAAAAAGAAAAGTTGAAGTTGAATAAATAAGCTTTCCATTGATGTAAGATACTAGTTCTAAAGTACTAAATACTGAGAAAATTGATTTTAACGTCGCACATTACTAATCACTAAAAGATCAAGCTCTGATATATTTACAGTAGGACATTTAAAAGATGTCTTTATGGAACACAATCTTCTTTTTTGCATGAAACAAAATTGATCATTTTGACCCACACATCTGTTTTATCTATATTGCCAAAAATATACCCATGCATAAGACTAGTTTTGAGGTCCAGGGTCACACATGTCTATGCTTACACAACAGCAATTAGAGGAGACGGCCATATCAGAGGTAATGAGTACTATTCCCAGAATCAAGACAGAAGAGGACATGACTACCATCGTCCAGATGTTGATGGAGACCAAATATGAACCAGTGGAAACAAGCATAGATGATCTTATACACCGAGGTATAATTGAAGACATTGCCTCTGTGAAGGTAGGATGTCAAATCAACATACATTTTCCTACCAGAAAAGCCCTTTTCTAAACATGTTCTTGTTATTTTTCTTAAGAGGGAGCCATCCAATGAATTCAGGTGAGTCTACCATCATCTCATGAAATTCCAAAGATCTCTCCTAGTACATAAATGTTTTAAAACTTGAAATGTAAAATCGTACAGCAGTCTCTAAAGCTCTGTGTTGTCGTCAAGTCATCTTCTTGTAAAAGCATTTGATTTATGCATGATTTACTGCTTTTAGGAATGAAGAAATACACAGAGACATGATGATACACGACACCGTTCCTACATCCAGTTCTGTTTTAATGGAACCCAATGACTCTGGAGAGACTCCGCATCTTCCAACCACAACTACTTGTAGATCTTTAAGGTCCAACCTTTGTTTAAAATGTGGCAAGAGCTTCAAAAGAAAGTCCGACCTCAGAGCCCATGAGAAGGTTCACTCCTTGCAGAAGCCACACCAATGCTCTACTTGCGGAAAGAGTTATGTTAATAGACATGAGCTTTCCATGCACGAGCGGCTGCACACTGGTGAGAAGCTGTTCGCCTGCTCTTACTGCAAGAAGAAGTTTGTTAGGGAGAGTGCACTGAAGTATCACTTGAGGAGCCACACGGGGGAGAAGCCGTTTTCTTGCTCGCAATGTGGGAAGAGCTTCTCTCGAAGAAGTACCTTAAACACCCACCTGCGGTTACACATGGGCCCCCTTCCCCATCAGTGTGATCATTGTGGGAAGCTTTTCAACACTGCGGCGGCCATGAGAGCCCACAGGGCAACCCATACAGGAGAGAGGCCTTTCCCTTGCCCGCAGTGTGACAAGAAGTTCATCTTCAAGGCTGAGCTGGAAGTTCACCTGGATGGCCATGCAGGCAATAAGCCGTTCAAATGTTCTGTATGTGGGAAAGGATTCCTGAGGAAGCAAGAATGCAATGTTCATCAGACTATTCATCAAGACAAACGTTCCTTTCATTGCACATACTGCGATAATAGCTTCAAAAGGTTGAGCCACCTCACGTCGCACCTGAAGATCCATTATCCGGAATCCCCACACAAATGCACATACTGCGAAAAGTCCTTCAAGCATCCCAACAGCCTCAAATTGCATGAGCGTCTTCACACCGGAGAGAAACCCTACAGTTGCGAACACTGCGGAAAAGGGTTCCCTTCTTCCGGAGATCGAACTAGACACCTTGCTGTACACTCTGAAGTCAAGTCCTACAAGTGTCCTAAGTGTGACAGGAGGTTTCGCTTTAAGAACAGTTTGAGGTCCCACCAGGTCATGCACACCGGAGAAAGACCTTTCCACTGCAAGAAGTGTGGTAGGAACTTTGCTAGGCGCGCAAATCTCAAGGCGCATTCAGTGGTGCACACTGAAGAAAGAAGCTACAGCTGTTCTCAGTGCGGCCTGGCATTCAAGTGCTCCTCTACTCTCAAGAGCCACATGATAATCCATTCCAGCAAGACCCTGTTAGACTGCAGCATCTGTGGCAAAACCTTCACTCGCCACGACACCTTGAAAAGGCATCAAGACATTCACGCAGGGATCAAAGTCTACAAGTGCACAGACTGCGGGAAATGCCTGAGCTCAGCAAGTTGCCTGAAGCTGCACATGCAGGGTCACTCTGGGAATAAGATAATGTACAACTGCGATGAATGTGAGAAGAGTTTCAGTTCCATGTCCTACCTGCAGAAGCATCGTCAGATGGCACACTCTGACGAGAAGCCGTATGTATGCTTCGAGTGTGGGGAAAGCTTTAACTCGGATGGTAAATTGGTTACTCACCAACTCCAGCATTCTGGAAGGATGGACCATGCTTGCGCTGAGTGTGGGAAGAAGTTTGCAAGGAAAGAGACGTTAAGACGACACGTTAAGACGCACTCCGAGGAAAGGCCTTACCAGTGTTCAGAGTGTGGGAAAGGATTCAAAAGGAGCGATCAACTAAAACAGCACACATTGATTCATTCTGAGAGAGTTTAAATGGATGTAGTGTTTTCAACTTGGTAATTATGATTTCTACAAATGTAGGCTGTTAATATGCTTTAATTACATTGTTTGCATCTGATCATCTTGCATTTGTCCTGGCATTTGAGTAAAGAAGAATCCCCCCCACTTGAGTTAATTTAGATGGCACTTCGTAATAGTGGCACTAGATGGCAGTCTGTGCTTTGAGACAGAATTTGAATGAATTGTAGCACTAAAAAGATGCCCAAAACCCAATGTTACATTACCTTCTGTAAAATCAAGAGAAATAAGTTATTTCAGTGTTAAAGTGTATAAATATAAAGATGGGTTTGGGACAAATTGTGATTTAGTTTTGATTCAGAAAATTATGGATGTTGTGTTCTGTCATTAAAGACCTACACGATGTAAATACTGATGTGATGTGTTTTTTTACACAAGCCAAAAAAATCTCCACAATAACAGTTCACTTTTCAAACAACACTTCATGTGTTTGAGTCTGACAAACATTTAGGTGCCTAAATATCTAACAAAAGTCCTTGGTTATGAAAATGAAATTGGATTTTTGATGCAAATGGCACAGTTTCAGCAATTTTAGCCAGAGGCTATAGGACCAGCTTCTGTGATTTAAATATCTTCACTCAGTCTGAATCTGCTGTCTTGCATTAACCTGCTCTTGTACCCAGAGGGTACGATAATGGCATGCACAATGAAGAGGGATCATATTGACGTATTAGGCTTTGGGTCAGCATTCCAAATTGGATATTTTTGGAATCTGGTTTAAAGAAGGCAGATTTTCGCCTTACCGTTTAATGCATATATCAGAATACAGTGCCACAAAACACGTTCTTAGTTCTACATTTTGTGCTCCTAAGCTTTTTAAGTGATCACTGATACACAATTAATAGCAGCACAGGTAGCTAAGAAATGTCCTTAAAAAACTGCGCTGAAAATAGACTGAAATTATACATTTTCATGATAATGATAGTGTTCACGCTTCACACTCTGAAAAGACATTTTTGTGAGTTCCTCGCCCAGGCACTCATGCAGATCTTTTCATTTCGTGTCTTTTCCCAGACTCCTTTGATTTTGTTTCCAACCAATCAAGTGTTTTTCAGCATATTCCCATTCGTTCATGTGGCTGTTTGCAGACTCGCATTCCACTCCAGCTATTTCATTCCCAGTCGAACAAATAAACATAGTAAGAAATTCTAAGTCTGGTCAAGGGAGAGTCGCACTCTGTCTCCCTGACAACAGTCGCTAGGCAACTAACATTTGTCATCCCTTTTCTTTCTTACCTCATGTCCCGTTTCCAACCATCTGCCTTTAGAGTGAAGCCATCAAACCCTTTCAAATACAAATATAGTTCCTCACCTAGAGGAGCATCACTGCAGGCTTCAGCTGTTGGTTTACTTGTTAGAATCATAAATGCAGCGACAAACCACAAGCACACGACAGGGCATCATTACAAATCGTCTTTATTTCTCTTCGTTTTCAAAGACAGAGTGGATAACATTCATCAATAGTGAATAACAAGTGAATGGTGCTGCCATGTTTGACCTCGGAACGTTTCCAGAACGTTGTGTTTTCGTCGTTGTTGCATAAGCCTGTGTGGCCAGCCCCCACAGAAATGCACGGTCCTATGGCATATTCAGTGGATTCCATGAGATCATGTGTTGATGGGTCTAAAATGTGAACAGGTGAAAGTACAGACCATCTCTGTGGGCTCTGTGTCTCCTCTTATGGCTCTTGTTTAATAATAGGCTCACATGATATCATCCTTAAACGCTCATCCAACTCCAGCCATATTAGTTTGTGGTAACCCTCACAATAAGGCTACACTGATTTTACTGAACATTTTTGCAAAACAAGCTATTTCATAACCCTGATTACCTCTAAAATCAGAGGGGGAAAACGGGTTGATAAAAATGATGTTCAAAAGGTATGTCATATGACTTGCATCAGTCTTGCTTAATGCATTGATTGTGATATTGCCCAATGCAGAGAGAATCAGTACATGGTTTCAACACTGACCTTGTTTAAAATTGGACAGATCCGATTGCATCTGCTCTTGAGGCAAAAATCGATTCAATACTGAGTCTGCAGTTTATGATTCACTGATTCAATTGATCCATTAAAAGATAGTCTGCAGTTTATGATTCACTGATTCAAAGGATCCATTCAGAGACTCTGCAGTTTATGACTCACTGATTCAAATGATCTGTTCAGAGCAAGTTTGCAGTTAACAACTCACTGGTTTCAAATGATCAAATCAGAGAGAGGCTGCAGTTTAAAGGTGCGTTCGACTGCAGCGATGCGCAGATTGATCTTAAGCCGCAGTCACACTAGAGTTTGAGCTTGCGATATTCTGTCGTAGGGGCTGCGAAAAGGGGCGGGATTAAACAAGATAATTAGGCATTAAAAAAGCGAGCGGTTGATTTTAAATTTCTGTTCAGAGAGGTCATGTTTTGATCCTGGATTGGTCTCACGCAGTCAAGCGATGCGATTTCGCAGGACAGAGTTCACCAAGTTTTAACTTTGCACCGAAGCGAAATGCGAAACTCAACGCATGACCCTGCGTTTCTGGTCTGACACATTCGCGTGTGTATGAATGGAAGTCTATGGGGAGTAAAGTCCAGTGTGACCGTGGCTTAAATCTATCTTAAAGCAGTGCACGCCGGTTAGAAATTTTGTCCGGATTGACGCTGCACGGACTGTCACATGTGGCATCAAAGTACCACGACAGCGGTCCGAGATCAGACGATTGATTCAGCCGGTGCTGCATCTGAAAAGCCACTGCAGAACCAGTGATGACGACACTGATATTACATGATTGGCATGATAAAGTTCACCGCATAACAACAACCACGTGTGTTTTGAATATATTATTAGACAAATTCCGTCTCACAAATTTCAAAACAAACAATTCACTTTTTATACCATCTCTATCCTGTATATATCATGCTTATTAAATGACTCCAAATATTTTACTGCAGTAATCATCTTTTGTTAAATAATTTGTTCATAAAGACTAGATTGTTTGCACAGGTTTATTCGACCTTTTTATACAGACTATTTACTGTATTCAGCTCCATAAATGATTTAAATGATATATTTTAGTAAATAACCTAAATATTAACTCAAATAAGTCTTACAGACTTAATAATTATCCTAAATAATACTTAAATAATTATACTCATTGATCCTGACACCCATATAAAGGTTTCGTAACAAATTAAGTTAAAAAAAAATATTAAATATAAAAATATATGATTATAAAATATTTTATTTCCTGTCAAGCCGTTAAAGCAGAATTACTAAGTGACATTGATGTACCTGCTCTTTCTGGGAAATTTCTACTTAAAGTGTAGCTCATTTATTTTGGTCCTTTTTTTCAATGTTTTTGGATTAAAGTGCTTTTTTAAAAATGCTTTCATTATCCAAAATAATCTTAATCATTGTTTGAGACTTAATCAAAACATCTTGTTTTGGGTTTTACATGGAACAGTGTTGACACACCATTCAACATCTAGTAGCCCAAAGACTGATGTTTTAACTCCTAGAATTTGTGCTTATTGTTTTGTGTTTAATAGGCCTATTCATGGATATTTATGTCCTTTTTATGTGCCCTCTAGTTTTCCCCTTATTTCTCATGCGTTTTTTTAAATAGGCTACTTAAATATAATCATAATTCCCTTGTTTAAAAATAAACTATAGTTTGTAGAGACTGTATTTTGTTTTATTTGTACTGTTAATCTTTTGTTGTTATTGCAATGAAAAAAAAAGTAATAAATGATCACGCCATGTGATCGGTCATCATGACAGCAGCAACTATGAGCCCCGAAGTGTCCGGCTTGACGGCTCTGTTTTCAACTTCGCCCCCGCCTGCGCTCGGCTAAACTCATTGATTGCCGGCTGTAGCTGTGCTTCATGTCGAACGCACCTAATGACTCACTGATTCAAATGATCCAATCAGAGCGAGTCTACAGTTTATGATTCACCGATTCAAATGATCCATTCAGAGAAAGTGTCCGGTTTATGACTCCCTGATTCAAATGATTCATTCAAAGCAAGTTTGCAGTTAACAACTCACTGGTTCAAATGATCCATTCAGAAAGAGTCTGCAGTTTATGACTCACTGATTCAAATGATACATTCGGAATGAGTTGGCAGTTATTGACTCACTGATTCAAACAATACTGTCAGAGTAAGTCTACGTGTAATTTACAGAAATTATAAATGGATTCAAATTGGATAAAACAGAAGATCCTATAATCTTGAGTGCTTACAACAGACAGTGTAAAATGTACTAATACTGCATTTTTGGATTCTGGAATGCTTACATGAAGTGCTTAAATGTGTCCATATTTGTGTATTAGGAGATATCAGGTAGAATTGATTTAAAAAACATGATATTAAAAAATAACACAATATTAAAATAACCCAAATTAATGCTCATACATTTTCTCTAATGCTGTAGCCCATTATAGACACAAAACTATTTTGGTTACATCGTGTTAAAATTCTAACAGAGTTTCACTTTGATAACATATACTGTATTTCTCTTGTATGCACACATTCTGTGTTTATTTTTGTAAATACTAGGCTGTATGATATATTTAGTTATTTTTGCATGTTTGACTCATTAATCAGTAGTAGTTATAAGTATGTGGAAAGTTCTGGGAATACTTAATACTTCATATAAATAATACAAAATTATGCTTTTGTACTAGTAAGCTTTTCACTCATCATAGCACACGTGCTGCTGATGATGTGACAATAAAAGTGATTTAGTAATCCTAAAAAAAAAGACCATTTTGAGGGATGTAAACAATAACAATGGTCCTAATGTATTTCCTGTTTTACTTTTTATTTTCCATAGCTTCCAAGAATCCAAGAAGGTTCACATATTGATAAATAATACTATGATAGCCGTTTTAATGTTAAGTTATGATTGAATCACCTCTTGTTATATGAAATAGTTTTGACAACAATCAGGAAATGTTCATGGGCCAATGACATGAGCACATTGAAATGGTTTACTTTTACTGGAGTAATATTCCAATTGGATGTCAAGAAAGTGCTTGATTTGTGTACTTTGTCCACCGCTGTCCATTTGTGATAATATTGACAAAAATACCAGGCTTAATCAAGGCCTGAGATGCATCTGGGCATTCATTTTGGCAAGTCATAAGAAAGACCTTATTTTAACAACGCTCCTATCAACCAATCATTCATATTCTACTAGCAAAATCACAGTAAGCCTCATGATCAAGACTAATATGGGAAAAACACAGTACACGCTATGACAAAGTGGGCCATTCTCAATATTGCTTCTCCCAGCATCTGCTCTTTTTTTTTTTGGTGACAAGAAGTTATTTAGGAAAGTGAGGTGTAAGCAAATTTAAAGTACTACTGTAGTTTTACCTGAAACCAGGGCTATATATGGCATTGATTAAAAGTGCCTTTTTCGATCTCTGAGATTCACATTTAGCTACTGTTTGCAGCTGAAGACCACACGCTATATTACAGTTGACCCGTATGAAAGAAAATGAATCAGTTTATTCGTTTTAAAGGGAAAGACTTGAGTGTGAACATGGCTTGCTTTCATTGTGTCAAATTAGTTCAGAGGCAATTTGACACAAGCGATTTATTCTCTAGAGTTTGTTCAGTCGGACTCCAGGGACTCTATCAAAGCGCTCTCTACAGACCAATCTGCTTTCACTGCCAACACTGATTGCCTAATATTGTCTGCTTTCTTATTTTATGCTCATTAAATAACAGGTCTGTGAATTGCTCCCACTACATTTTAATTACGAGTGCATATAATGGCGCTTTTAATTTGAAGATAATATCAGAAGAATAACAACATTTTGCTGTTGCATTGCAACACGTCCCATTACCGTACATCCCAAAACAATCAATTAGCAGGTGATTTTACCGCCTCTCATAATACGTGAATATTTCAGTATGCACTTTTGTCCTGATTGACTGAAGTCATTACTATGCGCCGAAGATTGCATTTTAGTAAGGATTTGTTTGAGGGAGAAATCATTAGCAGCTATTCACAAATATTGCTTCTGTTTGAAAATGTATCCCTGTTTAAAATTTCTGACAGGTCAATTAATTCTGGGTTTTTTCGAAAAGATGTTAAATCGGCTGTACGCCACTTTTTCCCGTCAATCATTCATCATCACACATATGCAAACTGTTTTAGCAAGTGCTAATTCTGCTTGTAAACAAGGCCCTTGAAGGTACAATTTGCAATTACCACAACTGGCCGGCTGTTTGTACTACAACTATAATAATAATAAAAACAATCTTCTGAATATTATTATCACTCCTCCGCAGTTCTGTGCTAATGCAGCCCCATATGTTGCACGAAGCTTTACAATTAGTCTCAAAGCTAATTTCTCTGTCGTATAATTTCGGTGTCATATGCGAGAGTGCAGTAGGAAATATCCCTATTTGAGGGGCAACACATTTAGCATTTGGATAAAATTTGCGAATGAATATATATATATATATATATATATATATATATATATATATATATATATATATATATATACACACATATACAAGGTCTTTAGCCTCCTTGTTAGAGCAACGACTCCCATACAAAAAATTGTCAGTTCGATCCCAGCTCAGACTGGGATGGGTGCAGAAACACCAGTGGATTACATGTGGGGGCTCGTCCGGGATGAGAGTGAGGTTTAGGTGGGATTGAGTGTAACGGAGGCCAGCTAGCGAAGTGCTATGCAGATAAACCTCACTGCTCTGACCTCAAAAGGTGCTCTAGGGGCCATGGTCTTTAGCCTTCTTGTTAGAGCAACTGACTCCCATACAAAGAATCGCCAGTTCGATCCCAGCTCAGACTGGGTTGGGTGCAAAAGGACCAGTGGGTTACAATACTATATAATCTACATAAACAACAGCTGACTGACACTGTGTTATTGCCATGTCCTAACCAGAAATGGCACAATTAAGTGACATAGTTTTGTTTTTTTCCATTTCTGTGCGGACAACAAATAGCCCCGCCCCCAATTACATCTAATTGGTTAAAAATTCCTGTACCATAAAACTGTATAAAGCATTAAATACTTTCCCACTGGCTGTAATATTGTGATAGAAAGTTAAGCGATGTTACAAAGTACCAATGAGCACTTTTTATGAGGAAATAATCACTGGTTCTGCAAAAGTTTGCCAGGTTCACAGATCTCAAGAGAAAAAAGTCACATTTTTACACATCAGATAATTGTTTTTCTTTTTTCTGTAAAAACATTTGTATGCATTTTTTTACACAGCTGTCTTTTGTTGTGGAATAATCTATTTCAGACAAACTCACACCTAAATGGTGTAAAATTAAATGAACTGTATTATTTAATTTAACATAATGTTTTGATTTTTCTAGACATGCTAGTCTAAGTGAGACTACACTTAGGTTAGGACACAGTGTTTTCTCAGAGCCGTAATCACCTTAGACACTATTCCTGTTAGCAGTCAAATAATAGGGCTGCACAAAATATCGGAAAAATAATCCCAAAGGTTTTTATTCAATAAAATACATTTATGCGCTGTGTTTTAGAGTGAAACATGACACTGTTCATCTACACAGTAGCAAATTATGATGAAATTAAGACATAATGACACAATTAGGACATAAGTATTAGTATTGTAATTTACTACTACTTTCTACTATAAAGCCTATATTTCTTATTTTGTTTAGTACTTATATTTACTATAAATCACAATAAAAATCATATTCAGTCAAACTGAATTAGTCAAAAACAGCGAGAATGTGGCTTACCAATAATTTCTTTTCAGATTGTCTTTATGGGGAAAAAAAAAAGTTTTGTTTTTTAAGAGATTATTTGACCAAATCCCCAGTATGTTGGTTTAATAAAATAAACACACTACCTGACAAAAATCTTGTCATCGATTCCACTTGTAAGAACAACAAATAAGAACTTGACTTCTAGGTGATCGTTTGGAAGTGTCAGAAGGTAGATTTTTCCAATGAATCATTGGTTGAACTGCATTCAATCATCACAAATACTGCAGAAGACCTACTGGAACCCACATGGCCGAAAGATTCTCATAGAAATCAGTCAAGTTTGGTGAAGGAAAAATCATGGCTTGGGGTTACATTCAGTATGGGGGCATGCGAGAGATCTGCGGAGTGGATGGCAACATTGACAGCCTGAGGTATATCAAGACATTTGTGCTGCCTATTACATTACAAACCACAGGAGAGGGCAAATTCTTTAGCATAGCGCTCCAGATAGTGCTTCTTATACTTCAGCCTCCACATCAAAGTTCCTGAAAGCAAAGAAGGCCAAGGTACTCCAGGATTGGCCAGCCTTGTCACCAGACATAAACCTTATTGAGCATGTCTGGGGTAAGATGGAGGAGGCATTGAAGATGAATCCAAAAGATCTTAATGAACTCTGGGAGTCCTGCAAGAATGCTTTCTTTGCCATTCCAGATGACATTAATAGGTTATTTGAGTCATTGTAGAGATGTATGGATGCAGTCCTCCAAGCTCATGGGAGCCATACACAATATTAATTCTTTTTCCACTGCATCATGACTTTATATTCTATACTAGACATTATTTCTGTTAAGTGACAAGACTTTTGTCTAAGCAAAGACAAACCTTACTGTCCTAATTAAATAATAAAAATCAAAGCATGATCATATTTTATTTTGGTAAAATAAGCGTAATTTAGAGGCATTTGCCTTTCAGATAAGCCACTTCTGATATCAAATGATCAACTAGAAGTCAAGTTATTATTTGTTGTTCCTAAAACTTGGACAGGCGATAAGACTTTTGTCAGGTAGTGTATATGCAATGCATGTTTCAGAGTGAAGCACAGCATTGTCTACAAATCAAATGAAGAAATAAAAGGCAACACAATAAACGATGCATTAGGTAACATGAATTAACACTGAGAAATATTGCAAAATGATATACGTTTTTCACATTAGTGCACACCGCACTAACTATTGTTAGCTAATATATTATCCACATACAGAGTTCTATTAGTAAATGTAAAAACAAACAATTACCAATTAATAAATCAATGAATTCTGCAGACAGATTTTTCATTGTTAGTTCATGTTAACTAATACAGTTAACAAAATAAACATGACTGTAGTGTTGCCAAATAAAGACACCAAAATGTGTTTTCGGTGGTTTCAAATCTTCAGACTAAAAAGCCTTTTTAAAATGTTCTTGTTTCACAGAGATGCACTCAAAAAACGTCCAAATCATTCTAGAATGAGGAATTCCTTCTAAATAAAGTGATCTGAGCATCTGCATCTTTCATATTGCAGAAACACGAAACACTGCTTTATTTCCTAATACTGTGCAGCCCTATTGACCATTGAATCATCACATCTGGCTCTCATAAATCTGAAACGTGCCATCATTGTTTGGGTAGACAAAAAAAAAAAACTAAAAATCTAAATCCATGCATCAGCTAAAGCAATGTTTTCAGTGCCAGCTGGCCTTTTTCATTTATTTATTTTTTTTACTACAGAACTTTTACTACAGTTCTGCATCCGTTCTGTGTCGACATGCTTCTCAACAGGGACTACAACAGGAGCTACTCTATCAGCGCTAACAGCCTGCCACAACCAGCACTAGATCCTCATTATCCTGACATCCACTGCTATATCTTCATCGCTCTGTCCGTTTCACAGGCCTCTCAAAGGTCAGGGATAGTTTATACACTGCTAGTTTTTGCTGCACCACCGTCACGTTCAATGACTGGTATAAACAACTAATTTCACACATACTAGTTTAAGATAATAATGATCTCCTCGGTGGTCCCTCTCTCTCTTGCATCTCCTCACCTGTCAATCCTACATGCAGCTCGGCCATTTTGGCTCACATTAAAGCGCTGAGGTCGTGACATGATCGTGATTTCTGCCTGAGCATTCGGCTTCCTCGGTGTCTGCTGAGGTCTCTGTCTCTGCCGGGCTCCCGATCTCTCTCTCGGCCCAGATGGGAACGTGGGACGAGCCCTGAGAGAAAGCGTTTGGCCCTACTGGTCAAGCTCTCTCTGCGTGCCGCTGAGGGGGAACCCTCTGTCCAGCCAGGCCCCAGACTGTGGCCCCGGGCCGCCCTGACAGCCGCTTCCAGGAGATCATTGGTGCGGTGGTCCAGAGACACGGAGAGCTCCAGATACAGACAGCCGAACATCATTGCGCTGGAGTGAGCCTCTGAGAAAGAAAGAGAGAGAGAAAACAGGGAATTGAGTGATCCAGATGCAGATGGAGTTTGACAATCTCTTGTCATATCAACACAGATTAGCGTTAGATAACTGAATCAATTGAGTGGGACTTAATGGAGGGGCCGTAGGAAAAAGAAATAAAGGCTAAATGCTTGCCGCGTGTGTGTGTGTGGGTGTGTTTGTTTGAAGGTGTACGGACGGGATTGAATTAGATCACTTTAGATGTCGACTACATGGCACCGTTATGAAGGAGCGACATGACCTGAGACAAGACAAACAGATGAGACAGAGGAAGAGACAGGGAGGGAAAAAGGAAATAGGATAACATTTATGACAAGTCACAGAAGAAGTGCTGTTAAAAAGGTGTTGTATCATGGACATTTTATCATTTTAAAAGCACTTGATGTGATGCATTAAGTGTTAGTATTGAAGTTTTGATATTTGTACTTTTGTAACAAAAAAAGCAGGTTGTGATTATAAAGAAGCACACTAGCCCTTGTGACATTTTATTATACTTTTTTATTTTTATTTTTATTTACTCGTATTATCTTATTGTGGGGTGTCACTGTGATACAGTGGGCAGCATGATCGTCTCACAGCAAGAAGGTCACTGGTTCGAGCCTCGGCTGGGTCAGTTCGCATTTCTGTGTGGACTTCTGTATGTTCTCCCTGTGTTGGCGTGGGTTTCCTCCGGGTGCTCCAGTTTCCCCCACAGTCCAAAGACATGCGCTATAGGTAAATTGGGTGAGCCAAATTGTCCGTAGTGTATGTGTGTGTGTGAATGAGAGTGTTTCCCAGTGTTGGGTTGTGGCTGAAAGGGCATTCGCTGTGTAAAACATATGCTGGATTAGTTGGCGGTTCATTCCGCTGTGGCGACCCCTGACTAATAAAGGGACTAAGCCGAAATTTGTCTTGTTGTTTGACTGGATTTTTTTAAAATTCAGATTAAAAACTACTATGGTCAAAACTATTACTCCCCTTATATATATAATCTAGTGTATATATATTTCGATTGGCTACATAACAAACCACTGCTGTCCAATGACTTGCCTAATTACAGTTTTTCTCAGTGGCTTTGGTGCATTTCTCACAACACTATTTACATTTGCACAACAGTTAATGCATTTCTCAACACAATTAGTCATTCGTGCACATCATAGTAGCAGTTTCTCATTCCTTTCAACAAATTGCAAATGCTTTTGGACACGCATAAACTGTTTTCATACAACTCTCTGCTGTTTGTAACATTATCATTTGCTTATGTCAAGTCAGTCAAAATGAACTAAACTTGTGAATGCTGAATAGTCATTCCATATAAAACTAATAGTCCTCATTTCATTACTTGAGTCATTACATACAAAAATGTTGAACTAGTTCTCAAAATCTGTCAAGCTAATTTTATTACAAAATGTTAAATCTTTTTTTTCTGAAAATGTCTTCAAAATTGAACAATTTCATGAATGATTTACAGACCGGTGTATGCTGTAGGTTCAGTTCCAATATGTACTGCAATATTGCTTACTGTTGTGCACAGCTCTACTCAAAGGAAGTTTATGTTTGTTGTAAATAAGGGTGTATTTATTCTTTTGCACAATGCTGTGAATAAATTAGAATTGTAAAGAGCAAATGCAGTAAAAATGTGAAACATACATATTCAGTGTCTTGTACTCAGATGCCTCACTAATGCAGTGATGTCTAACTTTACTGTAGCTTTCAAATGGCTGTGCAAATACTATATAGTGCTGTCTAAAGCATTTTCAGGAAGTGTCACCAAAATCTGACGTTTTTGCATTGGAAAAAATGTCCAGAGTAAACTGTCATAAGGAAACCATGACAAAGCCATTTGACTGTCTTGTTCATAAACAATGGTGTCAGGACTTTTCATTTTGATGACACTGACACTTTCATTGACATGAATACTTGCTTTTGAGGAATGAGCTATCTATTTTCAGCAAGTGACGCGATTTTGCAGGTTATCCACTAGGTTTTGCAGTTTGCACTAATTGTTTTGAGAAATTCATTAACTGTTGTGCAAATGTAAATAGTGTTGTGAGAAACGCACCAAAGCCACTGAGAAAAACTGTAACCTAACTTGTCTAGTTAATCAAATTATTATCTTACTTGTAGGATTTCTGTAGGAGACCTGCATGCCTAGTTAACAGATATAAACCTAGTTAAGCCTTTAAATTGCACTTTAAACTGAATACTAGTATCTTGAAAAACAACTAATAAATATTATGCACTTTCATTTAGGAAAGGTGCAAGATGGTGTTCCCTGTAGGATTCTTGCATGTTTTCTGTAGGATTCCTGAAGGAGTCCTGCATGTTTCCTGTAGAATTCCTGCAGATATCCTGCACACGATTCCTGCATTTTTCCCCTTGTAGGATTTCTGCATGTGTCCTGTAGGTTTCCTGCACGAGTCCTGCACATTCACTGTAGGATTCCTGAATGTTTGCTTTAGGATTTCAGCGGGAGTCCTGCACATTCACTGTAGGATTCCTGAATGTTTCCCTTAGGACTCCTGCAGGAGTCCTGCACATTCCCTGTGGGATTCCTGAATGTTTCCTTTAGGATTTCAGCAGGAGTCCTGCACATTCACTGTAGGATTCCTGAATGTTTCCTTTAGTATTCCTGCAGGAGTCCTGCACATTCACTGTAGGATTCCTGAAATTCCTGAATGTTTCCTTTAGGATTCCCGCAGGTGTCCTGCACATTCACTGTAGGATTCCTGAATGTTTCCTTTAGGATTTCAGCAGGAGTCCTGCACATTCATTGTAGGACTCCCGTAGGATTCCTGCATGTTTCCTGTAGTATAGATGCAGGAGTCCTTCACATTCCCTGTAATCCTGCATGTTTTCTGTAGAATCCTGCAGTAGTCCTGTATGGTCCTTCTAAGAAGTCTGCAGGAGTATTTCTGGTCACACTTTTGATGGTCCGTTTGTTGAATTTAAGTTAACTTGCATCTACATGCCAACTAAATCTCATTAGATTATAAGTAGACTGTTAGGTTGGGGTTAGGGTAAGGATTGGTGTTAATTGACAAGTACTTGCAAAGTTTCTTATAGTCAGTTAAATGTCTGTTGAAGAAGCAGTATCAAGAGATATTAAGTGTTACCATATATTAATTAAGCGTTACCAGATATTAATCAACAGATATTAAGTGTTACCATATTTCTATTTTTAAAATGACATATTTTAAGTTCTACTTCCGGAATTGTTTTAGTAAATGTAACTCAAAAATAATACAGGAGTAATGTAATGCGTTACAATTCAAAGACAGTAATATTGTAAGGTTTCTACAAAAACTGTAGATTTATTGCAACTTATTGTAGCATTACAATAAATGTGATGTTAGATATAGTCACCAAATATAGAAAGGGAAATGGTTACCTTTTATTAACACAACAAGCATTTTTAGATTTTAAAAGATGTCTAATAGATGTCTGATAGATGTCTAAACATAGTCGTCTTGGCTAAAACAAGGCTAAATTTGGGTGAACATTTAATAGATGTCTAAGAATAGGCCAAAACTAGACTAGTCATCAAATAAACAGAAATGGATGACTATAAAGTCTGTCTATTCTGTCCATTTATCGACTAGTCTAGTTTTGGGCTTTTCTTAGATGTCTATTAGATTTTCACTGACAACTCAAGTTTAGCCTTGTTTTAGCCAAGCTGTCCAAGTTTAAATGTCTATTAGACGTCTATTAAACACAAAATTGTTTGCTGGGAAGATAGCGCTTTTACAGTATTAACTTTTATTATTTTTACAATGTAAGTTCTTCTAATATTTATCTTTTATTTTATTTCAATAAATAACCCAATACCTAATTAGTTTTAATCAACAATAACAACACTGACTGAAACAAAGCAGGCTGTTGAAAAATCTGACAGCACAACAGTGAAAACATTCACACATGACCACCCACATGCACTGTACACGTCAACTATACGCCTATTCAGCAACTTGATAAAGCTCTTTCTGATTCTGATCTGGCCTGACAAAGTAAGCACGATGAAGAAGGAATATTATAAAGCAACACAATAAGAAGATGCTAATAGTCGGTATCATTTTGTTATTATTTTATCAAAATCAGAAGATGCCATTACATTTAGTACAGTATGTTGCTAACAGCAAACATTGTGCTGATGCTTCTAAAATATCTCAACCTTAGAAATAAGTGGCGGGTGTCTATTTTTACCAAGGTCTCTGATCATTTCAGTTCAGCCTTAGCAGTTTGTGTGACTCATTTGGGATTACTGAATGAAGCTCTGTTGCTGTTGGCCTGGTTTTGCATTTTCACACAGTTAAATAAAAAAATTAGGCTTCATAAAGAATATATTGATTGGTAAAAAATGTCTTGATTGGCCAATATCGATGTGGCGTATATATATATATATATATATATATATATATATATATATATATATATATATATATATATATATATATACATACAGTTGAAGTGAGAATTATTAGCCCCCCTGAATTATTCGCCCCCCTGTTTAATTGTTTAAACAATTTTTTAATAAAATTAATCCTCAAAAATACAACTTGCCTAATAATTCTGCACTTATATATATCAGCAATATCACACGAGTATATGCATTACAGACGAAGTGATAAGGTGAAATTAAATTGAATCATCAGATAGAATTATCTAAATTAACTTACAAATATGGACAATAGAACTAATAAAAAAAAAACAATGCAATTACCAGTAAGTTAATAGACAAGTAAATAAAGAGTGTTTTTGTTAACAGGCAGATTAGGTTTTTGTTTTTATATAATAGAACATATAAAATGAATGATTTTTATATAAATCTACATTAAACAAAAACAGAGATTAAATAAAATGTAAAAAGTCTGCTGTTTTCTTATGTAAATACTCGCTAAGAAAAAATCAACCAGAACAGACACAGTGGTAGCCTCGAAGGAGGCTTTAAATGAAATAAAATTTGCATAAAAATATTAACAGAAGGAAATGAAGCGTCCAAAGGGTTTATGTGTGATAACTCAAACGTGAAGTCCTTGTTGTTAAAGAAGAAAGAGACAGTAGAAGGTTATGCTGGGGGGAAATAAACAGACTAAAGGTTTCAGGCATATGACCCCAATAAAATGATACTGTAGCAAGCCATTTGTTCTGCCACAACACATGTGATTTACTGCATGTGTGTAGCATTACAGTCCTTCAAAGCTGTAAATTCTGTTTATGGTTATAGACTCATCCTCTCTGTTTTCAGTGATTTAGCTTGAATGACCTTACAGCTTGTATTGTGCGCATCCGGAATCTGTGTGTCTGTTTAAAGAAGGCTTGAATGTCAGCGTCAAATAGCTGACTCACAAATACATGATGTAAATGAAACCCATTTACATCAACTTGAGCATATAGTGAGTGTGCAGCCCTGTGTTTGCAGGAAGCGAAACTCAGACAGAAAAAGATTCAGGACATTTCCATATCGATGAGCACACGAGCCGCAGCTCCCGGAGGAATAAATATGCTGAGCACAGATGTGTCCGCATAAATGTCCTCTGCACTTCCTACAAGTCCTCCTTTTCTGCCCGACACACCCATCCTATAATGGTGCTTAAAGTAGCACTCATGCACTGGGTTGAAAGACTAAGTATTAAACTTTGGAGCATAACTCGATCCAAACAATTAGTATTCAGGACATGAATACATTAAAGTTGCTGCTTGTTCCAGCTCACTACATTGAAGGCACAATATGTAACTTTCACAACGAGAGGGCATGTATTCACAAAAAAACCAAGGTCATAATTTGATGACGCCAATGACATCTTCAGTACATCCTACAAAACTGATGTGGAAATTATGTTCATAGATGAGCTAAAGTATTCAGTGCTTAGTATCATGGTATTATGGATTAGAGCAAGGCTGATAGCTGAAGCTGAAAGATGAAGCAATTGCTGATGGCAGCACAGCTTTTATTATGCCACACTTGACCGCTTCTAATTGTTCCAGTAATTTGTTATACTAAATACATTTTAAAGTTCTGTTATAATGCCACTCTGTGCTGTCTTAATAAAATGCACAACATATTAAAAGGGACCAATTACTAATTAATAATGTTTTATAAAGCTTTAAACTGTCCCTTTTAGCCTTTGATCCTAATTGTGTCAATTTGATGACCGTCACTTTAAATTCAAATGAGATTGTGCTCCCAGCCCTGTTTTCAAAAGCGGGCAGAGCTATAAATGCCTATGTGTCATCATAGTGGCAGATTTTCAAAAACAAGACTAACATCCTATGCTGATGAGGGAGAGATCATCACTAATGGTGGGTATTTCCCACTCTGATGGACAAAGGGAGAATGAAGTGTGATTATAAACATTAAAATGAATACATTTTTACCATTAGAAGCTGGTTATATTCACAGACTGTTGTTTTAAACCCCTTTAAAAAGTGAAATTTGCATTATAATGTAGTTTCTCAACCACATTTCTGGAGGACCACCAGCTCTCCACATTTTCTATGTCTCCTTAACCAAACACACCTGATTGCGATCATCAGCTCATTAGCAGAGAGTGAAAGATCTTGAATGGGTGTGAAAGACAAAGGAGACATACAAAACATGCAGTGCTGGTGGTCCTCCAGGAACGTGGTTGAGAAACACTTCTTTAAAGCGTCTTTTGTGCTCCTGTTTTCTATGAAACCAAACCAAAAATCGAGTGCTTATGAATACGATATATACGAATATGATGTCATTAGCAGGACCAAACACAGGACAATGTCCGTGTCACTAGTTAAAATTGCTTATTTCTTGGGAATTGAACATTCTTCAAAACATTAGGGATAATATTAATAACAATGTAAGTACATACGTCAGCAAAATAGATAACATTCTTATAATGGTTTCAACATTTTAAATTTTCAACATGAATTTTTTTTTTTTACATATTGTGCCTTTATTAACAATAGATCAACATCTCTAAAAATGTTTGGTGGTATGCAACAAAATCTAACAACAAACGTATCTCAAATAGTGCTTCTATAATGCTAACATTTAGAAATCTTTTTGAAAGTCTCTTATGCCCACCTAGCCTGCATTTGTTTATTTTTAACAGGAAAAGCAGCAATACAGTATTGTAAAATACTATTACAATATAAAAATAACTATTTATAAAATAGATATTTTAAATGTGTTTTTTTTATTGTGATAACAATTACTTTAGTTTTCAGTGCCACTGATCCTTTAGGAATCATTTGAATGTTAATTCGGTGAAGTAAGAAATATTTTGTATTGTTATCAATGTTGAAAACATTTAGCTCAATTTAAAAAGATAGTTTGCCTAAAAAATTAAAAAATCTCAAACCTTTATGAGTTTCTTCTGTTGAACACAAAATAATATATTTTGAAGAGTTCTGGTTGCTGGCACCCATCTACTTCCATCTACGATGAAAGTCAATGGATCCCTGCTTATCAGCATTTTTAAAAATATCTTCTTTTGTGTAAAACAAAATAAAGATATTTAAATAGGTTATGAAAAGGTCAAGAATGAGTAAATGTTTGGTTGACATATCTCTTTAATGCAGAATTGTTGATTAAAAAATTGTAACCTTTTAATAACAATATTAATCTCACTATCCAAAATCTTTTAAATAATACATTTAAAGTACTATTTTACTCCTTTTTCAAAATTCAAGATACGTCTTTTGTGTCTCCAGAGTGTGTCTGTAAAGTTTCAGCTCAAAACACCCATCAGATTATTTATTATACATTTCGGAATATTGAATTTTCTGCTTTAAACATGTAGCTGTTTTTGTGGCCTGTGTCTTTAATGCTAGTTCGCCCTGCCCATCGTTCCTACATGCCACACATCAAAGTGTGCCTCAATCTCCGCCTCGGCTGCGTTAGATAACAAACAGACATGAAGAAAGCAGATCTCAAGTAACGTTTGTGAGAAATACTACAGTAAGAACTTTCCCAATGATTATTAGATGTAGAGTTAATTCAAGCCTTTCTGCGCTGAGTCACACACAATGTCGTTACAAAGTTCACGCACACACAGACACAGAGACACACACTCGCAGCGGAGACACATACACACAGAGGACACACACACAGCGCGCACGTTTAACTTTGCACTATTTCTGCATGCAGGATACATGTTAATATACAGTGCTGTATGGATATCCGTTATGTTAATGTACAAAAAAAACCTAATTTAATGTCCACAAATCGGGATTGAAGCATCTTGTTTTAGTTGTACTGACATGTGGCTGTGGTGACAAAGACTGTAAAATCGCTGTAATTCATTACAAACATGCACTGTTTTATAAACGTTTTAAACTTGTAAAACTCATTCTTGATCACATTTGATGCTGATTGATGATCACAGAGAGCTGAACAGATCTTTTAATCCCAGTTGCTTTGCACATGTCCTGTCTTGTTGATATGGTTATAGGCGTTACTACATAGACATGTTAATACGCGACAGTCAATCAATTCGGTGGGTGGAGAAACAACACTCCTACATCACATTGTGGTTGGCCTCAAAATGGGAGGGATTTTGGATCCTATTTTTATGTCAGGAAATTTAAAAAAGCAACTTATTGTCCTTATATTACCCCAATATGACTGTGGACACACTATACCTACACACAGTTCTGTCCAAACAGCTTACAAAAGATGATTTTCTGCATAGGTTCGCCTTAAGATATGATCTTTTGTTTAACATTCACACACATCAGAATTGATCTTACTATTTCAAATCCTGATGAATATGTAAATTATTTGGTAAAAAAGTTGTAAAATATTGAATTAAAAAGCTACAAAGCCATGTAGAAATTCTAATGCAAACTTCAATAGCATCCAACAGATTATCCCCTTCAGAGCACTCAGAACACCCTAGAAATGCTCTAAAAACCATCCGGAGCACCACAGCAAGACACTAAAAACCACTCTGAACCTCTTTGCAACTGCGTATCACGACCTTTGCAACCACCCACATCACATCATGGTGCCACTTACATTTTCTTCTGACAATGTAAAAATCTAGTCGTTGCCATATTGGTGACCAATGGCAGAGTAAAGTGATGGTGGTAAATATGAAAACGTGAAGAGACTTAACAAAAAAATTAACTGATTACATTAGACTAATGTCCACAGACATTTACAGTATATACTCCAAATTCTAATTCTGTAAATACTAATTGTAAATGATGTAAATGCACTGTAAGTATACCAGAAAATGCAAGTATACAGATTTGAATAATATACGCCAATTACTTTGCCCAGTTGTGTTGGTCATAGCAACAGAATATTAGCATCAAAGAAGTCATTGGACTGAAACAGAAGAAATCAGCTTATGCAGGATGTAATTATCCTAAAGAACAGAGCACCTCTGATGTCATCCTCCTCTGGAAATGCCCTGTTATCTGCTCTAATACACAAAAGTGCCTGCATCCCATTTTTTCGTAATGATTACTGAACAGACTAAGCTTCAGTGTCCTCTTTCCTTATCCTCCTTATCACAGTTCTGCATACACGTGGCACTGGGGGTTCACTTCAGCACACAGGCGAAGGAGAGAATTACAGAAAGAAAGGTGTGAGAGAGAATTTGAGTGCATGTAGCAGCATTTGTGCACTTGCACGCACACACATAAAGATAGTAACACCAACACATTGTGTGTCAGAGATAATAAAGCAAACATAAAAAAGTCCTTAACATGCCAAGAATGACAAACAGATTACAAGAAAAGAAGAGTGAGGGATGAGAGAGAGAGATGCTGCATGACTGTGGAAGTGGTGAGAAGCCATTATGAGGGGACACACATGGCCATATTTTTGTGCTATCTGAGTTTTAGGATAGTTGTCAATATTGCATATTTTAGTTGAAATATGTTCAATTATAAATCACTTGCAGAAATCATTAAAAGTCACACTTACAGGATACATTTCATGAAGTAACAAGTTAGATCACTGCAAAAAAACTTTTTTGTCTTGATTCTACTCCAAAGATCAAAACATTTTCAAATCAAGAAGCATTTTCTAGACAATCACAATATGTTTTCAGAAATAGTAAGAAGGTGATTGTCTTCAGAAACATTTTTTGTTGTGCTGGTTAAAAGTCTCTTCACATTCCAATTGTACTGATTAAAGGAAATGATCTAACTGTATTTATATGTATTTTTATATTCTGGGTAAGGCATAAGACTAAAAAATATTCGTCCAATTAAAAATGGTCAGGCCGAAAAATAATTCATTTACGATGAATTGCAACTCAAACTGTCAGTCAACAAATTTAAATTTGTATTTTTAACTGACAGATTGAGGCCCCGTTTACACTAATAAGTTTTACTTTTAAAATGCACAAGTTTTGCTACGGTTACGCCATCCGTCCACACTACGCTGGAGTTTTCCAGCCCTGAAAACGGAGATTTTTGGAAATGCTGAAGAGGCCATTTTCATTTTAAAACACTGATGCTCCATGTTAGTGTGGATGGGGGAAAACATCTGAAAATAGATGTGTCTGCAGACAATCTGATAGAGGCTTTTTCCTCAATATTAAGTGCACAAATTTCAGTCTTGCGCCCTTTCCTTGTAAGTTCAGACTTCACAAGTTTGATATGGAAAATAAACTCCAGAGGACACGTCGGGTGAATCTTCAAAGGGAACAGTGTACTTTATCACCTAATTCACATCACACTAACTAGTCTACGTTGTTTCCCTATCTTAACAATAGAATGAAAACATGATATAAGGAACTGCCAATTTTCATATTGATATTAGCAACTTAACAGACACAAAAAATGTTTAGCTGTTTAAAATGTGTAGCTACATATTTATAACAAAACGGAGCCTATAACATAACTGCCTCCTTTCATTTTCATTGAAAATATGACACACACCTTCTCTTATGCAGAATATCAGTTTTAATAATCAATAATGGCCATTATAAAATTATAACGTACAATAAGTTTATACATTATAGGAGGTAAAGGCAAGCTATCAGTCAAATGTGGTTACATTAATTAATATATTAGCTTATCTTTGCGCTCAGCCAAAACATGTTACCTGAGAATAAGTAATAGGTTCAAAAGACCAAAGTCGGGGAATATGTCGTTAGATATAGACATCAAGATGAATTAAATATCACGTTCAACAAATATAGTGAGACTAGATCCAGCGGTAGATCCTTGATGAACAGTCCGACGTGCACAGCTCTTATCGCTGTAGTACATGCCAGAGTGTGTGTGTGGTCAAGTGAGGTGCGTTTTTAGCGGTATAGTGTGGACGGAGAGCTGTTCAGAAATGCTGGGAGAAATGCCAGTGTGGACGCAGATCGTTTTCATTCTAAAACGGCGTTTTTAAAACTAAAACCTAAAAATGTAAATGGAGCCTGAGTGACATCAGGTAAACTCAGCATTCTGAATCTTTCTAAAAGATCAATGTGGCCTTGTATTCATAAAAAGAAAGATGGTTTTTAAAAGGGCTTATGCCAAAAATGCAGAATTGATTTATATTCGCACATTCATTCATTTTTGAACAGCGACAATCTGTGATTTGCTCCCTCTCTAACATTACTTTGAATATCGGGTCTGAAATAGAGTGCAGGAATGACTAAATGACTTAATTGACGGTGAACAATGTTGTATTTTATAGTAAATGACTGAACAAACTTTACCCCAATGCCAGTTTTGAGAAAATATAATTCCTGGCCTGTCAACAACTACGCTGGACAAAATGTGTCTCCATAGAGTTTTCTAACTGGTGAATGACATGATCTAGTGTTATATAAGGTTGTCTATCATCATCTATTCGGTGTGCATTCACGTGTTCATGACGTAAGAAGACATGGCTTTGGACGTAAAGAATTTTTCAATAGTATCTGGCTGCAGACTTGCATATGCAAGCTGAGGCATGCAATCTCAGACACAACACACTCAATGGAGCTAGTGACGACACTGTGAGGGGTGTGCGCATTAAAAGCATTGCATGCAGTTAAGCTTGCATCTGCATCTGGTCTGTAATCAGATCCTTCTCACATTTTTTGCAGTGTAATAATTATAAGCTTTAGAATATTTACAGTACCAATGTCCTTTAATGGATGAAACACTAACTGGGAAATTAATACTCAGAGATGGTCATTCATGTTTATTTGGACCTTTAACTAGTAAACAGGAAGGAATGATCATGTTAATTTGCAGTCAATGGGCTCTATACACAGCTAGAATTTTAAAGCTAACGATAAACTTCTGGTGAAAGCTTAATGTGACTATTTTCAATTTCACAAGGTTGTTTTTACAGCATCGATGTTGTAATGTAATTACAATATATTCAGTTAAATAGACTTAGGCATTCACTTAGTTGTTCAAGCGTAAAACGAGATAAAAGATCGTCGTAACCATCAGCACCGTCAGTAGCAACAGGCTAGCGCAGAATTTTTTAAAAGAATGAAATATTTTAAAAACATGGCGGGGGGAAATGGAATTTAATGCAGTGCTTCTTGTCCGATCTGAGACCCACTTCATATCATATATCTAACAGGCAGTGAAGAAAGCTGATTTTTAAAGAAATCAGATCATAAACGTGACAATTTTGTAATGGAAAGGCAGTTCACCGGAAGGCCTGGGGCTGCATGGCTGAAAATTAAAAGTCCGTGTGCATATAGCCGATTGCTGAATGAATTGAGGCGCGTCTACAGTGATCTGTCATGCCACCTAAAACTGCATTATAACAGTGTCATGTATTGAATTTTCTGATAAAATTAACTTAATATGAAAGAGGAGACTGTTTCTTATTGCTTGTGATTACTGGACAGGAGCTGTGATTTAATGTCTCATGAATATAATATAATATATTCATGCATCTACTGAAACTGCACAGATATAAAAAAAACTGACCTTGAGATTTGAGGATCAAAAACAGCATCAATATACTCAGTACAATGAAGATGTATAAAACTAAAAGCCTCAAATTCATTATAAAAACAGCCATGTAATATAATGTCTCATGAAATTATATTCGTGCATCAACTGAAACAACACAGATTAAAAAACTGACCTTGAGATTTGCGGATCAAAAACAATTTCAATATATTCATTAAACTGAAGATGCATACTAGAAGCATCCAGAAGTCCTAAATTCACTATAAAAATTGTCATTTCAACACATATATATTATATTAAACTGACTTAAAACATGGTGTCAAAGCGATAGTTCACCCATAACCCTTTTCTTTTTTTACTTCATCGTATTGACTTCCATAGTATTTGTTTTTCCTACTATGGTTGTTAATGGTTACTGGTTTCCAACATTTTTCAAAATATGTTATTTTTTGTTCAAAAGAAAAAAGAAACTCAAACTTATTTAGAACCAGTCAAGGATGAGTAAATGTTTGTTTGTTTGTTTGTTTGTTTGTTTGTTTGTTTGTTTGTTTGTTTGTTTGTTTGTTTGTTTGTTTGTTTGTTTGTGAACAAAATGATGACACAATGTACATTTTTGGGTAAACTACGCATTTAAATATCATAGAACTTAAAAAATAAGTTAAAACATAATTAACTTAATTTAATATGTAATACATCTCGTCATGACTGATCATAAGTTTTTAAAGTATAAACAAGTTCAGCTGTTTAAGCAATGCTGTAGGCCTTTTTGTGGACTATAACACTTTTGTCAGCAGCAACTCTCTGCAACTCTCTCATGAAGCTAAGCATGTACCTAGATGGGAGATCACATGGGAAAGCTAGGTTGCTGCCTGCAGGAAGTGGTGTTAGTGAGGCCAGCAGGGGGCCTTCAACAGACCTGCAGTTTGTGTAGGTCCTAACATCCCAGTATATTGACGGGGACTCTATATTGCATAGTGAGCGCCGTCTTTTTGATGAGACGTTAAAACCGAGGTCCTGACTCTCTGTGGTTGTTAAAAATACCAAGATGTCCTTCGACAAAAAGAGTAGGGGTTTAACCCCGGCATTCTGGCCAAATTTGCACACTGGCTTTTGTCCAGCATGACCTTCTAACCACACCCATATCATAATTGGCTTCATCACTCTGTCTCCTCTCCACCAATCAACTGGTGTGTGGTTTGAGATCTGGCGCAATATGGTTGCCATTGCATCATCCAGGTGGATGCTGCACACTGGTGGTGGATGAGGAGATTGTGTAAAGTGCTTTGAGTGTCTAAAAGCGCCATATAAATGTAAGGAATTATTATTATTATTATTCTACAATGTAGATTGTATCAAAGCAGCTTAACAGTAATAGTAACAGTTAACAAGTTCTAGTAAATTGAAACTGTGTCAGTCCAGTTTTCAGAGTTGAAGTTCAGTTTAGTTCAGTTCAGTGTGGTTTAGATTTTCACTGCTGAAAGTCCAGACACCGAAGAGCAAATCTATTGATGCGCAGCTCCACAAGTCCCACACCAAGCAAGCCAGTGGCGACAGTGGTGAGGAACAAACTTCACCAATTAATTATTTTGTACTCAGGTTTACAAGTTCAAGCCAGCAGTCCAAAACAGAGAAACTAAATCACCAAAATAATATCTGGAAAAAAAAAAAAACAATGTTCCATATTATTCTATATTATGTTTGGATTTTAAAGTAGAGCCAATTCTCTTTCTGTATGTCTTAATTTGCAAATTTTTGAGGTTCCATTTAGAGGTAGAACTCTTGACAGTAATTCCACACAAAATGATATAGATTTTTACCACCACTTGGCAGGCTGCTAGGTGTTTATTTCATAATACGCTAAATAAATATGCTAGTTTAAAAATGCTGTGGGAGAAACCTCAGAAATTGAATGAAAAGTCTACAAACCCTTCATTTAATAAGCATTTCATTAGTCTTTAAAATGTAAATATATCTGTTGAACTGGTATCTGAAATATAGCAGTGTCTGCCCTGCTGAGAAAACACCAGCACAGAGAATCTATATTTCTTATCGGCCGCTAATGTGTCTACTTTACAAATGCACGTCTCCTAGCAGCACCTGCTCTATGCCGATAAGCTGAGTGATTTTTCTTGCCAGGAATCCACGAAGCCTCTTATATAAATACAGCCAGATGGAGATAGAAGCATTTAGACAAAAGCTGAGTCACAGCGGCAAGGTTAATATAGATGACTCACAAGTGTGAGAGACAGAGGTGGACCACAGGGGATCTTTTGTGAAATAAAATACCTGTTGATATATATGGCGTATATACTCAAAAAGCGCTGTACTGAAAGTCAATACAACCTTTGTATACATTCCATACATTTTTTCCATTATTATTTTCTAAATGCATGCAATTGATCTAATTGAGAACCATGCAAGTTTTACTTTGCATGTTACAATCACAAACTCGCATTCAGATTTAGCTCAAAAGTCAAGTGAATTGATCAAATACATAACTATACCAGAAAATAAAGATCTCTCGCTGCTTCCATTTCATTTTATCTCTAATACACAGACTTCATTTTTGTTTTTGTTTATAATTAGAGACTGTTCAGTGCTTCCTAATTTGAACTAGATTAAATTTCGATTCAACTTATGCTGTGAAATGGTCAGCCTTTGAAAGTCACGACTAAAATTAAGCAGCCTCAGCACGCAATAATTAGTTTGCCCTTATTACAAATATCACGAATAAAATAACACAAAATAGAGTGCATTGGTTTCTCATTTATTCAGCAGTGCTGGTTTTCACCATAGTATTTTGTTTTCCTTAGTACTTCCAGAACTAGAATTACTTAATATTTACATATGCCCCATATCTATTTTTGACACTCTGAAAAGCTTTATACACTAATTTCTCTTTAAAAATATATTAATTTTAGGGCTCTAAAATAATTTATTATTGATACACAAAAAAATATAAGTCTAAGGTACTCAAAATGTAGTATACTACAGTGATTTTTTTTCATGTATCTTTATGAAGTAAAGATACTTAATGTGTATTCATAAAGATACACAAAAAAGCTTAAGTCCAAGCTTTTCTTCTCTCCATTAAACAGAAATTGGGAAAATGACTGCCATGAGCTTGGACGACTGCATCTATACATCTCTGCAATGACTCAAATAACTTATTAATAAAATCATCTGGAATGACAAAGAAAGCATTCTTACAGGACTCCCAGAGTTCATCAAGATTCTTTGGATTCATCTTCACTGCCTCCTCCATCTTACCCTAGACATGCTCAATAATGTTCATATCTGGTGACTGGGCTGGCCAATCTTGGAGCATTCTTTATTTTCAAAAACTTTGATGTGGAGGCTGAAGTATGTGAAGAAGTGCTATCCTGCTGAAGAATTTGCCCTCTCCTGTGGTTTGTAATGTAATGGGCAGCACAAATATCTTGATACCTTAGGCTGTTGATGTTGCCCCGCACGTCCCCATACTGAATGTAACCCCAAACCATGATTTTTTCCTTCACCAAACTTGACTGATTTCGATAAGAATCTTGGGTCCATGCGGGTTCCAATAGGTCTTCTGCAGTATTTGTGATGATTTGGATGCAGTTCAACAGATGATTGTAATGTAATGTAATGTAATGTGTATTTATATAGCGCATTTATTGTGTATGGCCATACACCTAAAGCGCTTCACAATCATGAGGGGAGTCTCTTCATACCACCACCAGTGTGTAGCATCCACTTGGATGATGCGACGGCAGCCACAGGACAACAGCGCCAGTGCGCTCACCACACACCAGCTAAAGGTGGAATGAAGAGACAGAGATAGAGCCAATTCGGTGGATGGGGATGATTAGGAGGCCATTATGGGAAAGTGCCGATTGAGGGACTTTGGCCAGGACACCGGGGTTACACCCCTACTCTTTACATGGGATTTTTTACGACCACAGAGAGTCAGGACCTCGGTTTAACGTCTCATCCGACATTCAGCGGCCAATGACAGTATAGTGTCCCCTTCACTTTTACTGGGGCGTTAGGACTCACACAGACCACAGGTTGAGCACCCCCTGCTGGCCTCTCTAACACCACTTCCAACAGCAACCTAGTTTTCCCATGTGGTCTCTCATCCAGTTACTGACCAGGCTCAGCCCTGCTTAGCTTCAGTGAGTAACCGGTCTTGGGCTGCAGGGTGATATGGCTGTGACAGATTCATCAGAAAAATCTACCTTCTGCCACTTTTCCAAAGGGATCAACTAGAAGTCAAGTTATAATTTATATATATATATATATATATATATATATATATATATATATATATATATATATATATATATATATATATATATATATATATATATATATATATATATATATATATATATATATATATATATATAATTATTATTATTATTATTATATATATTACTATTGTGCAAATATTTTCAGTATTGATGATTATAGGATCATGTGACACTGATATCTGGACTAAAGAGTATTCATCTTTGCCATCATATTAAAAAAATCTCAAAACAGAAAACAGTCTATTTAATAATATTAGTCATATTAATATTCCTATATTCATTAAATAAATATAACAGCTCTTTCTGACATCCCTTTATATTACGATCAGTCTATCTTGATCTTTACGGATTCTTACTACATTTCATTTGCTCTAAAACATTATTTGACCTACTCCACTTTCCTTTAATTTCTCTGCAATATATGCCAGCTCTTGAAAATTATTAATCGTGCTGAATTATGGGATGTGTAGCTCAAGGACATAGATTAAAAACAGGCCTACCCTCAGTGCTGATCTCACGGGAGCGCACAAGGTCGCTCTTGTTTCCCACTAGGATGATGGGGGTGTGCGGCAGCGACTCTCTCAGGAGCAGGCGGAGCTGAGCGATCCGGTGGAAACTGCGCCTGTCCGTCAGGGAGAACACCAGGATGCACACCTCACACTGCAGGGTAGACAGCTCCTGCCAATCACATCAGATCACAGGCACACCAATTACAGCGGAGCTCAACCACAAGTGATTAAAAGCCAAGATATAATTTACTCACCCACATGCTGAGACAAACCCATAAAAAATATGTTCATCTTCAGAAAAGAGATGAAGATATTTTAATCAAATCTGAGAGATTTCGCTCCTTTCACTGAAAGTCTATTCCCTGAATACTCTCATATAAACACCATTGTGCAAACATTGGCATTCAAATTTTGGTTATGGAAGCTCTGGCATGTTTGGTTGATGCCAAAGAACAAATGAAGTGTCAACACAGCAGGTTTACATTACGTTTACTGATCAATACTCGTATGTGGGGGTAAAGGCCTAAATTACGTCGGTTCTTCTTGTAAAATTCTTCAGAAGAAGTGGACTAAACAACATGATTCATTTGGGTTTATTTTTTTATTTTATTTCTTTTTATTTTATTGGCATTTCTGTGTGGAGTTTGCATGTTCTCCTCATGTTGGCATGGGTTTCCTCCTGGTGCTCCGGTTTCCCCCACAGTCCAAAGACATGTGGTATAGGTGAATTGGGTAAGCTAAATTGTCCGTAGTGTACAGTATGTGTGTGAATGAGAGTGTATGGGTGTGTCCCAGTGATGGGTTGCAGCTGGAAGGGCGCCCGCTGTGTAAAACATATGCTGGATAAGTTGGCGGTTCATTCCACTGTGGTGACCCCTGATTAATAAAGGGACTAAGCCGAAAAGAGAATGAATGAATTGCTTTGAATCGTCATTGTTTTTAACTTTCAATCTCTCAGAAACCTCTCAGATTTCTTTTTAAAAATGTCATTAATGTTCTAACATCTTCATGTATTAATGCATACAAAATGTATATGTATATAACTCAACAAATATACCATGGCTTAAACACTCAGAAAAAAATGTATGAGAGTTGTCACTGGAGTACAGTTCCACATTTGTTAAAGGTACATTTCAGCACTTACAATTTACAAAAGTGTGTCTTTATGGTACCAATTTGACAAAGGTCTAGCTGCAGACCAGGTGCAGATGCAAGCTGAACTGCATGCAATGCTTTTAATGTGCACACCTAACTCTACCCCTCACAGTGACGTCACTAGTTCCATTGAGTGCACTGTATCTGAGATGTCTCAACTTGCATATGCAAATCTGCAGTCAGATACTATTGTCTAATTTGACCCATTAGTAGGGCCAGACAGAATCTGCGGACATTTATTGCTATTTCTGCTGAGAATTTTGAAAAAAAACCTGCGTATTTATGCAGAATTATTTTGGGTGTATTATAAGTAAACACTCAATATATTAAATAAAAAATACTACCCTTTTAACTTGTATTTGATGTTTACAATGCAAATCCAATTAGATCCACTTATTTGGTAAACAAAGTAATTCTCTTGATATAGTATCTCTACTAAAAGACTGAAAATATTACTTTACAAACTGTATTGTAAATAAATCATATATTTTCATATTAGTCAATAATATTACTATAATAATTTAGAAACTGAATAAATATTAATTGACACATATTTACACATTACATGAGGGCAGCACGGTGGCACAGTGGGTAGCGCTCTCGCCTCACAGCAAGAAGGTCGCTGGTTCGAGCCTCGGCTGGATAAGTTGGCATTTCTGTGTGGAGTTTGCATGTTCTCCTCGTTTTTCGCGGGAGTTTCCTCTGGGTGCTCTGGTTTGCCTCGCAAGTCCAAAGACATGTGGTATAGGGGAATTGGGTAAGCTTAATTGTCTGTAGTGTATGTATATGTGTGAATGGAAGTGTGTGGGTGTTTCCTAGTGATGGGTTGCAGCTGGAAGGGCATCCGCTGCATAAAGTATATGCTGGATAAGTTGGTGGTTCATTCCGCTGTGGCGACCCCAAATTAATAAAGGGACTAAGCCAAAAAGAAAATGATTGAATACACATTACATGTAAGTAAATAAATAGACTCAATGATGGGCTAAAAATCTGAGGACATCTGCAAATTTGTGCGCGCGCGGATTCTGTGTGGGCCTACTCATTAGGTACAAACATGCACCTTTTGAAAAGGTACCGCCCAAGTAACAGCTTTCATACCTTTATTATAATGGCTAAAGGCATTATGCATGCATCATAATACATTAAGAATACCTTTGCAGTGCATTATGAACATAAATTGTTTTTTGAATTGTCTTATTGGTAGTCCTAAACAGAATCTGAGCGTGTAGAAATCTGCAGATTTTTAGCCCATCACTGAGTTTAATTGCTTGTGTTAATGTGTGTAACTTTATGTTTATTTAGTTTTTAAATAAATTTCAGTAATATTATTGACTGATATAAAAAGTGTTTATTTGATTTATTTACAATACAGTTTGTAAAGTCATATTTTCTCTCTTTTTGTATATATATATTA
This sequence comes from Danio kyathit, assembly GCA_903798195.1. Classification (NCBI taxonomy): domain Eukaryota; kingdom Metazoa; phylum Chordata; class Actinopteri; order Cypriniformes; family Danionidae; genus Danio; species Danio kyathit. Next base: position 45,035,726 of record LR812520.1, on the reverse strand, counting down.
TGTTATAGACTTGCTTTGTTTACCAAATAAGTGGATCTAATTGGATTTGCATTGTAAGCATTAAATAAAAGTTAAAAAGGCATTATTTTTTATTTCATATATTAAGTTTAGTTACGATTTTCCCCAAATAATTCCACATAAATCTGCAGATTTTTTTTTACAAAATTCTTCACAGAAATAGCAAAGAATGTCTGCAGATTCTGTCTGGCCCTACTTAAAGGTTTAGAACAATATGTGGATGAGGAAAAACATATTCATTTTGGGTTAAACTAACTGTTTCATAAGCAGGCTATTTACTGATGATTATTTGTCAATGGTACAGTAGGTCAGTAATAAGAGGAGGGCCATTTTTGTTAGCTCCTGAGTGTTTGTGCCCATAAAAAAGAGGATTAACAGGGATTTAAGAAGGATAACCTCAAATCTATGATGGCTTTGTTGTTGTTCCAGCACCCAGTTTTGCAGACGCTGCCGCCGCAGCAGAGCTCAGGTGTGTTCAAACCGCCAGCAGATGCCCGAGTCAAGCGTTTACCCCTCGAGAACATCACGGTACATCATCACAAACACATTAAAGTGCCAAAGTACAGCCACACCAGGGTCGGCCTCTCTCTTCGTGACAGCTATGACAGGGCGGCTGTCGTCTCTATCTTTAATGAACTAAGAGAAGAAAAAAAACGCTTCGATCCCCTGTGGACGGCTTCCTATTTCATCTCCGAAACAGAAAACGGAACGGATAAATAGATGGAAAGCCTGTGTCCTACATCCTCGCGTCCCCGAAGGCGAATTCCAGCCCTCTGGAGAGCTGCCTAAAAAATTCACATTGCAGCCGAGCCAATCGCACTCGGCCCTGGAGCGTGAGATTCACAGTGCCTCAGAAACACTGAGTTTCTCTGGAGGAAAGAGTCTACTGGGGCGGAAGCAAAAGCCACCTGCCAAAACCTCACACAGGAAGGGCACGGAGGAGGTCTTCTCCTTGGAGGAGCAGACATGTATCTTGATGAATGGTGAAGACAGCACGACACGGTCAATACTGTTTGATGGAGGGGCTCTCTGGGGCCGTATGGGAAAAGTAAAAGGTCTTTCCATCAGAGAAAGTAGAGCGTACAGTGGTGTCTGACTAACAACATCCAGCTCTCGCAGCCACAATATAGACCCATCTGTCATTGTCTGTCCTTTCGTGGTTGGATATACACACAAAATGATAGCTTCAAATGGCTGTGTGTGCACACAAGCAGGTGTGAACGTGAAAATTACTAACTTACAGTAGTAATGCAACACACTCTTATTATATTGCTTTTTATCTGACAAACTGAATGATTGTGGTCATGAAACACACACATACACACACACACACATAAATCCCTGCCATGCTGTCAGCAGATATGCCTGCCAGCTTCTTTTTTTGTCCCGTTGTGCAGATTTAGATTATTAAATCCAGCAATCGTAATAAATGCTGAAATAGTCTGTATAGCAGGTTCATGAGAACTACGCAGGCTAATCCAGCTAAATGCTTATCCGCACAGCATGATGCTTTTTGTACAAACATGTAATGTTATAAACTGCTTGTATGTGTCAGTAAAATACATTTTGTATGTTGTTGCAATCAAAACATCCCAACAAAACACTTCATTGAAAAGAACTAAATATAATTGACCACTCATCCGCCAAAATGTGACACTCATCTTCTGCTGTAGTGTGCAAATAATTTTTCTGTGTTAAAGTACCAGCAAATAACAATATGAGAACTAATTTAGCAATAAATATACACGTTTTTTTTCTATGAATAAAACTAATTTTATTTTACCATGGTTTTTAATTCAGTCATATGCAATGCTCTGCTGGACTGTAGCCATGCCATTTTGTAGTATATAGTGTACAACGCGTTCACACTGAAAAATAATATGTGCACTTTAATTACCTGGATGCTGCACTTATTCAACCGCTAAAATTAAGTGTGGAATGATGGACACTTCATGCACTCAACGACCGCAGCTTTGCTCAGGTAGTGGAAGGGGCAGAGCTATCGGGCGCACATGTTCATTTTCATTTAGGCTTAATCCCTTTATTAATCTGGGGTCGCCACAGCAGAATGAACCGCCAACTTATCCAGCATATGTTTTACGCAGTGGATGCCCTTCCAGTCGCAATCTATCACTGAAAAACACCCATACACACTCATTCACACACATACATACACTATGCATGTCTTTGGACTTGTGGGGGAAACTGGAGCACCAGGAGGAAACCCACGCCAACACAGGGAGAACATGCAAACTCCAAACAGAAATGCCAACTGACCCAGCCAAGGCTCGAACCAGCGACCCTCTTGCCTGTGAGGCGACAGCGCTACCCACTGCGCCACCGCATCGCCCGGGCGCACATGTTGGATTACTTTATTTATTTAAATCAAATCAAATCACTTTTATTGTCACATCATCAGCAGCACGTGTGCTATGATGAGTGAAAAGCTTAGGTGCTGGCTCCAGACAGTGTAAATACAACGACAGTGCGAAATACAGACAGTGCAAAATACAGACAGTGCAAAATACAGACAGTGCAAATACAACGACAGTGCAAAATACAGACAGTGTAAAATACAGACAGTGCGAAATACAGTGCAAAATACAGACAGTACAAAATACAGACAGTGCAATATACAGACAGTGCAAAATACAACAACATACTCACAAAAAAACAAGACAATGTAAAATTGGCAATGTTGACAGCGATACGTAGGCAGTATTGTTTTAAGTATGGATTGTTAAAGTGCAGTGCATGCTACATCTTGATGGTGTGCAGTGCGGGGTATGGAAGAGTTTTTGTGGGGTGTGTTAAGTGTTCATCAGCCTGATAATCTTAGGGAAGAAACTTTCCTTTAGTCGGCTGGTGCGTGACCGGATGCTGCGGAACCTTCTGCCTGAGAGAAAGAAGTCTATGGCTTGCGTGACTAGAGTCGCTGATGATTCTCTTGGCTTTCCTCATGCACCTCCTGGTATAGATGTCCTGGAGGGAGAAAAGCTCACCTCCTACTACGCGTCCAGCAATTCGCACGATCCTATGTAGACCTTTGCGATTGCTGCTGGTGCTGTTTCCGTACCAGGTGGTGATGCAGCCAGTGCGGATGCTTTCCACAATGCAGGTGTAGAACGAGCGGAGGATGTGGGGGCTCATTCCAAACCTCCTGAGATGCCTGAGGAAGAAGAGGCGTTGTTGTGCCTTCCTCAGCACTGCGTCTGTGTGGGCAGTCCATGTCAGATCCTCAGCAATGTGTACTCCAAGAAACTTGAAAGTGCTGACTCTCTCCACTGGTGTCCCGTTGATGGTGATGGGAGTGTGTTCTTTCTTTTCTCTCCTGAAATCCACCACCAGCTCCTTGGTTTGGCTGATGTTGAGTGAGAGGTGGTTTTCCTGACACCACTGCGTCAGAGCGTGCACCTCCTCTCTGTAGGCCGTCTCATCATTATCGGTGATTAGGCCCACCACCGTTGTGTCATCAGCAAATTTAATGATGACGTTGGAGCTGTGTTTGGATGTACAGTCATGTGTGTACAGGGAGTACAGGAGTGGGCTGAGAACACAGCCCTGTGGAGCACCAGTGTTGAGGATCAGTGTGGATGAGGTGATGTTGTTCATTCTGACCACCTGGCGTCTGCTTGACAGGAAGTCCAGGATCCAGTTGCACAGAGAGCTGTGTAGGCCCAGAGCCTGGAGCTTCACCACCAGCTTGGCAGGCACTATGGTGTTGAATGCTGAGCTGTAGTCCACAAACAGCATTCTCAGATATGTGTTTTTGTTTTCCAGGTGAGACAGAGCAGTGTGCAAGGTGAAAGCAATAGCATCATCAGTGGAGCGGTTGTTTCTGTATGCAAATTGCAGAGGGTCAGTGTTAGCGGGCAGTACAGAGCAGATGTGGTTTTTAATCAGCTTCTCAAAGCACTTGCTGAAGATGGGTGTCAGTGCAACCGGACGCCAGTCATTCAAGCATGTGGTTTTAGCTGATTTCGGTATTGGCACAATAGTAGCTGTTTTAAAGCATGTGGGAACCACAGACCGAGAGAGCGAGAGGTTAAAGATGTCAGTGAAAACCCCCGCTAGCTGGTGTGCGCATGCTTTAAGTACACGTCCAGGAATGCCATCTGGGCCCGAAGTCCCTGCCACATGCTCCTTACGTTATTAGTGTTAAATTGACCCTCTACCTTTTCTTTGTATTAACGTTTTGCTGCTTAGATCGTTTTCCTGAGGTTGTAGTTTGCTTGTTTTAGTTCCTCAGCATTTCTGGATTTATAGGCGGAAGTTCGCACTAATAGGGCTGTTTGAACTTCGCGATTGATCCATGGTTTTTGGTTAGGGTAGATACGGACAGTTTTTGTTGGGACCACATCTTCTATGCACTTTCTGATGAAGCACTTAACGGTGTCTGAGTACACTCCGATGTCGTCATCAGAAGCTGCCCGGAACATCTCCCAGTCAACGTCATCAAAACAGTCTTGAAGTATGGAATTCGATTGGTCTGACCAGCTCTGAAACGTGCTGAGGGTGGGTGGCTCCCGGGTTGGGATTTGTAAGCATCCTGGAATGGAGAGTAGCAATGGTCCAAAATACGATCACCACGCGTGTTTGTGGTGATATGTTGAAAGTATTTTGGAGCGATTTTCCTGAGATTGGCATTGTTAAAGTCCCCTGTAACAATAAACGCTGCCTCTGGGTGTGCGGTTTCCTGCTCGTTTATGCTCCCATACAGTTCCCTGAGCGCCTGCTCTGTGTTGGCTTGAGGGGGTATGTAAACAGTCGTAATTATCACCGATGTGAATTCCCTTGGTAGCCAGTATGGTCGACACCGAAGCATAAGGTATTCCAGATCAGGAGAACAAAATGATCTAACTGAGTGTATGTTTCTCTCATCACACCATAAGTTGTTAATAAAGAAACAAACACCTCCTCCTTTGCTTTTCCCTGTGAGTTCCTTCGTTCTATCCGGGCGGTGCACAGAGAACCCCGAAAGTTCAGCAGCTGTGTCTGGTACCTCCGCAGATAGCCAGGTTTCTGTAAGACAGATAATGCAGCAGTTTCTTGTTTCCCGTTGGAAGGAAACGCGCGCCCGTAGCTCGCAAAGTTTGTTGTCCAGTGACTGAACGTTAGCCAGCAGAATGGTGGGGAGAGGGTCGAAATCCACGGCGTCTTAGTCTGACCAGGACGCCGGCTCTCTTTCCTCTTTTCCGGCTGCGTTTGCGTCGTCGCCTCGGTTGTGTGGTCCAGACAAAGGGCTCTGTTGTTGTGTTTGTAAACAGAGCGTCGTTGAAGAACTCAAAGTCCGGTCTTCGGTGTGCGACGAGGGAGCCAATTTCCCGAAGTGTGTGTCTGTCGTAGGCAATAAGAGTGTGTACATCCAGCACGAAAAACAACAAAAATACAAGTAAAACATACAAAACACAACGAAGTTTGCTGAGAGCTCGCAACACGGCGGCCATGCTCGGCGCCATCTTGTGACGTAAGGATTGTGATAGCAAAATTCTACTACGAGAGTGATTATACCGCCTCCTGATGGTGAATGTGGTTATACTCATGGCAGGTATTATTTGGTACTTCATTTATTTCACTAAGCTGGCAACCGTCAAATTTCCGCTTAGTAAAAAAACTATTAGTGTTCCATTTGGGACGACACTAAATACACGCGGCGGCCATTTTGCAATGTAAATTCCATGAATACAACAGCATGGATAATTAACGTTAGACAAAATGAATCAAAATATTGAGTTAAATATGAGTTAAAATATTATACTATAATATAGTGAGTACACCCCCTTTTGAAAATTAACATTTAAAACAATATCTCAATGAAAACAAAAACGTTGACAAGACTAAGTTTAAAATACCATCTGTTTAACTTATAACGTGAAAGTAAGGTTAACAAAATAACTTAAATAACTAATTTTTTTAGTTTTACTTAAAGTAGTTTTTGATGTGGGGTAGACTCCTTTTTGCATCACCCTAACTTATCTAGTAGTTTGTATGGTCTCCATGATTTTTAATGACAGCACCAAGACTTCTAGGCATGGAATGAACAAGTTGGCTACATTTTGCAACATCTATCTTTTCTATTCTTAAAAATGACCCTTCTTTTAGAGTCAAGAATGTCACTGGTTCAAGTCTTTACCTGGCCAGTTGACATCTCTGTGCGAAGTTTACATGTTCTCCCTGTGTTCACGTGAGTTTCCCCCTGGTTCTCCGGTTTCCTCCCACAGTCCAAAGTCATGCGATATAGGTACATTGACCAAACCAAATCGGCACCATAAATGAACTCTTAACCAGCAGTATATCTTCATAGCAATCCCTAATCTGCTATTTGCCACAACAAGCAGGGGAGTTGTCGAGACCTACCTGAGCTTATACTACCCTCTTGCATAGCAAACAGGAGGGAGCCTGGGGCTCGAGGATCTTATGAGCTCAGGGATCTCTCCAGGGACAGCATCCCAAACATGCTTTACAATCAATCATCAGCTAAATGTGAACTCTTGAACTGGGATAAAAACTAAATACTATGGTAAAAACCAACACAGCTGAAAAAGTGAGTGAAAACAAATGCACTCTATTTTGAGTTATTTTTGGTAGTCCAGTGGTACCAGATCAACATTCATTACAACTTATAATCAATAACAAGTTACTTTCATCATTAATAATTTAATAATATTAAGAAAGCATTTGGCAGACTCACACTGAATTCAAAAGTATAATGCTCGTATGCATGCAAGTGCCATGCTTTATTGTTTGGACTACAGCAACATAGAAGTCGATGTAATGACCTGTGAAATTTGTGTAAATGCATGAGTGCTGATCTTATAAATATGATAATTTTGACATGAAGCCACCAACAGAGTGTATTCATGACATCAGTTGTTCAGTGTTGTTCAGTCTAAAAGACTAACTCAAAAAAAGCAGTTTCCATTTAGAAAAGCTACAGTATATCAGAATAACAGTTGTTGCAAAAACCTTATTTTATTTTTATTTTTTTGCTGGAATGTTGTTACTTACAGTATGCAGTCAAATTCACTGGTTCCTTTCTAGCATTTAAAATGGCTCAGATAACCCAACTATGTTAGAGACACACACTAAACCTAGCAGTTTTAGAACCTTATTTATTGCATAAACACATTGAGGAGTTGTGTATTACCAAGTCTCTGCCTCTCTCGCACAGAACAAACTCTTGGAGATTAATCAGTCTGGCTTCAAATACGGAAACTCAAACAAGACTGTGCTGTTCTCTGTAGCTGAATCTCTGAGGCTAGCAAAAGCAGCTTCCAAATCATCAGTTCCCATCTTGTTGGATTATACACGATTAACTACCAGATTTTCTTGCTAATCCTCCTGACAAGGGGTGATGTTATGAACCACACTTGTTCTATTCTTATCTCTCAGAATCTAAGGAATTACAGGTTGTCATGGAGGAGTGAGGTGTTCAAGTTGCAAATACTGGAGTGGTCCAGGGCTCAATGCCTATACCACTTCTCTTCCCCATCTACTTCACTAGGATCTGTCATGTAGTACCTTTCATTAAAGCCTGATGATCCTGTTTTAGCTGCTCACATTTCAGCTGGCCTGACTGGCGTTTCTTGCTGCATCAAGTCTGCCAAGACAGAACTGCTTATGGTCTTGGCCACTTCATCACAATTTCTCCCTCAAGCTAGGCACTTCAATGGTTACTTCTTCTAGAATTTCCAGGCACATCTGAGTTGTAATTGATCAGTTTTCACAAATTACTGCCTTTTACATATGGAAGGCTATATGGCAAATGTATCATAGCATTATTTATTTGAAGAAGAACTTTTATCACGATTCTTTGTGATGTTGATTTTACTATTTCACAAGTTGTCTGAGCAGTACAACTAAACAAATTTCTTTATTTTAAAACAATACCTTACAAGGCTGAAATATATAAAATAAAAAAGAATGGCAGACATTTGTCTATGCTAATCGTTTTCTTTGTTCTCTACTTCCACCTGGGTATACTCATCCTGAAGCCTCTAGAGATTGTGCAGCACCATTGACGCGATCCAAGTCCTGTGAACAGATAAAGGTCAAATGGTCTTGCCCAACTGAGCCTGGTTTCTATCTAGGTTTTTTTCCCCTTCACTTTCATCAATTGGTGAAGTTTGTTCCTCGCCACTGGCTTGCTTGCTTGGTTTGGGATGTGTGGAGCTGCGCATCGATAGATTTGCTCTTCTGTGTTTGGACTTTCAGCAGTGAAAATTAAACCACACTAAACTAAACTAAACTGAATTTCAACTCTGAAAACTGGACTGACACAGTTTCTATGTTAAGCTGCTTCGACACAATATACATTGTAAAAGCGCTATAGAAATAAACATGAATTGAACTGAATTAAATTTAGGCCAAAGTAGGCAAATACAAACACTTCTATCATTCATTTATTCATTCATTTTCGTTTTGGCTTTGTCCCTTTATTAATCCGGGGTCGCCACAGCAGAATGAACCTCCAACTTATCCAGCACGTTTTTACGCAGCGGATGCCCTTCCAGCCGCAACCCATCTCTGGGAAACATCCATACACTCTCATTCACACTCATACACTACGGACAATTTAGCCTACCCAATTCACCTGTACTGCATGTCTTTGGATTGTGGGGGAAACCAGAGCACCGGGAGGAAACCCACGCGAACGCAGGGAGAACATGCAAACTCCACACAGAAATGCCAACTGACCCAGCCGAGGCTCGAATCAGCGACCTTCTTGCTGTGAGGCGACAGCACTACCTACTGCGGCACTGCGTCACCCCACTTTTATCTATTTTTTTTAAATAATAAAGAACAAAGATTCAATATTAATACACATAATATATAAGTAAAACAAAAGTGGTTTATTTTTCAGGTACAATATATGTATTTGGAAGTAGTGTCCTCAAGTAATGTTAACCACAGACAGTATTTAAAAAATGCTAATCTAAAAATTCTAAGGATATTCCAGTGGGAACTCAGGCCCACAAGATGAACAGCTCTATTGAAGATGAACATTCATTCGGAAATGTTTTTTTCGTTTTATTTTTATTCCCACTAGTGGTTTATAAATTGCATACTCCATCTTCAAAATCCTGAAACTGTTTCTCTTTGATCCAGTTGTTGTGGTTAAGCCTTTGGTTGAGAATAAAATGAGTTCACGGTAGGTCACAAAGCAGATTAGAATCTGGACAAAACATGGCATTAAAAAACACCTCATCTCATCTCCCATCATAAACTCATTCCCAAGAAATGTGTTCCTTCTCTGCAGGGTCATTTAACACAAACATGCTTTCTTTCCGGCCATGTTTGGCACAGGAAGACAGATTACACTGAAATCAGGCCAGATCCTGGTCCACGAGCCAATACAGAACCTGCAAAAAATAAATTGTTTCCACATAGATAGATAATCGTTTATCAAGGGAACAAGATGAATTTTCTTAAGTAAACATAATGTTCATGTATACTTTAGAAAATACTATGAAATATGATTATACAATGACTATTATATAATTAAATATAATATGACATATTTTTATATAATGTTGGATATTATTATATATGAGGACGCTGGAGCTTATTCCAGCATCTCAGCTAGTAGGCAGGAAAAAACCTGGGATGGCTGCTATCAAATAACATTAATAAATATTATTATGTAATAAATAAATTATGCAGATAAAGTATACAGTACAAATTATTATTTCATTAATGGATTGATTGATTTTATAAATGTGTTTTTACATTAGTTATGGTTACAAAATGGACAGGGGCTTTCATATAGTCTTAAATTTGTTGCTCTGTAGGGGGAGGAGAGGTTGAGTCTGATAATTGGATCCTGAGATTTAACCGTGTCGAGTTGTTTTAGTGCAGGATGGTGAGGTCTACACCCCTGCAGACAGTCACCACAGACCATCTGTCCACACATCCCCTCCTCCCAAAACATACACACTTGGCCCACACACAGCATCCCATCTAAAAGTGCTTTCTCAGCCCCTCAACAAGCCAATTCTGCTGCTATAAACACAAAACACACATACCTCCACAGAAATAAAAGCCCACTTTCTCTGCCAAACACAGACATCAAAGTAAAAAACGTCTCCCTAATGAACGTTACACAAAGCTCACAGTCCATAATGACGGGAGGGCTGAGCTTGTGGTTCACTCTACTTAAGCATGAGGCTCCCAGCAGTAAACTGCATGCTCAGTCTGAGTGAGATAAACAGACGTATACTTTACACATTTACCAACTCCAAAACGCCTTGTCAGTTTTCACACACAATGGCCCTTTACTCAATAAACAAAAAACATATGAGACACTTAGCGTCATCAATATTTCACTTCAAAGTGATCTATTAATTATAGGTAAGCTGAATAGCCCCAGTCTGTTGGATCACGATATGTGAGACGAACAGTGATGCTTATGCTGTGTTCATGCCTGGCAAAAGCTGGGTTGGTGTAGGCTATGTTTAGAACATAATACTAGTTCATACTGCACAATGCGAGACCTGCTATTTTTAGAAAAGTGTACACAAGTATAAGCATAGGTATTACTTTAAAAGGAACATTACCATTTTACATTTACCCTAGAGTTAAACAGGTGAGATTCTCCCATTTTTTAATCCATTCAGCTAATCTCCAGGTCTGGCGGTTGCACTTTTAGCTTAGCTTAGCATAGATCAGGGGTGCCGAAACCTTTTTGTATGAGGGCCAAAAACCAAATATCATTGAGAGCTGTGGGCCGAAGGTAGATGCAATTGAAACCAAAGTTTACATGTACACTCTAAAAAAAGGAACATAACCATTTTTTTTTATGTCTGATGGTAAATCATACTAAACGTTTACTATTTTAGGTTCGTTAGGATTACCTAAATCATTTACGTTTGCTAAATGCCAGAATAAAGAGAGATTTTTTAAAATTTTTACAGTCAAAAGTTTACATACATTTCCTTGGGATTTTTTTTAGTTTTGCTTTTAAACTGTATAACTTTTGTCAAAAGTTTTGGGTATCCTTCCACAAGCTTCTCACAATAGTTTGAAGGAATTTTGGCTCATTCCTCTTGACAGAATTGGTGTAAGTCAGATTTGTAGGCTGTCTTGCTGGCACAAGCTTTTTCAACTCTGCCCACAAATTTTCTATAGGATTGAGTCAGGGCTTTGTGATGGCCACTCCAAAACATTCACTCTGTTGTCCTTAAAGCACATTTTAACTAATTTGGCTGTATGCTTAGGGTCATGGTCTGTTTGGAAGACCCATTTTTGGCCAAGTTTTAATTTCCTGGCTGATGTCTTGAGATGTTGCTTCCAAAACCTTCCAAAAACTTCCAGAAACATCCAAAACCTTGACACCATCATCTGAGCTTTTTCAGAGGCATAATAATCTTATTGTATGTAAACTTGACTTTTAAGAAAAGTTATAACAATTTCTCAAAAAATATCTCTCTCATTATTCTGCTATTAAGCATAACAGAAACAAATTTGATAATCCTAACTGACCTAAAAGAGAAAAAGTTTAGTTACATCTGACTTTTTTTTTTAAATGGTTATGTGACCTTTTATAAAGTGTATGTAAACTTCTGGTTTCAACTGTATGTACTCATGGGAGGAAATATTTTCATTACAGGTGCCAAAGGAGACAATTACTCAATATGACAAAATACAAGAAAATATGTGAATGAATTGGAAAGAAGGAAACACTAAACCTGTTTCAGCCATAAAGCAAATAACAGCTTATCTTGTAAAATGGGTTTTAATTTACTCTCCAAATTTCACAGGGTGTAAAATATAAATTGACTGCAATATAATTATCTATTCAAAGTTCATTCATTTTGCTTTAAATCTGTTCAGTGGCAATCCTCCTGCACATTTCTCAGTAAGCATGTTTCCTTAGGTTCCTTCTTTTATCAAAAATGAAACGTGAAGCACATACAAAAGATTTACACTCTCCAACCACAGCTACGCAATATCCATAGTAAATCTAAAGAAACAGAAAATCAATATGTTTGAATAAAGGGCAAAGATACAGTAAGCCGGACACCTCTGTACATAATTTAGTACATAAAATGCATGTGTGCGCTAGTCTGCACTTCAAATTTCTAGTGGAAACAGCAGACCATTCGGGTAACTCTAGAATACTAATTTAAACACTATGTATATTTAAAGACTATGATTTGGGACACATTTGTTCTCATTTTGAGTAGTCCCTGCAGGCACAGAACATCAACATGATGTCATACTGACGTTGTACCACAACGTACCCCAACGTCATGGGGACATTGGATTTTGTTCTAAAATAAAAATTGGGTTGACGTCAGAACCCAACATCAGGCTGAAATCAATGTCCAATGTCCAATATAAAATCAACCTGAAATCAACCAAATATCAACGTCTTATGTTACACCTTGACATTGTGTGGACGTTATCACTATGACATCTATCAGATGTTGGATTTTGGTCACCTTCCAACACAACCTAAAATCAACCATATATTAACATAATTTGACGTCGTTATTGGATGTCAAAATAACGTTGTCCTTAGACGCTAGCTAGACATTGAATTTTGGTCACCTGACGTCATGACCTAAATCTAACCTAATATTAAGTTTTATGCCTGCTAGGGTATTTATGACAGATAGTATGCAAACTGTAACAGTGATGTTGACTTTAGTGCAGGTTACACTGTTATGTGATAGATTGTGTGCCAAAAAGGGACTTTATGAGTCAGTAGCAAACATTATTTTAACTTTCAATGACACCTTGTATTATGCAGCCAACAACTGACTAGTGTTGCATTGCAAATCCCAAATAACATTAGCTGGGTTTCCATCACCCAGCGTTAATGTGCATTTTGAACAATCACATGAGAAACAAATGATAGAAATGCTGCATTCAAATAAAACATTTAAGCTCGCTTGAGGTAATCTTGGAGTGTTAATGTGATTAAAGGGAGATGGAAATGTACTTGCCAAAAAAAAAGAAAACTCTGAGGTAGCAAGCTTTACACCCACATGAATAATCAACATTATGTTTGCCTTGTTTACCGATACTACAGTCCGCTGCTCTAACAACTTGATAGAAATGAACCCAATTGTTTTTTTTTGTTTGTTTGTTTTTTTAGTTTTTGCAAAAGGCAGGAATCCCAATATTGATACAAAGTCAAAAATACTGCTTTCCTCAGTGGACAATCAAAACATTTTTTTAAATTGTATTATGAATATGAGATTGATCTGAAAAATAAATCTGAACAATAAATGCTAAACGTAACTCACTCAGTTGATTGCTCTCTAAGTGAAGTTTATTTCTAAACTAATTTCGAGAGGATCACGTGATTATGATTGGACACGGCTGGTCATGCATTAACCATGTATGACCAACCAATCAGACGATTCCTAACCCACTATAAAGAGCCAGGGTTTCTTACTACAGTCATCTTCGATTTGAAGAATCCCCCCTTCCACCCCTACCCCTCCTCTTTTCCTTTCATAGGGCGGCACGGTGGCCCAGTGATTAGCACTGCTGCCTCACAGCAAGAACGCCACCGGTTCTAGCCCTTTAACAGACTGGCTGTCGTTTCTGTGTGAAGTTGGCATGTTCTTCCCGTGCTCGCGTGGGTTTCCCCCGGGTTCTCCGGTTTCCTCCCACATTCCAAAAACATGCACTCCAAGTTCATTGATCAATCTAAATTTAGCACTAGTCAAACTTTTATCCATCAGCATATCTCTTCATAGCAATTATTTTCTGTCATCAACTCTTATATAAAAGGGGGGAGTTCTCGAGATCTATCTGAGCTCAAAGCTCCCCTCTCGCCCTGCAAACGGGAGGAAGCCCAGGGCTCAAGGACCTTTTGAGCTCAGGGCTCTCTCCCGGGACAGCATGCCAAACTTGCTTTATAATCAATCATCAGCTAAGTGTGAACTCTTGAATTCTACTCTTCACCACATAAGCCAAGAAGCTTTTACTTTGATGAGAACTAAGTTACATGAACACTTTTTTCTGGATTTGTAATATATAGTTTTGTCTTTTTTGGCTTAAATGGATTTTTGTTGTATTCTGTACGTTTCATTCAAATTTAATTTAAAAACTTTGTAATTTAGAAATGTGTTTATTTATATGCCTTTAAAGTCCATGTGAAATAAAAACTTACAAAACAATTGTTTTTTGTGTTGTAACCTTCAAAGATGCATTAGCTTCCATTTGGAGCGAGGGTCCTTTTCTATTGACGTTAGTTTGACAGCTTCAGCCATAATATTCCTAACCACAACCCTCTTACCGTTAGTTTGCTAAAAAAGAATAATGCACAAAAAGAAAGATCCCCCCTACTAAATATTCAATTTCAGTTGGAAGTAAATAAACATACTGAAATAAAAGTCTCAGCAACTTCCAGTTCATGCAGACTTTACATAGAATTTTAGAGAAGCCTTTAATGAATTGTTTCTAGTACACTGAAAAAATGATTCAAAAATGATTCCTTGGATTTACTATTTACTATTTTTTAAAGTTGTGTGGTTGTAACCAATTTATCTGGGCTGAATTTAAACAAACAAATTAAGTTGAAGATGGTTGTGGCTGAAAGGGCATCCGCCAGAATAGTTGGTGGATCATTCCACTGTGGCGACCCCTTTAAATAAGGGACTAAGCCAAAGGAAAATGAATTAATATAATGTATTGTTGGCCACAAAATCCAAAACAACAGTATTAATGTAGTATTTCAATAAAAAACAGTCCACAGCAAAACAACAGCCCTTTTCCAAACACCCTGACGTGTTCAGTTTCAATTAGCCAATGGAAGAATTTAATCCAGTTATGGGCTGAATTGATTTCAAGGTGCGTTTTTGGCCGGTGTAGTGAACACAGGTGATCAGAGATGGTTTAGATCCTGCTGATGCTTCTCGTATGCTCAAAGTCACTCATGCTGGAAAATGGAAAAGGGAGCAGTGTGACGCCATTCCTAGCATGGACCAACAGAAAGCGGGTGACGGCATACTCCGTGCGTAAAGATGTGGCTGACCATGTGTCAGCTATTTTAGGAAAGAGAATGACTTATTAAAGCCATTCCCGCCCTTGCTGTCAGAAGCATTTCAAGTCTCAGGGCAACCCAAGGCGGTCTAGACTCGGGGCAATGTTCGTGAATGTCCATTTCTGAGCATGTGAGTGCATGCATTTGAATAATTGCCTGTGCGTAATCCAGTCTCTAATTGGAATGATGTGTCAGGTGTAGATTGGGTGAACTTGGTGAATCTGTTACAGGACCAAAATAGACCTGCATCCACTGCAGCTACTACTGATGCAGCGCTGTGTGAAAATGAGTTCATTCACTCTCTCCCTCTCTCCAATTGTTCATGCTTCAGCAGATGCAGTAAGTTGACAGTGGGGCTGTAGTCTGCAGAACAGACTGCGACGTTACTGTAAACTCCCCGCATCCTCTTCACCGCGTCAAAATATGCTGACCTTGTTTCACGGTACGGAAAGTGCTGACCTTCAGTGACTTGTCTAAGACATGTACCATTAATTAGTAATGCTTACAGTTTGTCTTGAAGATACACAAGGGAGAAGTGCTTATAAGGCTTGTTTTGTCCCCAATACAGGGACTGCAAAAAAAAAAAAAAAAAAAGAAATCATGCAGTGATTTAAACACATTGTGACTCAATCTGCAATTTGATAAGCATTTAACATCTCAATTTGGCTGCCATCTGGATAAGAGCAAACCATAAAAGGCATACAATTATTGAATAATCAGCTCTCGCATCCAAAAGATTGTGCGGGTAAATAACTCAATTTGGAGAAATGCCTCATGCATTTGAGTCATGTTTTGCCTACATTCTGCTGCCAATGGATGGAGTTACTCTTATACGTAAAGTGCATCATATTCTGGATTTGGTTTGGTTTGTGTTTAGAGGACTTCTTTCACTGTATTTTTTTTCTCCTTGGAGAGCCCTAAACTCATTTTATATGTTCCCTGGACCACTAAACCAGTTTTATGTTGCACGATCAAAATAGTACAATTATCTTTTATACCAAAAATGATAAAATTATTAAGTAAAGATAGATAATTTGTAAATTTCCTACTGTAAATACATCAAAACTCTTTGAAAAACTTTTTGGTTAGCAAAATGCATTGTTAAGCACTTCATTTAGAAAACTTTAAAGGTGATTTCCTCAGTATTTAGATTTTTTGTCAACCCTGAGATTCTAGATTTTCAAACAGTTATATCTTGGCCAAATATTTCCAAAAATGGACATTTATGACCAGTTTTGTGGGCCAGGATCACCTACAGTATGTGCATTTGCCCCCAACAAGCCCATCAGAAACACTCAACTCATTCATTTATTTTCCTTCGGCTAATTCCCTTTATTCATCAGGGGTCGCCACAGCGGAATGAACTGCCAACTTATCCAGCATTTGTTTTACGTAGCAGATGCTCTTCCAGCTGCAACCTAGTACTGGGAAACACCCATATACACTCATTCACACACATACACTACAGTCAATTTAGTTTATTCAAGTCACATATAGCGCATGTATTTGGACTGTGGGGAAAACCGGAACACCCGGAGGAAACCCACACCAACATGATGAGAAAATGCAAACTCCACACAGAAATGCTAACTGACCCAGCTGGGGCTCGAACCAGCAACCTTCTTGATGTGAGGCGACAATGCTAACCACTGAGCCACCTTGTTGCACCCAACACTCAACTCAACTACTATGTATCAATCAAAAGTATATATAATCAAAAACTATATATCATTTAGCATTCACAACAATACTGGCTCAGCAAGTGCTTCAGCTTCACTTCAGATTGTTGGTCTACCACACATTTTGACAGTTCTAGGGCAAAGAAAAAAATCTTTAAGAAGGAACCATTGTTTTACTGCAAACTTGTTTATAAATAAACATCAGATGAGATGTTTGACAAAAAGTGGAAGTCATTTAGGTAGTTTGTGGGACAGACGGTAAAGAATTTAAGCATCGTCAAGTATAAAATATCTTCTGAGAGAAAACTAAATCTAACACCAACACAACAGTTCTTAAATAGCGTCTAAATTATTTTGTTTTGAAATATTTTTTTTAGGATTCATTCATTCATTCATTTTCTTGTCGGCTTTGTCCCTTGCGGGGTCGCCACAGCGGAATGAACCGCCAACTTATCCAGCACGATTTTACGCAGCGGATGCCCTTCCAGCCGCAACCCATCTCTGGGAACTTCCACACACATTCACACTCATACACTATGGACAATTTAGCTTACCCAATTCACCTGTACTGCATGTCTTTGGACTGTGGGGGAAACCGGAGCACCCGGAGGAAACCCACGCGAACCCAGGGAGAACATGCAAACTCCACACAGAAACGCCAACTGACCCAGCCCAGTCGAGGTTCGAACCTACGACCCAGCGACGTTCTTGCTGTGGGGCAACAACACTACCTACTGCGCCACTGGGTTGCCTTTTTTTAGGATTGTATTGATAATTTCTGTTTTAAACATCTTGTAACAAAACCTAAACAACAACTGCCTGCCACTTCATGGGTTACCAATGCTGTGTCTATGTTGTCTAGCTTGCCTGTAGACCAATTTTCATGTGAAGGACTCCTTGTTTAATTTTAGATCTTTCTACATGCTCCAGTTAACCTCCTTTTTTTCCTCCATGACACATGAAATTAATCCAAATAATATTCATGATACTGATATTATAAAAGAATGAAAATGTGTCATGTTTCCACAAAAAAAATAGCAGATAATGTTTCTTAAGCAGAAAATTTGCATATTAGAATGGTTTTAAAATAATAAGATAGTAGCTTATTTTTAATTATAGATTAGTGCAAAACTTTTTACTTTCTGATTTGCAACATTTTACCACAAAAGCATCAGTTTCCACTGATGCTATGTGACTAAAACCCTTTTTTTTCCTCTCACGAGGAGTCTATCCCAAAATTCACAATGATATTAGGTTTAAGTAAACCACAGCCATTAATTTTAATCAAAGAAGACATGTTATTCAAGCATTAATGGCAAGAAAAGCCCCTTATATCTAGGAGCAGCCACGTATAAAACGTTCCTGGGAGGTGATAGTATGTGATTTTATTTTACAGCAAAACTGATTTTCCAAATGAACAGATGGCTCTTACAGTATATCACGATAGAAAGTTTTGACAAATAAAGGAAAAGCAATATCTTTATAATAAAGACTGCATGCATATAATGTTGTGCATCGATGGATTTGCTCTTCAGTGTTTGGACTTTCAGCATGCAGGAAAAATTAAATCACACTGAAATTAACTATATTGAACTTTAATTCTGAAAACTGAACTGACACAGGGCATCATGGTGCGGCGCAGTGGGTGGCACAATCGCCTCACAGCAAGAGGGTCGCTGGTTGAACCGTGTTCCGGTTTCCCCAACAAGTTAAAAGACATGTGGTATAGGTGAATTGGGTAAGCTAAATTGTCCATAGTGTATGTGTGTGAATGAGTGTATAGATGTTTCCCAGTGATGGGTTGCAGCTGGAAAAGCATCTGCTGCTTTAAACATATGCTGGATAAGTTGGCGGTTCATTCCACTGTGGCGACCCCAGATTAATAAAGGGACTAAGCCGAAAAGAAAATGAATGAATGAAGAATAAATAAATGGACTGACACAATTTAAATTTTAATTTACTAGGACCCAGTTTCACAAACAGGGCTTAGTTTAAGCCAGGACTAGACCTTAGTTAAATTAGGCTATTTAAGCCAAATTTATAAAAACAGCCTTAGAAAAATACATTACTGGTGTGCACCTGTAGACAAAAAATGACACTGACATATTTTAAGACATCTCACTGCAAGTTATTTTTAGTTGAGACAGCTCAAACATGCAATTTAATCCATGACTAGCCTTAAACCTTGTTTGTGAAACTGGCGGTAGATCTTATATGTTAAGCTGCTTTGACAATCTACATTGTAAAAGCGCTATAGAAATAAAGATGAATTGAACTGATTGTAACTTATATGTGTTGTCAGGTAACCTGTAACTCCAAAAATAAAAACTTTCCATTGAGTTCTACAAAATATTGATTTATTGAATAGCTTCAAAAACCACCTAATCTTTCAATTATGTTTCCATTAGGCATATTTGCAACTTGCATTTACTCCTCATTACCAGAATAAACTAACATTTTAAATGATCAATTACTATTGTTTCTATTCTAGTTTTAAATAAAATAAACGCAGTCTTGGCAAGCAAAAGAGACTTCTTCTTCTAAAATAAAAACGCATCAAATAATTTCACCAACCCTAAACCCATGAGCAATGGGATTTTCTTTCCTCAAAAAGGAACTGAATTTGTTAAAGCATTTACTACAAAAGAACACTAAATCCTGTGATTAACAACTTTAATCTTCCGCCAGCCTTAATTTCCTCCTATTAAACTTTTATTTTCCATTGAATGGGTTTAACAAAGCTAAATCTAAATCTTTTCGAGCACCCCTAGTACATACAGTACTGTAAAGTATCAAGATGCAAATCACTGCAGACTGGATACAAAACAGAACACCACTAATTTGCTTCCAAAAAAGATCTAGACTACATTCTTTAATGAAATCACAGCCTTTTATGGTTTATTGTACAAGCAAATATCCATTTTGATTTGATCTATTGTGCGGTCATAACCACTACTCAGATAGACCCTGAAATGAACGACAAAGTAACTGTATTATTGACATTCTTCATGCTGAGGCTTCAATCCATGAACTGCAGATTGCAATCGTTGAACCGTGAAGCCATAAGGGCTGCATCTCTGCATCTGTAAAATTAAAATTAATCACTGGATACTTTATCTGGGATCCTTTTGTTTGCTGTAACCAGCAGTAGCCATGGCAACAGGCGGGTATAGAATGCAACACAGTGGGTGAGGTCAGAGGTCGCATGACACCATGTGCCACAGAGGAAAAGAACCGGATGGTTATGGAGATAGAAAGGAGGATGCTATGAAAGAGGAAGATGGAGAAAGAGAAATGATAGGATAGGGGGAGTCTGGAGTTTTTCCAGCCAAGGCTCACTCTCTCTCCCTTTCCGCCCTGGAATTAATCCAAAACTCGCAGTCATTCTGTGATAGAAGTATCGCTATTGACATTCATCCTTGCAACAAAGGGCCTCTAATTTAGGATGATTTTAGATCTGATGACACATAAGCATCATTTAGAGTTTTGGGAGACGAACAGACCGGTTAAAGTCATAAATTTGAATACATTTGAATATTTAAATGAACTGAAAAGGCAACTTAAAGGGATAGTTTATAGATAGAAATCTACTCAGTTTTCACTCACCCTCAAGTGGTTCCAAACCTTTATGCATTTCTTTCTTCTATTAAACACAGTTTTTCCATAGAAGACCAAAACTTAGATATGCATTATTCATTTATAAGTAATATGTCAAGAAATGTGTTGACAACATAGACTGTAAAAGATGTGGACGTAGTATCCGTGACGTCACCCATAGGTTTCTGAAGAATGCAAAAGAAGCTACGAGTAGGCGTGGCCAACGGTCACCATTTTGTTCGTGCATCATCGCACCGATCGGGGGATACCAAACAAGGGCAAAGAGGCGGAGTGTGAGCGGAGCTACAGACGCCTGCTAGCATTTTGCTTAGACAGACTTTTCTTTGGGAGAAATGCTTAATACTTTATTACCTGTGACTCGTTTGTTTTCTGACCACATGTGCTTGGTTGTACACTATATCAATAAAGTGTTTAGTCTTTTAAAAACACTGAATTACTAAAAACTCGAATTACTTCCAAATACTTAAAATTTAGTCTGTGTTAGTAAATGCAAGGCTATAAGCATATAATTTCACTCACCTGGGAAACGGAGGCCATGTGAATGGTTTGTGAGCACAATTAAGTGCACATAGCATGCCATATCATCTGATAATTGTAAGAAATTATTCCAAAAAAGCAACTGACTGTGTAAAGCCACATAAAACAAAACAAAAATACGATTTATATGCAGAGTTCAGCGGCTAATCAGCCGGAATCAGCTGAGGTGAAGTGACGGCAACCAGCGAGACATAGCTGTCACTGAAGTAGCCACGCCCTTAATTATGCAGACCTTATATAACTTAATATACACGAAACGGTTGAGTTATAAAAAAATAAAAAATCACCCCCCTTACAGTTGTCATGAAGGGGAATATTAGCTATATGAACCAAAATCTTTCTTTATACCAGTAGAATTGTGCTCTATTATGGAGCCAGGACTAGTGGAATTTCGATGAATTGCAGTCACAGTTACTTCCGTATTAGCTTCATGCGAGCGGAAAGTTGCCGCTTGGTTGGCAATCAATCCACATGTAAGAACAGTAGCCATGTGAAAATGCAGGATTGTACAATTATTTACAAACCGTTAATTTTAACGTAGTAAGCTACTAGTCTTTTTAACCAGTCTGTTGAACAGATTTAAGCCATTACATCTTTGAAAGGGCTTAAAATATTTTAAGTTCACTTTGCAATGTCAGTGTATAGCAGTATATAGCTTTACGGTTGTAGTTGCTGTTACAGTACATGGTGCTCAGCTATTGCACTTAGTAAATAAGTTAAGTAATGCCAAATATAGTGTTATCTTGGAAAGTATGCACTCAGTTCCATGGCTGTGTTTACTCACATAGAGGAATTCTGAAGCGAAGATGTACGTAAAAAATAAAAGTGTGCTTCACTTCAAGGCAGATTCGTTATCTTGTTTGTTGTATGCGACTCCCTGATAAGCGGAGATTATAGCACTACAGTATCGTTACATCTTTACAGACATAAGAAATAATCACATCGTTGAATGACGTCCTGAATAAATTGTTTTCTGCTACAGGTACACCGTAAATGGCTCTTTTCATGGCGGTCGCGGCAGACGCAGACAGTGCATAAACCTAGCACGAGTTAGCTAAACTGTAGCCGCAGCTAAAAAGAAACACGCAAGGAAACAACTCCTCACGAGAATGAATGCTATGATCATATGAATTTAAGACAGACCGATTTAATAACTTTTAATGTAAAGTCTAACAGAGTCAATTCTCTAAAGGTCAGCGAGAGGCTATACCATTTCAGTAAGCAGAAGCACACACACAGGCAAATAAAAAAGATCAGAGTTTAACTTTGCTGAATTTCAGAATGATTCCCTGGCATGCTGATGTTGCTTTAGATTTGTTGTTTTTATCAGCTATTTCCTCCCCATACGTCATCGTGTGCATCATGCATCACACACCAAGATTAATTCTGATTGGATATTTTTTAAAAAGCGTCCCTTAATCACATTCTCCTCTCATTTTTATTAGTCAACAAAAATGTCAGTATATTTTTATTATAGTTGTCGTCATCATCACTTAATTTTTAGTTAATTTTCGTCTTTTTTTCGTTGGTAGAAACTTGTTGGTCACGAAAATTATGATGAAAACTAAATAAAAATTAAGTGATGATGACGACAACTATAATAAAAATATAATACTGAGTTTTCGTCGGTAGAAACTTGTTCATCACAAAAATTATTTCGAAACTTTTCCGGCAATGAAATTAACACTGCTGTAACCATTGACTTTTATAGTAAAACAAATATGGAAGACAATGATTACTGGTTTACAACATTCTTCCAAATATTGTGTACAACAGAAAATGAGAAACTAATCTGGTTAAAGCAAGCAAACGAAGAGTTAATGATGACAAAATTTTCAGTTTTGGTTAACGATCCCTTTAATAAATCCCTTTGATAGGATATAAATCTATATAAACAACCCTATGATATCACAAAACATTCACAGGTGTTTGAATAATTTCTAGTGAACTATGACACAGAGAAAAAGCTCTCTATGATTCACATGACAAATCACAAGCATGTGCTCATGAGATCACTGCGATACATCTGCGCGTTCCAGGCAAAATCATCATCATATATCTCAGAGTATAAACACAGCACTGAGTGGATGATACTCCCACACTGCATGCTTTGGTCTGTTGTATGAGCGGGTGTGAGGAAAATACATGCATGGCACACACTGTAGAATCAAACAACGCAAGGGGCTTTTTAAACTCATATTCTGTCCCCTGGGAATGTACCGTCAATGAAGGGAAGGTCATACGGATTGCATTATCAGACAAAGAGGAAAAAAGGTGGTTGATAAATCAAGAGAGAAGCGATGTGGAACTATATGAGGCATCAATCATAGGCGAAGATGGATATAAATTATTTAATCACACAGATGGATTAAATGAGATGACGCTGTTCGGGGTCAGCGTCAAGAACTAAAATTTGGCCTTGAATTAGAAATTTGCATATTTTATGACCAATATACACTACATGATCACAATGTGAATTGATTATTAGGTTTGATTGCTTGAAAGAGAGGATTTCGAGTTTATTGACATGTCAGCTTCTATGGTTGTGTTGTAGCAACAACAAAACAATCAAGTTTACCACATTTTATAAATAACACTTTTCTATGATTATAAAAATATTCTAACAATTTAAAGTCATCAACAGCAATAAATTCATTCATTCATTCATTCATTCATTCATTCATTCATTCATTCATTTTCTTTTCGACTTAGTCCATTTATTAATCTGGGGTCGCCACAGCGGATTGAACCGCAACTTCTCCAGCATTTGTTTTATGCAGCAGATGCCCTTCCCATCACTGGGAATCCTTACACACTCATTCACACACACTCATACCCTACGGCCAATTTTAGCATACCCAATTCACCTGTACCACATTTCTTTGGACTGTGGGGGAAACCGGAGCACCTGGAGGAAACCCACACGAACACGGGGAGAACATGCAAACTTCACACAGAAATGCCAACTGACCCAGCCGGGGCTCAAGCCAGCGACCTTCTTGCTGGTGAGGTGATCATGTTACCCACTGCGCCACAGTGATGCCATAATGATAATATATAACATAAAAATGTAAAACAGTTTTTTACGGTTTACTTTTGATAAAAATTGTACAATTTTAGAAGGATTTACATTTAAAAATATTTCCTTTTAAAGTCTCTGCAGATAAAAATCGTTGTCTGATAACATTAAAAATACCACAAGTACATGTTTAACAATTTGGGGGTTCTTCTCCTTTGAGTAAATATTCATGTGTGCGTCTTGTGTGTCCGATACGGCAGCGGTTTCCAACAGGGGGGTCCTGGCCCTAGCGAGCTCTGTGGGGGGTTGCGTCATATTTTTTACAATTTTTAGCAGTGGACAATTAGGAGAACAATCATGTTGCCTTAGTTCATTTTTTCCCCTGGCTGACCAAAAATAATGGTCAAATTTGTAAGTCGTCATCCACTAAAAAGACAGAGTCTCACTGATTCACCTTTAGCAGCTAATACTAATGACCCAAGCAAACTGGACCCAGGAAAGGAAGCTCCAAACATTTTGGGTCGCAGCGCTAGCAATACTGGAAACACAAAATACAGGAAATACCAAAATAGTTACCTGAACTATGGTTTTATTCCATTTTCTCAAAGCAAAGAGTCCCTGACCCAGCCACAGTGTAAAAAGTTCTTGCTAACGAATGCATGAAGTTGTTCAAATAATAAGACATTTGCAGACGGCTCATCCCCAATACCGTGACAAGCCCAGAGCATTTTTGAGCACAAGGCAAAATAATGGACACACAACCAAAATGAGGTGAGGGACGTCACAGCAACTGACAAGTAACTTGGCAACTAATATAGGGCCAATTTAAAGGCCAAAGGCTTACGTTTTTTAGTTACAAATGGCCTACTGATGTTTTGCTTTTATATTTTACATTAAGCTATTATTTGTGCATTAAGATATCTAGATATAGTAATAAACATACCATTTGTTTGAAAACAACATTTTTTGTCAAACTTACTGCAAACTTATATGAGCGATAATATCATTAAATGATGATATATTTTGAAATGTATTTTCTCAAAAGTTTAATTTACAGCAGCAATTACTCCAGTTTTCTGATCTTCCAGATCTACAATACATAAGTCAACTGATTTGGTGCTCAGATAACATTTATTATTATTAACAATATTATTATTATTATTTTGCAGTTCATCATTTTTTGTGAAAACTGTAATATAGATCATGTATCACGTTTACTTTTTTATATAGAACATAATAAAAGTCTTTACTGTCACTATAATGTGCCTTAATCAAAACGGTCAGTTTACAAAAAGCTTTCTATTAGTCAATGTATTTGCTAACATGAGCTAATATTTGTACAGGATTAATTAATCATAGTTCAACATTTACTAATGCATTATTAAAATCCAAATTCATTCTTGTTATTAATGCACCTTGAGTTAACATGAACAATGAATGACTTTATTCTCATTAACTAACATTAACAAAGATTAATAAATATAGTGTTAACTGTTTGCCTATGTCAGTTCATTCACTGATTCATTTTCTTTTAGAATTAGTCCCTTTATTAATCAGGGGTTGCCACAGCGGAATTCAATTCAATTCAATTCATCTTTATTTGTATAGCGCTTATACAATGTTGATTGTGTCAAAGCAGCTTTACATGGAATGAACACCCAATTTATCCAGCATATGTTTTACGCAGCGGATGCCCTTCCAGCTGCAACCCAACACTGGGAAACATCCATACACGCTCTTTCACACACATACACTACGGAAAATTTAGCTTATTCAATTCACCAATTTAGCACGTCTTTGGACTGTGGGGGAAACCGGAGCACCCAGAGGAAAACCACGCGAACACGGGGAGAACATGCAAACTCCACACAGAAATGCCAATTGACGCAGCCAGGGCTCGAACCAGCAACCGTCTTGGTGTGAGGCGACCATGCTACCCACTGCACCACCATGACGCCTTGTTTATGTTAGTACTTAACTAATACCTTGTAAACTGTTACCATTAAAATTAGCAAAATTTTGATTGAACGTGTTTAAATAGCGTAAATACTCTTATCCAGTGTGTACTTTCAGTTCTGTATGCATTTTATTTGACAATATATCTACATAATATTGACGTGAAAAATGGCCATCCTTTAATGCACGGATGCAAATGCAGTAATCGTGACTAAAAGGCTTAATGATGCAAGCCACATTGAATCGATCCATTAGATCATTTTGGATTACTCTCAAATGAGTGGCTTTTATTGTGTAAAAGCAGAGGTCATAATTCACTCTGAAATAACAAGGAAAGCAGGGCCTGGCTGGTTTTATAGAGGGTACACACACAATGCTTGTAAAAGGATCTTTAAACCAGCAGTTACTTTCAGGAGAAATGGAACAAATTACGGGAAACTGAAAACAATTTGCCCTAAAGTAAAAGGAAACAGAAATGACAAACAACAGACAAGCTTCAGCTGGAGGGTCAAGAGCTGATTTCTCTCATCTTTCTGCATCTCTTCTGCTTAGGTCTCTGTTATTCTTTTTTTCCAAACCACTCTAATATGATGGATGTGAATACACAATTAATATAACTTTATGCCAATCATATGTTGCACATTCGTGCAGTTAAGTCATGTTAGGGAGTTTGATTCCGTTAGTGAATCACTTTGCATGTAAATATATCATGTTTTTATTTACTTTATTTATTTATTTTAGGGATAGACATCGCGGTGGCGCAGTGGGTAGCGCTGACGCCTCACAGCAAGAAAGTTGCTGGCTTGAGCCTTGGCTAGGTGAGTTGGCATTTCTGTGTGGAGTTTGCATGTTCTCCCTGGGTTTCCTCCGGGTGCTCCGGTTTCCCCCACAAGTCCAAAGACATGCACTATAGGGGAATTGGGTAAGTTAAATTGTTCGTAGTGTATATGTGTGAATGAGAGTGTATGGGTGTTTCCCAGTGATGGGTTGCAGCTGGAAGGGCATCCACTGCGTAAAAACATATGCTGGATAAGTTGGCGGTTCATTCCGCTGTGGCGACCCCTGATTAATAAAGGAACTAAGCTGAAAAGAAAATGAATGAATGAATGAATGAATGAATGAATGAATGAATGAATGAATTTTAGGGATAACTCACCAAATAATTGTCTTATGATTACTCATCCTCGAATCATTCCAAAACAGTATGCCTTTCTTTCATCTTTGATACATAAAATATAATGATAACCATAATGGTAACCAAAGTTAGGCTCAATAACGTTCTTCTAAATATTTTTTTGTGTTCTTGAAACGACTAGAAGTAAATAATGCATTTTAATTCTGTATGACTATCAGAACTATATTGTACATGCATGTGAGAAATTATGAGAAATTAACATCAGATATTAATAACCATTAAGTACAGATTAGTAACACAATTTAAACTACTTATTTACCTAAACAGTAATGCACATGTAGTTCAAATAAAAGAGTGTGCACCAACCAGCTTACTAGTAGTTGTGTCTGAAACTTTTTAATGACAAAGGGAAGAATGGGGCACAATGAGACACAACATAATACATGTTATGTATTTTGTAGCTTGGCTAACTACAGTTTTAAAGCAGCTTTCCCAATTCTGCAGTGAAGCCATTCAAAGACTAGATTTGCATTTCCTGACGCAAATATCAGCAGTTGCAAAGCTGCAAAAGAATTATGTCAGGTAAGCTTTTGGAGTTTAGTTCAGCAGAAAATGAAATGCATGTTGTCATGACAATAAGTCAATAGAAGAATCAACACCTATTTATGTGCATAATGTGTACGCAGGGAAGGCAGGATCAATTGCAATACGGTATGCAACAGTCAAGGTTTAGAAGTCAAAATGCTGTTTAATTTCTCCACAGGGAAACTGATAGTTAAAACAAAATGATAAATCTTCAAAAACAACTCAGAGGTTGTTAATCAACTAAATATGCTTTTGTCAAACCCATCTGCTTGAATTAATTCAACATATTTTTTTAAACATTCAAGTTTAATGGGGGAATAATATGCAGAAAAACTAAATTAGATTATCCTGTGCAGAAAATTCCCCCAATCAGAAAGTCAGAGAGAACAAAGTGCACTAAAAGTGATATTTCATCTCACGGCAACTTTTTGATTTAGTGGCTGATTCGTATGAATACATATGATCTCATTCGTACAATTTAGTACGATTTTCTTATCCCCAATGATTATTGGGTTTAAGGGATGGGTTGGGTGCCACGCCTTCTTTTTAAAATTGTACATTTTTGTACGACTGAACTCTTACATATTCATCACTAAACTGACAAAACGTAAAATAGTGTATATACAGTATGTATTTATATATTTATACAACAGTTCTGTCTGGTTCTTGAATGTGATTGGCTGATAGCCCTGCAATATTCTGCAAACAACAGCACTCGTACAGCCTCTTAACCCTTCACCCTTGTGTATTACTCCACCCACATACAGCGATAAGCAGAGGACACTCTACAGTTTGACAAATACTGCAGCTGTTGGACAACATAATGTACTTGAGGATTTTTTAGAAGAGAATGTAGTAGTTTGGATTGCAACTATGCTGTTTATTCATGAGGATAGAACCAATTTTAAATATTTATAAATTCGGAGAGACAGCATATCAGCAGCCATTAGCCTGTCATTGAGCAGAGCAAAGACGATTGATGTTGTCCATCCACAAGATGGCGACAGAGATCGAATATTAAGCCCTTAGGGGAGAAACCTCAGCGTAATTTCTAACTACAGCTGATCAAATCATTATTAAACTGGTAAGGGACTATCTGAGTCAATCTCTCTCTTTTGTATGTTGCAGTGCTGTATTTATACCATATAATTGTAGTGTATTGATTGTGAGATGAGACTCACATATCAGGAATGTATGTATTTTGTGTTGGCCACTCTTTGTATAACCCTGAGTTACTTTTTGGTTGGCCATCTGTTTGTTTCTAATGAGTCTCCTGTTTTCGTTACTGCAGACTAGTTCAGTAAAAAGAAAGAAAGAAGAAATGCCAGCATGTGTTTAGCATTTTTCCTTATCGCAAACACAACAATAATCTGGTAATGTTGGCGCTGCTTTGACTTTTTTGGGGTGAATTATTGTGATCTCTTGATTGCAACATAGAAATACTGAGAAATCTCTGTAGACTGATGGTATTTCATGCAGTTCAGCCTTGTAATCTTAATGTCAGCAAAATCACCTGTTTTGTCATCACTTTAGACATTATGCTAGAGAATCATTCGAACACTAGCTCTAAAGTGACGTGTGTGAAGTAACAACGGTTTGTCCTGTTCTGAAAAAAAGAGTAGCGAGAAGAATGGCAAAAAATAATAAAAAACAAATCAAAAACAAAGACACACCTGTTGGTTTTCACTCTAACGTGTGGAGACACTTCGGGTTTTACCAGACAGTCTACGGAAAGACACTGGATAAAAACTATGCAATCTGCAAGAACTGCTTTGCAAGGATAAAATATAACAGCAACACTACGAATCTGCAAATGCACCTACTTTGATATCACGGTGAACTACTCTCAGGTGATAATGAGGGCAAACCAAGTCAGCCGACAATCACTTGATGTGTCCACTGTCCAGGTTTACATAAAGCACTTTACAGTAAATTACTACTGATGTTTCAGTATCATGGTTTACACATGTTAATTAATGTTCATGTTGTTTTTAATGTTCATGCACTTTTATCTGTCTAGCTGTAGTGTTTACATTTAAGACCAGCAGGCAGTGAGTTATTTCTTTGCACAATGTTAAAAAATGTTGGCATTAATAAATGCATAAGATTTCCTTATTATGGGTATTTTTTTCTTTTCAGTCACATATATCGTGATATATCGTTGATGAAATTTCTTCCAATATATTGAATATCGTAGGTATCGCAAATCGTGATATTATCATTATCGTGGACCACATATCGCCACAGAATTGAATCGTGAGTTACCTGTATGTTACCCTAATGATTATGCTGTCTAACTGTTGCATAAATGCAATATGACACTCGTAGCAGTGCAAAATGGCTGTATATCGTCACTGGTGGGATACTAACGTACACCTCCCACCAGTGCCGATATACAGCCATATTGCACTGCTACGAGTGTGATATTGGTCATATATATAAAGGTACACCATTAAAGTACACCATTTTGTACTTTTGTTTTTATTTTGTCTGATTTTCTCATAATTCTTTGCTTCAACTCAACTTTTCACTTTGGCAAAATCTGTTCCAGAACCAGTGCTGCTAAAAAAACTAATGGAGAGGCACTAATGCACTTCATGCCACTGCCATCATCACTATTAGTTCTATTTTGCAATTTTGCATGCTGAACATTCTATTAATGTAAATCAGTTGGAAAACTGTAGTCATAGATAAATCCAAACTATAAAGCAGGGGTGCCCAAACTTTTGCTTATGAAGGGCCAAAAACCAAACTAGATTCAGGGTGGTGGGCCAAAGGTAAATATACAGTACCATTAAAGCTGCCATGGTAATTTCCTAATGTATTAATCTTTAAAAAATTAGAAAACAAAATACTTTAATCGTATTAACAATTATACTTTTTTTTTACATTTTATAATGAACTTCTTACAATAAAAACATAAACAAACACATTTATAACACAATGGTGTTTAATGCTGAATACACGAGTAAAAGCTGCACCGCCTTGTGCATTGTCGTCTATCTTCATGTGACAGTATTTATATTTTTAAACATCTGATTCATGCACAACATTGAATTAAAACATTTCATTTCAGTTGACTTTTTTTTTAGCCCAACAAGTAAACAAACAAATAACAGGTTACGTTAAACTATAAATGACGATCTCCGTTAAAGGCATTCGCCCCAACCTTCCCATCAAATCTCTTCTCAGATGGGATGGGCCATACTTTGGGCATCTCTGCTATAAAGCAAATATAAAGCTGATATTGTCTTTGAAATAAACTTAGAACAAAGTCTGTAAGTTATCCTGCTGGGGGCTTACTTAACTGCAGAATTGACACCCAGAACATTTAAGGAGCAAACACCCACCCTTGCAGCCATTGGTAAATTCTGTAAGCCATACAAAAATAAAGAAACGAACCACAGCCACATTTGTGAGAATGTTAGACTGACCTGTTTCCAGTTGTCATAGACTAAAATTGAGCTGTCCTCATCATCCACGGTCACTCGTCGCGGGTAACCCTCATCTACAACACACACAAATACATCTTTTAAAAACTGACAGTTGAGCACAAAATGAATCACTAATGTTCAATTAGCATCTGATTTTACTCCTTCAACTAAGCTGAAACTGGCAATTTCACGGGATCAAATGTATCATAATATATCTGTGGCACGAATACAAAAGAAGTTATTATAGATAAGGACTTGAGAGATAGTGTAGCAATAATTTAGCAGAACAGATGCAAGGACACTCGAATCAGGTAAGAGAAAAATAAAACTGTCTGCGTGTCTGATGGCTCTTTATCCCCTAGTAAATGACATGCTCTGCTTGTGCAGAAAGTGTCTGTGCAGAGGCAGTACTCTGCTGGTTCTCTCCCACCTCATTAAGACACAAGATGATGAAAGACCTGAACAAAAAAAAAAGATGGATGCCTTCACGGCAACCCATTTTGCTTTTTCCAATCAAATTCTGAGAACCATACACTAGTGATCTCGGGTGTCTGTGAGGTGATAAGTGTGTTTCATCCAAAGCAAATCTAAAAATAGTACAGTCCTTGGCATCCTGATGCTTGATGCTGAGCACAAGAAGACTGTACAAAATATAATCTTTACCGGCTGCTTGGGTTTCAGAGTCTATAGAGAGTGATCTGTCTGACAGTCCAGCGAGGCAAAGTGCCAGAGAGGATTTGCCCACTCCGTTTTGACCCAGCAGTACTATCCGAAGTGGTCCGTGGTACTTCTGTTGGGGAGGTTTAAGGGTTGGTGAATCTTGGATATTGCTGACACTGATTTGTGGAGTAGCAGATTCGTTGAGTCCCGGTGTCCAATCGTATTCCTCGGACACAGCTTCCTCTCGCCTCAGCTGATGCTTGATTGGTAGTGGGGTGCTGCCCCTGCGAAGAGGGGGTGCAGCTGAGAGAGTTAAGCCATAACCCTGTGAAATACAAAGACAAGTAGAAAACATTAGATGACACCAAAGACAAGGATCTTCACCCAATGAAACCAAATGCCAAGAACAATGATAGTCCATATGATAGTGTGACAGATGCCCCTATTTTCTGGGAACAGTCCCAATTCTTGTTGCCTTGTCATCAATTGGAGCATTTTTAATTAATAATAAAAATATACAAAATTTATTTTCACCATGATTTATTTCATACAATCATTTATAACCATATTTCTAATCATTCAAATAATAATTTAACTCATATACTCAGGTTTCAATGCTATTTTGACCACTGAACTGGAAAATGCCCCCAGTTTGCATGTCTGAAACACCATACCATACCAGAAACGATGTCTAAAAAAATCATATCATACAAAACAATCCAAGTGCAAGGAGAATTGTGATCCTTTGTGAATTTGGGTTGTTCACTCTATTCAAAAGTGGGTCAAATCAACGAGAAGAGCGTCCATTCATATAAACAATCGCCACTTGCTTAAAAGAGTGGTGTAAACATCCTGACAGACAGAAAAAAAAGATAAGTAACGTAATGAGTTTTCATAGTCTCATGGCTGCTGATTGCTTCGCCCATCTATCTGTATCAAGTACAACTGCCAAGAGAGCTCTTAAACTGTTTACTGAGTTTGCTTGCAAGGGCGACTGGCATCAATATTAATACTGCAATTAATCTAGCCGCGGCACTGTAGGTGTGCTGGAGACCTTGTACGCCTGCTCCGGTGTCAGACATGCAAGACACACATTGACAGCCAATTATACTGATTGAAAGGAGGTAATTAATTAATCATAGACTGATAGTGTGGGATAGTGACAATGAGATGTGGTATGATGCCTGGGGTGAGGCAGCCAATGACCAGGCTTTAAATAACAGTTGCTTTTATTCATTTTAATAACTAATATTGATGTATCATGCAAATTATTATTCTCATGCAAAATGTATCAGAATTTGTACATTTTATTATTATTACAGTGATTTTAAACATCACCGCAGCTATTTTGTTTGATAATTTTCTCATTACAAGGAAGCATGACTGAAATATTAGTGTTGTTTAAGCACAGGAATGTTTACAAAATACAAACACTCCTACAGAAACAAAGTCAGCACAAAGGCTGCAGAAGAAGAGAGGGTGTGTACACACCGGCGAGCATCCCAAACCTGTAAAGCACCCTGTAACAGCCCACACAACACACACACACACTCAAGAGATGGAAAGCGAAGGTTTTACCTGGTCCGACATCGTTCCTCAGTTCATC
Source organism: Danio kyathit (assembly GCA_903798195.1). NCBI lineage: Eukaryota > Metazoa > Chordata > Actinopteri > Cypriniformes > Danionidae > Danio > Danio kyathit. The sequence goes on along the minus strand of LR812520.1, from coordinate 45,002,478 downwards.
AGCTCTCAGTGAGACACTCCGCCGTCCATGTCATGTCACTGAGCGTCAAGCACTGCACAAGCGTCGGTGGGGATTGTTACATTACACTCGACTCATATGCCATCACATGGCTGTAGTCTGAAAAAAGACACGCTCCCAAATGTGACTCCAAACGCGCAAGAATGCTCCTTTTGCTCACGCTGACTTAATAGTAAACATTTAATCGCATCTCTGCGAACGGCAGCGCTGCGTGACTCACGTACTACTGTACACCTGTGAGTCCCTTTAAGTCTCTATAATAGTGGCTTTTCATATGAGAGAGTGTAGCCCCGCCCACGCGCTGTAGACACGCCTCTTCATTTCAGTCTTTACCTGAAGGCTTTCGTTCTCTTTCTGGATCTCTCTGCAGCTCAAGTTCAGGTATCTCTCTTGGCACTATATATCCTAGACACATTTATATTATATTTTTGCTTGATCAGTGCTAAAACCTTGGAGTTTTACAGCTGTACACACCATTTATGTGAGTGAGCAGCTCCAGAATATGCACACTAAAACAAGCGTTTTAAATCTATTGACTGTCCATAAATAATGATCATTCACATTCAAGTGAATTTAGTTAAAAAATAAGAGTAAAAAATACATATATATATGTTTTAATGTGAAAGCTCATTTATATTATGGATGTAAATTAAGGCTTTCTGTTAATTATTTCATAACAATTATAATTATTAGCCCTAGTGTGTCAATTTGAAATAGTTCATTTGATGACAAAAATGTCTGTCAAAAACGATAATTAGCGATAATTTTATATATTGGCTGTTGTTGTTACTCTTAATGACCTAGAAAATACTAAAGAACTACCAAAATTATTCATTACTACTGTATTAACTTCTCGGAAAAAGTCACTGAATAGAAATTAATTTACTTTCCTTTTTTCTTTTTGCCACATAAAAACTACCACTCACACAATACCATTTTCTCACATACAAGATAATTCAGATAGCCATAACAATACACCCACATAATTGTAATTACATAATTTTTATTCATTTATCCTGCAGTGCTCGAGCAGAAAATAGTTGCTTTGAACACTTGCTCCATGTCAAACCTGGAGGAAAAAAAGTATTTAAAATGCTAAAAAAACTTAGACAAGTTTGAAATTTTGTCAACAAAATTAAAGTCTATCTATCAAAGATTAGATTTTTTTTAATGCCATAGGATTAAACATGGGTTTTAAGTGGGATATTTTTTTCAGAATGTATTATCAGGGGCGGATTTAGTGATTTAGGGGCCCCAAGCAAATCTATCTTGTTTCTAGATTTTTGTCTTAATATAATCTCTTCCTTTAAAATGAATTGATTCTTAAAATGATTAAAAATGACTGAAACTAAAAATAATAAATAAACTTTTTCGTTTTTAAAACAAAATCTTTACCTGATGTTATTGCTGGATTGATCCATGATTGGGGGAGGGGGACACATTTGCACGGATGTAATAGTTACATAATTTTATTTGTTAGATTCTCACCATAAAATATGATAAAAACTATGTTACATATTAATTAAAGAAACTTCTAGGTATTAGGGGCCCCCTGATTTCCTGGGGCCCCAAGCGGCTGCTTACCTTGCCTATTGGTTAAATCTGCCCCTGGCTGATATTATGTGCATACCAGATTCATAAAAGAAAACGAGGAAGAAATCAAATTTCAATAAAAATAATACTTTATGTCAACATTATTGCTGTTTGTAAATGATCATAAATGAATTATGAAAGTAAGAAAAGAAAGGAAAAAATGAAAACATGCATAAGGATCCTCAATGTTTAGAATATTATTTTCTAATTTATTATATAGCAGTGTAATACACTTAATCATTTGAATAATTTGTTAAATATTTTACATACAATTTTTTATTTATTTTTGATCGAAATTTTTCCAAATTTTTCTACAGTTACAATCCACAGACTCCAAATTGAATACCTGTGCATTGGCGTGAAATCAAAAGCTGCCTGCGTGTATTGCTTTTTCACTCTCATATTGAAAGCACGTGTTCAGAAGCTTTGTCCTTGATAGGTACTTTGTTTGAATCACAGTTCTCCATGATGCTACTTTCCAAGACACATACTGTAAAGCCTATCCTCTGAGAGGTTTTTCTCTGGTAACCCTGAAGTTTTGAAGCACTACATGAATTATTGAGTGCTCTGTAGTTTTTACTGCAGCCACATCAAACATCATTAATGTCACAGGTGAAGGGAGAAACGTTTCCTCACTGCCATTTTTAATTGCTGCAAAGACCAATTCATCTTCTCTTAGTTTAACTATTATTAGATCCAAAGAAGCAAACTCGACTGAAAGCATTTTAAATAGTCATCTGGGTCTCTCCAAAATCAATCACTTAAAAGAATAGTTTGTCCTCAGCATACTCACGCTTAAGTGGTAACATTTATTAATTTCTTCTGCTGAACACAAAACAAGATATTCTGAAGAATGTTGTAAACTAGCATGGCTGGCTTTTCAACATTCTTCAATAATGTATATCTGTTTGTGTTCAACAGATGAAAGAAACACAAACAACTAGGGCTGCATGATATTGGAAAAATCTAACATTGTGATTTTTGTTATTCTGCGATATGAATACAATTTCATGACTTGAATATCTCTATATGGAAGGAGTTTATCATTTTAAATTGATTGGGATGATTCTGCAGGGGAGTGTAAATGCATAAAAAATAATAATGAAAAAATGTACAAAAGCAGGCACTTCACTTTTAACTGGATGCTCAGCCAAACTGCAAAAAGTGCAAAATATATATTCAAACAGGCGGCAACGCCAAAGCTCCAAAAATGCTAATTTATTAAATAAAAACAAAAGGCTGACACAAAGTGTGTAACAACAGGGATTGAAGTTGTGAAGTGTCCATGCCGGGGTGGATATCTTAACAAATTGCTGTTATTGCTGTGTTTCTTTAATAATTCTTTAATGTTTAATTAGGTGTTTGGGTAAAGGTTTTTTTTTTTTTTTGGCTATATTTTGTTGTATATTTTATTGTATTATTTTGTTGTATTTCCTTGTTATGTTCTGTTTTTTTAATTTGTGATGCAAGATTAGGGTTTGTTTCTGTATTTTTGTTTTGAATATGTGAGTTGTATAATTAATAAATGTGTATTTTTTTTTCGTTTTTTCTTGTTGTGAGATAATAGGAGATCATGTGATCCGGAAGTGTACAAAAAGGAGCACCTTACTGTGATGAACACTGTCTGAGGAAGAGCCGTGTGCTCGAAACATTACACGCTTTGTGTCAGCCTTTTTAAATTTAATAAATTTGCATTTTTGGAGCTTTGGTGTTGCCGCCTTTTTTAATTTATATAAAATATAATAATCAAAAGCATAGATAAATACCATAAAGAAAAAGCTACAATTAAAATAAACAGTCTTTTATTGTTTTCTGAGTCTAACAGTATTCAGGTACAGTAATTGAATACAAAATAATAATAATGCAATAAAATTAATCGTTATTAAAGTTACTAACGGTATTTCCTACAGCTGCATGCTTTTAAAATCCTCATACAGTCACAGGCCTCAAAAACACATGCAAATGATAAATACAAACTCAACATTGTAAATCCTGCGATGTGACATGGCGATATTGATGCTGAAACTATATATTGTGCAGTCGTACAAACAACTTTGGAACAAGGGGTAGGGTGAGTAAATTTTGACAGAATTTTATTTTTTGGTGAACTGTCCCTTTAAATGTCACCATCACTCCAGAAATTGCTCTTTAATTCTCCTTTCGAATAGTTGAATGAACGTTGTGTTTTTAATTTCCATTATCCACATCTTTTGAAGCCTCACACTGTTCAAGCTAAATTTTCAGACCAAGCTCAAATTGTGTAGTGGTCATAAAATCCTGATATTCATATGCTTTATTGGCCTAAAGTCAACTTTCCAGTCTTAACATATTCCTTAAACGCAAAATGATGTTTTTATCATTATATTTAAGAGAATCCATTGGCCACCATTTTGATCTTTATTGCATGCATCTTATCAACACTGGTGATTTGAGATTAACCTTGGCCTGAATTATTGGCATCAAGCCCAAACAAAAGGTATCAAAGCAGTTTGTAAACAGTGCCTCCTTGTGGTCAAAGAAATTTAACCCTTATGTGCTGTTCAACTAACCATCGCTGTATCTCTCTGTGGATACTGTATAGTAGCTTTATTTATTTATTTTTGATAAATTATGCAAGAGACATCACCACTATGCATTTCTTATGAGTGATTTCAGGATTTGGTCATGGATGGTTAGGAAGTGGTTGTGTGTGTGTTCACTCAATAGTGGTCCAACATTACCGTTTCATCCCTTCAATTTTGTATATTTTCTACCTTGTAACTTTTGTAACCAACTGCAATTTCTGTATAGTCTCTCCTTCATTGCTTTGGGTGCTTTTTGGGAGTGGGTGACTACTTGCGTGTGTCTATTTAATGTACAGTAGCATTCATGCAGCTTCATTTCTGTATATTTGTGTTGTGTTTTGAGGCAGATTGAGTGATTTTATTCGACCCTGGACATTGTGACTTTTTTGTCACAGTGACATGCAACCAGATATCATGCAAATTGTTTGTTTTTGTTTGTTTACATAGCTAATTGTCGAAAGTCAAAGTCTTGTGCCATTTTTAGAGGATGGGATGTTTTTCATTTCAGCAAAGGACATGAAATGACCCTGAACAGCATAACTGTGATAGCTGCCATTTTTTTTAAATCATTTGAATATTTCTAAATAAATTGGATCTGAAGTCATTGCTTTTGGTCACATCTTATTTTTCTGCCAATGTAAAGTCTAATGATCTCATTTCAGACTTTTCAGTCTTTTGCTTGTCTGGCATTTTGATTTTTGTCCAATTTGTTCTTCATTCCTCCTGCGAATTTCCTCTAATCTTCTTTAAGAATTGGCAAAATATGATCCTCAGACCAAGTAGCATTAAAAGGCTTATACTTTAAAGAATAGAGAAACAATTAAGATAGTAGCAATGGATAGTGAATAATAAGTGTTATTTTTTAAAAATATATATTTGTAACACTGTTAGAAATTGGCATAAAATCATGTTTTGTTTAATACAGACTTCATCTGGCCTCATCTGTCTTCCATCTGCCCAATTGAATTTTTCCTTCGGTCATGTAAAATCTAATTATCCCAATTGAGAATATCAGCCTATTATTTGTCTGACATTTACATTTAGAGTAATATTCTGTTTGCCCATTCTTCCTCCAACTTTTCTCAAACACTCATTAGTGTTGGCTCAGATTAAAGGAACACTCAACTTTTCTTGAGAATAGGCTCATTTTATAACTCAACTAGGTCTGGCAGGAGAACTTTTAGCTTAACTTAAAGATCAGTGAATTGGATTTGGCTATTAGCACTTCGCTAAAAAATTACCAGAGAGTTTCAGTAATTTTCTTATTTAAAGGTGCTGAATGTAAGTTTTTGACTCTTCTAAAGCATAAAAATACCATTATATGTTGGCAGATATTTAAGAAACATGCCAAGTGAACATTCTTATTTATCTGAAACACGATGCTGAAGTCAATTATTCTACTTTGAATATGTCTGTACTTACAGTAATGCTGTCTTTGTTTTGGCTCTTTTAACCCGCCCAATGTCAGTTTAGCCAATTATATTTCAGCATCCCGGGTTGTCTTGTTAGAAAACTGAATATTTCATTCATTTATTCAGAAAGGCTCTCAAAGCATGCTCCCGTGACTGAAATGTGACCTCTGGTGGACAGTAGCAGACTCTGAAATGAGTCGCAGATTCAGAGTTCCACATGAGGTTATTAATTAAAAAATAATATCAATATTACGAATGTAAAAATTAGGTGAGCAGGTTACATTGTTATCCTGTGTACTAACAACACACTTCGTGACAAGACTTGCAGTGATAAGCAATTTGGCTGTTTGCACCAGACAAAACACGACAGAAATTTAAATATAGCCATTCATAAGCACAGAATATGCACTCACTCACAAAATGGTAAGGTTTATGATCTAATTAATACATATGAAACCTCTTTTACATTATTAAATGTACATGCTGAATCATTGATATGTGTTGGTTTTGAGTCTAAAGTTCAATTTCAAACAGTTAATTTTAATTTTAAGATCTGAGGTGAACTATCTGCTGCTGCTTTCAGTAGTATAGCAATAAATATCATGTGAAATGACATTCAAACTCACATTTTTAGCATTTAACACTGAATAAAGCACATGAGGTGTACCTGAGGTGATCATTGTCAGTTTTCTGTGTTCCGCTGCAAGAAATAGAAGCCATTTCTAAAATATAAATTCGAGGAGTTGGTTAGAACAAAAACTTCTTTTAATATGGAGAATATTCCTTCTATCGCGTGCCGTTGCTTTTACATAGAACACGATTTAAATCAGCCTTAGGCTCAATCGTCAGACTCGCTCCTTTAGGTCCTCAATCTGGCAACCTGTGCTTGCATTTGTTTTGATTCATGAATGCAATGCCTAGTTCAACCACTGGGTGTCAGACTTACATACTGCACCTTTAAAGCCTGACTCCATCATATATTAAGACAGACATAACAAAAAAAAATTGCTATTTTCTAGGCTAATTTGGCTAGGAACTATACTCACATTCTGGGACTATTTTCAGGCACTGCGTAATATCATTAATCATTGGTGGGACCACACGGAATCTGTGCACGCAGATTTCCGCAGATTTTTAGCCCATCATTGAGTCTATTTATTTACTAGTGTAAATGTGTGTACATTTAGATTTATTCAGTTTTTAAATTAATTTCAGTATGATTATTGAAAATGAAAATGATCATATGATTTATTTACAATACAGTTTGTAAAGTAATATTTTCTGTCTTTTAGTAGATATATTATATTAGAGACTTGCTTTGTTTACCAAATAAGTAAATATCTAATTGGATCTGCATTGTAAACATTAAATAAAAGTTAAAAAGATATTATTTTTAAATGTAATATATTAAGTTTTAGTTACGATACTCCCAAAATAATTCCACATAAATCCGAAGATTTTTTACAAAATTCTCAGCAGAAAAAGCAAAAAATGTCCACAGATTCTGTCTGGCCCTACTCAATGGGTTGTAAAATGTGTTACTTTTGTCTTCCTTAAACTTCAGACCAATTCAAGAGTTCACACTTAGCTGATGATTTAATATAAGCTTGTTTGGCATGCTGTCCCGGGAGAGAGCCCTGAGCTTAAGGGAGGCAGGGAGTTAGACAGTTGTATCCATTGCTTAGTCTGTTGTGAATTAAGTATATATTTGCGGGTGGGAGGAAACCGGAGGACCTGGGGGAAACCCACGCGGACACGGGGAGAACATACAAACTCCGCACAGAAACACCCACCATCCCGGCGAGGACCAGGGCCGGCAGTGTTCTTGCTGTGGGGCAACAGTGCTAACCACTGGGCCGCCGTGCCGCCCAATCTATGAAAAGGAGGAGAAGGGGGAGGAAAGGGGGGGTTTCTTCCATACGAAGATAACTGTGTACTGAAATTGTGGTTATTTATAGTAAATGGGGAATCATATGATTGGGAGATCATGATTAGTTAATGCGAGACCAGTTGTGGTAAATCATAAGCACGTGATCCTCTCGAAATTAGTTTATGAATAAACTTCACGTTGCAAGTTTGGGAGACATTTTGTTTTTGTTACAACAATTTCAGCTTTGTTGAACATATTGCCTAAAATCATGCTTTGCTCAGTACAAATTTCATCTGGCTTGCAGATTATACTGATGTCTTCATGTTTTTCCATCTGCCAAATTGGATTATGATGAAAACTGTTCTCCCTCCACAAATGCTGCCCAATTCTCTCCAAATCTGGCACAGATTATCTTCATATCAAACGGACATTATGTTTCTTTCCTTTTTTTTTTTTTTTGTATTGATCAGGCTTCACAGCAGCACAATTTCCATAATTGAAGAACCAGCCATTAACAAATGCACTTGGGTTGATCGGTTATTTAAACAGAAGTGTGGATGTTTACGAATATAGTCATTTGTCACCTTATAATTTTGTGTGTTTTTTTTTCTCTCAAAAATCTGCAATTGCTTGGTAAATACATATGCAGTGTTATGTCAGTAAACATGATTCAGTACAAACGCATACCTAAAAACCACCATGCAAATAAGCCTGCTGTTAAGAAGCAGTAGATTATATTTCAGGTACATGTGACAGATTGCGGGTCACATTGCCAGCTCAACGCAGCTCCACAGCAGTCTGCCAACCGCACAGAGCAAAAGCAGCCTCAGTCCATGGTGGTCTGGGGCATCACATGACAAAAAACAGGGTCGAGAGGGACAAGTGGAGCACGCTGAGCTCATGTCGCAGATGAGCTTGTTAATCTGCAGTGTTAATTGCATCTCATCAGACCTCGCCGGCTCTGTGTGAGTCTGAAAGGAGTTTGATGTAAGCGCTGACAACTCTAATTATTCAGCAAACCCCCCCTAAAAAATATGACTGTTATAATTACAGTAGATAACGAGTGAGTTTAAGTGCTTCTGTTGAATGGGTGATGCTGTCAGCGTGATTGTGAGACAGCTCACCCCCCCATCCTCATATTGTTTTCATCAGACTGTCTGCACTTTAACTGCGACCTCTTGCAACCACTGTTAGCTCAGCGAGGTCTGAGGGGACATTGCATTAGATTAGCGATTTAACCGGTCACTTGCGTGGCTGGTGGTTTATGTAAGAGGGATTACCACAAAACAAACCAATTTTCCATTCAGATTTCGCATCTGTGCAAACAAACTGTTCTGTTGGCTTTATTATTGGCACATAAAAAAAAACTGATTCTTGATCCACAGATATCCCCCACCCCCATCTACCTATCCCAGAGGTGATTTCTAACCCTGTTGTTATTTTATAAAATTACCCACCTTGCGCGCAGATTAAATGTCACTGTGAGGTCCAGACCAAAATGTCTTAATGCAAGCTGACGATGAGAAAATTACTAGTTTACCATGAATGCCAATCTGTAATGCATTTCTGAACAAGACACATAAATGGAAGAAGGGCACAGATTTGTTATTCTGGAGAGATGAATGATTGACGTAGAGGAGCCAGAACAGGCAGTTGCATTTCTGAAAAGGATTAAACATTGATGCTTGTATACCACTATACAAAACACATTGTTTTTGGAAATGGGATGGTAATATCATGGAAAGATCTTTGGTGGTACTATTGTATAATGATGGATGGTACAGTATATATTATCAGATGAAACAAGTATTTTAATTCATTTGTGGTATGTACCTGTTGGTATTTTTAATGCTGCGATATTTGGAAATTATTACGTTAGCTACAATATTTGCAAATACCTTTACCTTTTTGATTTTCATGATATACATTCACCGTCCACTTTATTAGGTACACCTTACTAGTACACGGTTGGACTCCCTTTTACCTTCAGAACTGCCTTAATCCTACCTTCGTGGCATAGACTCAACAAGGTACTGGAAATATTCCTCAGAGATTTTGGTCCATATTGACATGATAGCATCACAGTTGCTGCAGATTTGTTGGCTGCACATCCATGATGTGAATCTCCCGTTCCACCACATGCCAAAAGATGCTCTGTTGGATTGAGATCTGGTGACTGAGGAGGCCATTTGAGTACAGTGAACTCATTGTCATGTTCCAGAAACCAGTGAGATGATTCACGCTTTATGACATGGTCGTTACCCTGCTGGAAGTAGCCATTAGTAAATGGGTAAACTGTAGTCATAAAGGGATGGACACGGTCAGTAACAATTCTCACGTAAGCTGTGGCATTGACACAATGCTTATTTGGTACTAATGGGCCTAAAGTGTGCCAAGAAAATATCCCCCAAACCATTACACCACCACCACCAGCCTGAACCGTTGATACAAGGCAGGATGTATCCATGCTATTTATGTAGTTGATGCAAAATTCTGACCCTACCATCTGAATGTCGCAGCAGAAATCAAGACTTATCAGACCAGGCAGCGTTTTTTCCAAGCTTCTATTGTCCAATTTTGGTGAGTCTGTGCGAATTGTAGCCTCAGTTTCTTGTTCTTAGCTGATAGGAGCGGCACCCGGTGTGGTCTTCTGGTGCTGTAGCCCATCCGCCTCAAGGTTCGACATATTTTGTGTTCAGAGATGCTCTTTTGCATACCTCGGTTGTAACGAGTGGTTATTTGAGTTACTGTTGCCTTTCTATCAGCTCGAACCAATCTGGCCTAATGTTTGTGGCCAGTGAGTGTATATCGTGGTATTACCATGGTTTTGGGAAATGCATCATGGTTTAGGGACATCTACATATGTTTTAGTATTATACTATATATTTATTAGAGTACAATGAATATTTTTATCTATTTCTCAGTAAATATATCCAATATATTTTGATGTATTTAAACAAAACAGTTTTATTAAACATTTATACCCATTAAAATGAGTTTGGTCACCTAACATCATTAGGTATAGAAAGATAAAATGTTTATGTAAAAGTACTTGTATAGCCTGTCTTATGTGTGTAGTTAAGTATCTAATAGTATATGTTAGTCATGCATAGGTTTTTAAAATAGCTCTTATGTCCAGTGTTGTGTTTGTATTTATGATTAATTATGTAGCACTGTTGTCCTGCGAGACACCACATTTTGTTCATCTGTATGTCCACACTTGTAGTGGAAGGCAATAAAGCTCAGCTTGGCTTGACTTAAATTCAAACAAGTTATTGCAACAAAAAAAAAAAAAAAAAGAAAGAAAGAAAGAAGTTACAAACTACGAAATTTCCACTAAATTTGATATTTTCTAATGTTTCTCTTGATATTTTCTTAAAATTGTATTTAATATTCACCACCAACATCATTTTCATGATACTGAAATTCATGTACAGCATTATTTAAAATTTAAATGGTACAGTATGGCTATTTCATGGTCAAAATACCTATGTAGTAATGTACTACTATGTAGTAATTTGCATGAAACCTACCATAATGTTTTTAATGTACCATGCTAATACCATGGATGTTAGACATGCATATTTTTTTAATCACTTCAGCTTAAATTTTTGTAATTTCGTTATTTCAATGTACTTTTGTAATTTTTATTAATATTATTTAAAGTTTTACGGGGGACCTATGATGAAAATCATCTTTTGTAAGCTGTTTGGACAGAACTGTGTGTAGGTATAGTGTGTCCACAGTCATATTGGAGTGATATAAAGACAATAAATCCCTTATGTTAAAATAGGATCCAAATCCCTCCCATTTTGAGGCCCACAGCAACGTGACGTAGGAGTGCGGTTTCCCTGCTCACTGAATTGATTGACAAACACGTATTAACATGTCTCCGTAGTAAGGCGTATAATCATATTAACAAGACAGGACGTGCGCAAAGCAACTGGGATTAAAAGATCTGTTCAGCGCTCTGTGATCATCAATCATCATCTAATGTGACCAAGAATGAGTTTTATAAGTTTAAAACGTTTTTTCAAACAGTGCATGTTTGTAATAATAGAGTAAAATCGATACGTAATTCATTACCACAGCCACGTATCAGTACAATTATAAAAGAAGATGCTTCAATCCCGGTTCGTGGATTAAAATCGGGTTTATTTTGTACATTAACATAACGGATATCCATACAGCAGTGTATCCTATCACATTTACCGAGCGATGACAGTGCAAAGCTAAACGTGTGTATGTGTGTGTGTGTGTACACGCACGCAAACATTATAACGACATTATGTGTGGCTCATTGCAGAAAGGTTTGAATTAACTCCACAACAAATACATCAAATAATAATTGGGAAAGTTTAAATAATTAGGAAACCCACGCGAATGCAGGGAGAACAAGCAAACAGAAACAGAAACGCCAACTGACCCAGCCGAGGCTCGAGTCAGCGACTTTCTTGCTGTGAGGCGACAGCGCTACCCACTGCGCCACCGCGCTGTCTATCCCTAAAATAAATAAATAAATAAAGTAAATAAAAACATGATATATTTACATGCAAAGTGATTCACTAACTGAATCAAACTCCCGCATGAATGTGCAACATATGATTGGCATAAAGTTATATTAATTGTGTATTCACATCCATCACTAGCACTACCAGCACTACCTACTACGCCACTGCGTCCCCTTTCAGCTCAAATGTCCCAGATTTAAAAAGGTATAATATATAATCTGATGAGCATATTGAGCTGAAACTTTACAGACACATTCTGGAGACACAAAAGACTTATTTTAAGACTTTTATGGGGTAAAATAGGTGCCCTTTAAATTTCAGTTAGCTTTATTTTATTTTACTTTTGGATATAGTCATTTTAGTACCACAGATTAAACTTACTTAAGTCAATTGCCATGATTTTGGGATTTAAAAATAGCATGTTTTGTGGGTTAAATGCCAGGCTAATAAAATGGTTTTGAGACATGTACCACAGAAACCATTCAGTACCACGATACATATATCAAATGTGCTGCCATCTTAGCCTGTACTCTTTTGTAAATTAAATTGAACTATTTCAACTCTACATCCTACATTCTTCTCTTCTTTTATCCTTCCTCTCAACTGAGATTGGGTAACAGAGATGAAGTGATTCAGAAGGAGGTGCAGAGGGAAATAGAGAATCAAGAGGGAAAAAAAGAAAAGTGTAAGATCAATTCAGAGCCACGTTTTATTACACCGGCTACAATATTAGCAGAGAATGAAAAAAAAACACCTTGTGAAGTAGGATGACTCATCCACAGGTGACACAGTTCTGAGAGCTGCTCAGTTCTCTCAGCCGTTCCTCTGTCATTAATGGGAAATGTTTAGATACTTCTGCCACTTCCAAAATCACAGTGCACTGTTTCACACGAAGCCGGCAGTGACTGTCAGAAAAAGAACAAAAAAAAAAAAAAGAGCACATATCGATGATTCATAACAGCAATGATCGGCAAGCGAGACTCAAATGCTCTACATTTAGCATTTATAGATGATCTATCTGATATACAGTACCAACCCACACAAATCTAATCTATTACTCACTGCACAGGCGATCAGAAATGAGCGAATTAAAAACAACACATATGTCGTCGAGAACACACTAATGTGTGCGAGCGTGACCGAGTTGGTGATAAAAATCTGCCCTGATACGTTTTTAGTGTGAGCGAGAGGATTTGAGACAGGGAAAGAGAGCAGCTGGTGTGCTGGAACATGGTAAAATGTGATGCTGAGCCATAAATGCAGAGGTCCATGGTCTTATATCGCTGTTCCTCTCTGTAGTGTTACTAAGCAACTCACAATCTCAGCCAGCAAGAGAGGGTTGAGGATGCACTGGCAGAAAACACCTGTCATTGTGTGTGTGGCGTGTGTGAGTGTGTGTAGGTGTCAGGCTTTGTGGTGTAGCAGGTATGTGCTGTACCTTACCACATCGATCGGAGCGAAAATTAACCGTGTTCTTTTTTTTTTTTATAGTAAAACTGTAGTAACCATGTTTTCTTTTGGCACATTGACTTCCATAACCGGATTTTTTAATACAAATACCATGGTAATTTTTTTTTTTTAATAGTTTTTACTATATTTTTTATGGTAAAATTTTGGTAAAAGTTTACAGTAAATTTTAGTGATTTTTTACAGTGTATACCCACAGTTTTACCACAAATAGTATTGTCAAACTATGGTTGATTTGCAAAACAATAGTTAATTTGGGTTTACCATGGTTGACTATGTTGGCTCAGTGGTTAGCACTGTCGCCTCACAGCAAGAAGGTCGCTGGTTCAAATCCTAGCTGGGCTAGTTGGCATTTCTGTGTGGAGTTTACATATTCTCCCGTTTTTGTTCCCGATTCCTCTAGTTGACTATGGTAAACGGTAGCTTCAAATTAACAATGGTTTTGCAACATTAACCATGGTTAAACCCTTGTATTTACCTTAAAAAAATGGTAGAAACCATTAAAAAATTCTACTTTTTACAGTAAACTACTGCATTTCATTAATTTATAGTAGTATACGCTACTGAATTTCTACACATCGTACCTTTGTTATGGTGGTGGTGTAGGCATGGGACGTTAACCGTTTTAATGTATACCGCGGTTTGGAAAAGTCAAGGTTTTAAAACCAAATTTTTGTGTTATATCGTTTCTATGGTATATGTAAATTTGAACCATGCCTATGGTTCAAATAATGAACCAATGCTAATCACAAACAGCTCATCCGCAAGCAGAGACATATACTAATAAATAGAAGGTGCTCAGTGTCATCCACACAACTATTTAACACCATCATGGTAACACAAAGTTTTAAAGTAATACAATAAACATTATTTAGGACAATTAGACATAACATAAAAGAGAAAAAAATGGATGAGAAAAATCTAAAAAAGCCTCATAGTAATCCCATAGTAATGTATGAGCAATATAAGTAGCAGTGCAATGTGGCTGTGTATTGGCACTGATGGAAGGCATGCGTTGGCACGAGGCCGCAGGCCTAGTGTACCACCAGCAGGCCCAGATTAAGAATTCAGAGGCCCCTGGGCACAATGTCTTGTAGGCCTTTTACCTGGCCGCACCCCTATAGTTGAATTAAAAAATTAGATTAATAAAATGATTTTTAATAAAATTAATCTATAATGTATTGTCCACATTTTTTAAATAAATGATATACAGTACATATATTTCTAGTCTACAAAGATTTACCTTATTTTAAAGCATTTAAAGCACGCTTTAAAAAAAAATATTAATACAACTATAGTGAAAATTAATGGATTTTAATATACTTGTTCAAGTTCACTGAAGCAGTACTAAAATTTATATTTAAGGTTTTTTTAATGTATATCTTCTACACACTTATAATGCATATGATTTAGATATAACACCTCTCCAATCCAGTTTTATGAATCTGAGTCTTCCATAATACACACACTTATTAATGAAAAAAAGAAGAACGTGTTCATCAGACGCTGGATTCGAACCAGGTTCATGATCGATCACGTCAAAACATGTTGCCATGCGCTTTACAAGCTAGGCCATTCACACTGCTGTTTGTCCCTCTCTTTAGTTATGTTGACTCTGTCAATCAAATGGTGATGGGCGGGAATCACTCAACTATAGCTTATTCCAACGAGGTGTGCTATTTACACTTAGTCTAAATAGACACTACAAAATTGGCATCCCCACCCCCTACCCTCGCAGGGGCCCCAAGTGCGTACGGGCCCCTGGGCCTGTGCCCATAATACCCATTGGTTAATCCGGTCCTGCCCACCAGTGACGATATACAGCGACATCGCACTGCTACGAGTGTGATATTGCATTTATACAACAGTTTGACAGCATAATCGTGTATATAAAAAGAAAATCAAACATCAAGTCTAAAAATACTTTTGTATGAGGAAGTACTTTCTTCCGCCATTCATTCACAGCTGCAGCTGACATCAGAACAGCAAAACCATTGCTCATTCACCACTTTAGAGCTAGTATTTGAATTATTCTTTTTTATACATACCGTCTAAAGTGATGACAAAACATGTGATTCTGCTCACATTTTAAGAATATAATGCTGAACAGCATGAAATGCCATCAGTCTAGAGACATTTCCCAGTATTTCTCTGTTACAATCGGGAGATCACAATAATTAACCCCTAAAAAGCCAAAGCAGCGGCAACACTACCACATGGAGGCATTTCTTCTTTCTTTCTTTTTACTAAACTAGTCTGCAGTAATGAAAACAGGAGATTCAATAGAAACAAACAGATGGCCAACCAAAAAGTAACTCAGGGTTATACAAAGAGTGGCCAACACAAAATACATACATTCCTATCTCACACTCAATCCACTTCAATTATATGGTATAAATACAGCACTACAACATACAATCGAGAGAGATTGACTTAGAAAGTCACTTACCAGTTAAGTAATGATTTGATCAGCTGTAGTTAGAAATTGCACTGAGTTTTTCTCCTCTAAGGGCTTATTATACGGTCTTTGTCACCATCTTGTGGATGGACAACGTCAACCATCTTTGCTCTGCTCAGTGACTACGTTTACATGGACATCAGTAATCGAATTATTTGCTTTAATCTAATTAAGAGAATAATAAGACTAAGGTGTTTACATGAGTTGCTTTTTGAGTGTTACTTTCATGATCGCGTTTTACATGTTATAGCACATAATTCGATTAACGTCATTGCGTCACCGCACTATCAGCATTTCCTCCGGAGTTTCATGTAATTTCGGGTGTTTCATTTTTAATTCGTCGACTTTAACTAGCTACAGTTTGGCACTTTCATTCACGAACACTTCATGCAAGCCCACCGTGACAAACGAGATATTGGAATGAACTGCTGAAAGTGTTGTTTTAATGGAAGTTCATACCGCATGCTGAATGGAAGAAAAAAAAACCTCCGCATTTCACGATGCAAGTGTGGTCTGCACTGACTCGGTAGGTGCAAAGTGTCAAACAGCCGTGCGTGTGTGTGTGTGTGTGTGTGTGTGTGTGGACTACCCTGTTGCAAAAAGCGGCTTAAAGTCCTACATGAGGGTAATAGTTCGATTAAGGTGTTTACATGCATGAACTGCACTTCAATAATGCGACTAAGATCGGCATACTCCACATGTCTTAATTCGATTTCTCTTTAATTCGATTATGACCTTAATCTGATTAAATTAATCAAAAATCGCTGTTTACATGGTAGATTCTTAATCAGAGTATTGTCATAATCGCATTAAAATCGGATTATTGGTGTCCATGTAAACGTAGTCACTGACAGGCTAATGGCAATGGTCTCTCAGAAATTATAAATATTTAAAATAGGCACTGTCCTTTTGCATAAACTGCATAGTTGCAATCTAAACTACAACATTCTTGCCTAAAAAAGCCTCAAAAGTACATTATGTTGTCCAATAGCTGCAATATTTGTCAAAATGTAGTGAGTTTATACATCTGCTGTCACTCTATCTATTCTAGGCAGTGTAATACATAAGGGTGAGGAGGCTGTACGAGTGCTGTTATTACAGGAATATCGCACGACTATCAGCAAATCAGATTCGAGAACCAGACAGAACGGTTGTATAAATAAATAAATAAATATTTTTAATAAAACTTACTGTTAACCGGGTTACAGATTATTACTGTAGCAATTTTATATTTTTTACTATTGAAATCACTGACATTTTTTACGGTGTACAAATGGAAGTTAATCTGCCAAAAAAAAAAAACATGGTTGCTACAATTTTACTATCAACCTACCAACCCCCTCCCTAAAAAAAAAACATGGTTAATTTTGTAAGGGATGCTCTCATTGTGAGTGCGTTGCTGGTAGTATGTGCTGAGGAAGGTGTTGAGACCCAGGCTGTGAGTGGGGTTGTGTGGGAGCGTGTTTTGGCACTATGTGCTGCAGGAGGGTAGCAGCTCTCCAGTGCTGGTGCATGAGCAGCCCTCTCAGCTGCCTCAGGGCCGGTTTCGATAGCAGGAAGTAGAGTGGTGGATTCCAGCAAGGTGCCAGACAAATCAGGAGAATGGCAGACAGCGAGGTCACCTCCCACAGCAGAGACACCTCCGTGCTTGACGCTGATGATGGGGCGGTGGGATCAGGGCCGGGGCTTGCAGAATTGAGGGAGGGTGATAAAACGTTGACAAACTCCAGCACGTAGTAAGGCAGCCAGCTGATGGCAAACACCAGTGTGGAGCCGATGAGGAGGGCGGTGGCTTTTTTGTTGCGATGGTCTGCGGCTAGAGTGCCCCGGCAACGGTAGAGGTGTGTGATGATGAGCCCGCAGTGCAGGGCGATGCAGAGGAGAGGAGCCACGTAATACACTAGAAATGCAGGAACAAGAAAGCCTAACCAGTGGCCGCGTCCTACTGACCACGTGCAGCCACCGTCAAACTGGATGTATGTGACTTTAGGCAGGGCCATGGCGATGGAAACCAACCAGATAACAGCAACCGTGGCAGCTCTGTGGGATGAATAGAGAAATATACAGTAGATTATTATTTTGAATAGAGATTCAAATAGACAGATTTAGATTAGACATACAGTCAGGTCAATAAAAATTGGGACATCGACACAATTCTAACATTTTTGGCTCTACACACCAACACAATGGATTTGAAATGAAATAAACAAGATTTTAAGCTTTAACTGCAGACTGTCAGCTTTAATTTGAGAGTATTTACATCCAAATCAGGTGAACGATGTAGGAATTACAACAGTTTGCATATGTGGCTTCCACTTGTTAAGGGACCAAAAGTAATAAGACAATTGGCCTCTCAGCTGTTATTCCCTCATTATCCCAATTACAATGAGCAGATAAAAGGTCCAGAGTTCATTTCATTGTGCTATTGGAATCTGTTGCTGTCAACTCTCAAGATGAGATCCAAAGAGCTGTCACTATCAGTGAAGCAAGCCACCATTAGGTTGAAAAAAAAACCCAAAACAAACCTACCAGAAAGATAGCAAAAACATTAGGCATGGCCAAAACAACTGTCTGGAACATTCTTAAAAAGAAAGAATGCACCAGTGAGCTCAGCAACACCAAAAGAGAGTTGTAGAAAAGTTTTAGAAGGGAAAGAAGTGGAATGTTGCAGAGGCCAAGTCAGTCCCCTAACCTGCTTTTAATACTGTTCAACCTAACCTTCTTTTAGAACGTCTTCATAATTTAGGATTAAGTAGTTGGTTGATTGTATGGATCAGAGAATTTTTTAAAAAGCGACCACAACGTGTCTGTGTTAACAATGTTATGTCTGATTGCTCTGTTTTGAATATAGGGGTACCTCAGGGATCTGTATTATCCCCTATTTTATTTTCTATATATATTAATGAACTGCAGTGCAATAATGATGATAATCTCACACTCATAAAATACGCTGATGATCTGGCATTGGTTTCCTGTCAGGAAGAAATGAATAGCTCCTTAAATATATTAATAGTATTATAGATTGGTTTGGCAAAAGTTCATTACATCTAAATATTGGAAAAAAAACAAAAGAGCTATGTCTGGGGAGTCAAACAAGAGCAGTAGATACTAGACTTATAAATCAATCATCATAAATGAACAAATAGTAGAGCAGGTCTCAAATTTTAAGTATTTAGGCACAATTATTGACAATAAACTGAACTTTAATAGTAACGTAGAGGCTGTTTATAAGAAGGCAAGCCAGCGCCTCAGTCTCCTCCGCAAGTTGAGAAGTGTTAGTACACAGACTTTTAACATGGTATATAGATCATTGATAGAGAGTGTTCTCACATATAATATTGTTTCATGGTTTGGTAACACAGCACTTAAACAGAAGAAGAAATTATCGCAAATTACTAATCAGGCAAATAAGATAACTGGTCACAAACAACTTTCACTGCAGGTTCTATTTAACTCCTTTATGGAAAAAACAGCAGTTGCGATTTATAAAGATAATACACATCCCTTTCACTCAGCATTTGACTTGTTACCATCAGGACGCAGGTTTAGGATTCCTAAAGCACGAAGAAATGCATATAAAAAGTCATTTATCCCAATTGCAGTTGTTGTTTTAAATCGGATCACTGTTTGAAGGGGTGGTTGCCAAGAATGATTTGCAGTAGTCTGTATGGGGCTAATTTGGTTTTTAAACTTTTAACCTACAGTATGTTGTTGTCTTGATGGGTGTTGTTGTTGTGTGATTGTTGTATGTATGTAGTTGCTGTCTTGAATCCAGTGTCAAAGACAAATTTCCTTCTGTGACAAACAGAATGGACAATAAAGTTTAAACTAAAAAAAACTAAATTATTTTTTAGCTAATATAAACCTAGCAACTGTAATAAATCTGGCTTTTTCCCACTGTTGATTATAGTCGATTAACTAACATTTACTACTGCGACTTTATTGTACCTATTGTACTTTTACAATTGCATTTGGTTGAAACATTTGTTTACTCGGCACATATACAGTACAATTAAAAAAAACACACACACACAAAGCATCTTTTCCAATTATACCTAATAAAGTAAAAATTTGTAGTTTAGGTCAATATTGTGATGATAATGTATACTGAAAAAGATTTAGGAACTAATCACAACAAGAAAATTTGATAGTCATATACCCTCATTTAAATACAGAAAAAAAAAATATTATTGTATTTTTGATAAATGCAGTAGTATTGTGTGGTCCACTTATACAAATCTACTAGTATTGAAACTTCATGGCTATTTATACAGTTAAATATGTCCACAGTCAGGTTTTCTCTCTCTTTTCTCGGAGTTCTAGTTCTGCCTTTTAAATGGCTTCACAAGCATTGTATAAGATGGCAATAATTGATAAAGTGAAAGCAATGTAGTCTGACATATGTCTTGTCCACGGCATGTCACTGAAAATAGTGAGCAGTCCAGCAAGTATAAGTAAATCGTAGAACCCATAAGCACCTGCCTCTATGATCTGTTTATGCTCACAATGTTTTACAATGCCTTTGGCATAGCCCAGAGCGGCAAGTGAAAAAGTTTCTTCCAGTGATGGAATATTTTAATAATATACATTGGTATTCATGTAATCTGTAATTCCAGGGTAAAACATGAAATAAAATGAAGGGTTTTTAGACAGTGGTATTTAAATATTAATATATAATAGGAATATACATGTATTGCATATATCAATCTACCACTGTATTACTTATCACTCTAGCATGATACTACTCCTTGTAATTGTTTGTATACAGAAAAATCTGATTTATCCATTTATGTTCTGAGGCCAACACAAATACAACACTGCAAAATAATGCTTCTCTTACTTAGATTTTTTGTCATGTTTTTGGTCCAAATATCTAATAATTCTGAAATCAAGAAGCATTTTCGATACAAGCAAAAATACAGTCTTGTTTTAAGAAATAATATGCCAAAATTTTATGAGTTTTTTCTTAAAAAAACAAGCAAAACAATCTTGTTTTCCTATTGACATAAGATTATTTTGCTTGTTTTAAAGGAAAAGTCATTTAATTTTGAAACCATTAATTAATTTTTAAAACAAGACAAGATGTTTTGTTTTTCGAGAAAATGGTTCTTTATTTAAGAATTTTTTTGATGTTTGGACTAGAGTCAAGACGAAAAATCTAAGTCAGAGAAGAATTTTTTGCAGTGAACTTTCCAGCTTTTACCAACTGTCTTTTTTGATCTCTTTCAGATACTCACACCTGCGCAGGGGTGGCTGGAGGCCGTGTCGAGGGAGCCACTATTCGATAACGCAGCACAGAGAGCGCAGCCAGGCTGAAGATGTCCACTCCAGCGGTCAGGGAGGTCATGAAGCTCAACAACACACAAACGCCTCCTCCCAGCTGCCAGTTCTGAGAGCTGGCGCTCAGTAGCACACAGGGCAGGGTGAGCAGAGCGCACAGATCAGCAAAACTCAGGTTTAACAGGAGGACCGAGCTGGGCTTTGAACGACGCCGAGGGTTACGCATCAAAACCAACCACATGAGCAGGTGACCTCCGACTCCCACCAGCAGAGAGAGGATGCTGACCAGAGGCAGCACCAGAGAGAAGGAGATGGTGGTGTTGGTGGAGACTGTGTTGAAGAGCAGATTCACAATTGCAGGCATGATGGATTACAAAAGAATTCAGCCAGTCTCTGGGATCGAGAAGAAAAGCCAAGTTACTCACTTATCGCAGATCTCTGTGATAGTAAATGAACAAACCATTGGAATAGTGCATTTAGAGATTCTTTTTCAGCAGAAATATATTACCCAGAATACGAAGCAATGGGATGACATGATAACAAGACCCCCACGTTTACCAAAATAAATGTGCAAGCGTGCACCCATTAAATATGTGATATACATCTGAGCGCTGGCGTTTGCAATTACGCCGACCAATTACTCACTGAGGCGGTGACAAGAACATATTCCTAGCACAATTTAAGGCCTATAGATTAGCTTCCCCAACAGAACATCCATACAGCCATTAAAGTTTCGTGAACTAATGGAGTTTATTAAACAAACTCTCTATATGTTAATTCAGCGTATAATGACTATAAAAATCCCTCTGTTCTTATACAATGATATTTGCAGCTGAAATGTAAAAACCTTTGAAATGAAACATTGAAATGAAAAATTATTATACTATCCAATTTGTTATGCAACGGACACGGTTATTTAGATAGATAGTTAGACAGACAGACAGACAGACAGATAGATAGACAGACATATAAAAAGAATGTTGGCCAAACAGACAGACAGAAAGAAAGAAAGAAAATCAGACAGACAGATAGAGGGATGGAAGGACAGAAAGAGACAGACAGACAAAAAATTGGCAGGACAGAGAGATGGATAGATAGAGAGACAGATGGACAAACAGACAGAAAGACAGACAGACAGGTAGAAAATAGGCTGGACAGACAAAAAAGAAAGTAGGCCAGACAGATAGACAGACAGACAGACAGACAGACAGACAAATAGATATACAGACAGGCAGACAGATAAAGGGATGGATGGAGGGACGGACAGACAGACATACAGAAAGAAAGTAAGTTGGCCAGACAGACAGACAGACAGACAAAAAAATTGGCAGGACAGAGAGATGGCTAGATAGAGAGACAGATGGACAAACAGACAGAAAGACAAACAGGTAGAAAATAGGCTGGACAGACAAAAAAGAAAGAAAGTAGGCCAAACAGACAGACAGACAGACAGACAGACAGACAGACAGACAGACAGACAGATATACAGACAGGCAGACAAAAAAAAGGGATGGATGAAGAGAGAGACAGCCGGACAGACAAAAAACTGGAAGGACAGAGAGATGGATAAATAAAGAGACAGATGGACAGACAGAAAGACAGACAAAAAGAAAAAAAAGGACAAAAAAAGTGGCAGAACAGAGAAGACAGACAGACAAAAAAGAAAGAAAGTTGGCCAGACAGACAGACAAATAGACAAATAGATATATGGACAGGCAGACAGATAGATTAAGGAATGGATGGAGAGACGTAAAGAAAGAAAGAAAGAAAGAAGAAAGAAAGAAAGAAAGAAAGAAAGAAAGAAAGAAAGAAAGAAAGAAAGAAAGAAAGAAAGAAAGAAAGAAAGAAAGAAAGAAAGAAAGAAAGAAAGAAAGAAAGAAAGAAAGAAAGAAAGAAAGAAAGAAAGAAAGAAAGAAAGAAAGAAAGAAAGCCAAACAGACAGACAGACAGTAGGCCAGACAGACAAAAAAGAAAGAAAGACAGACTGACATAAAATTGGCAGGAGAGAGAAGACAGACAGACAGAAAAAGAAAGAAAGTTGGCCAGACAGACAGATAGACAAATAGATATACGGACAGACAGACAGATAGATAGATTGAGGACTGGATGAAGGGACGGACAGACAGACATACAGAAAGAAATAAAGTTGGCCAGACAGACAGAAAGAATGACAGACAAAAAATTGGCAGGACAGAGAGATGAACAGACAGACAGACAGACATAGACAAATATATATTATTACACAAATAGACAGACAGACAGACAGACAGACAGACAGACAGATGAAAGAAAGAAAGAAAGAAAGAAGAAAGAAAGAAAGAAAGAAAGAAGAAAGAAAGAAAGTCAGACAGACAGACAGACAGACAGACAGACAGACAGACAGACAAAAAAGTAGGTTGGCCAGACAGACAGACAGACAGATACTATTAATTGTCCATTGTCCTTAAAAACGGTCCAATTATACAAGCTACAGGAAAGAAACATTTGAAAGGTCTGACAAATGACAAACGCTGAGGAGGAGAGAGAGAAAACAGAACACACACACACACACACACACACACACACACACACACACACCACAACACACACAGCACTGAACACTGGAGAGAATAGAAAAGTTACTTGATCAGGCATCAGTCTGGCAGTCTGTGGGCTCACTTCTGCTCATCTGCTCTGAGGCACAGCAGCCCCTAATACAACCACCCCCTCGACGCACAGAGTCCAACCCTCCACACACACACACACAAACAGAAAAAGGGGACACACCTGTAGCCACATCTAACTGACTTTATTCATCCTCTCTCACACACCTGAATATCTAATCTGTCTCATTAGAAAATAACAACATTCATGTGCTGTTAAGAGACTTTCAATGGAAAGAAACCAATTATGAAGTGCGTTGAAAGGGCTGAGAAAGTGAAACAGGGAGCTAATTTACATCTATAAATACTTCATGATGCTCCACGGCCTCTTCATAACACCACGCACACATACACACAGACACAAAACATGAGCACGCTCTCCTACACACTGACAGACTCGTAATTATGAAGCGAAGCTGAGAAAATGTGTGATAAAGCGCTAAAGTTGTGCAATTAGTTGGGAAAGTTTTAGGCGCAAGAAAAACTCATGAATTGTTTACCTCGTTCTTGTCTCATAAAGTCAAATCAGCTCTTGAAAGCGGATTACTGCAGGGATCTTCCGGTGCTTACTGACTTCTTGTGATTGCAGCCATCTGCTTGAGTTACTCACTTCTTTCACTGGTCAACTTCAACCACTCGAGTGTGTGTCAGTGTGTGTGAAAGTTGCAAGAAAGGAATATTAGTAAGGATGGTGTTTGTATCGTGCACTTTGCAAAACTGAACTATGGTGTTTGGCATTCTATTGGATTAACATATCACAATATCACAAAATACCATAGTAAAAACTACAGAATATGAGGCTACAAGGGTTTTAAAATCTGATACTACACACTTTTATAATGCTCTTTGTACATATGTAGAGGTGAATACTCAGGAACTAAATAGAATATGGGAGGGGGAGCTTCAGCTGACTATTACAGATGAGGAATGGGATCTAATCTCGAATCAGGCTAAAAAGATCTCTATCTGTAACAGGGCCAAATCTATTCAACTTAGAATTGTTTATAGATTACACGTCACACCACTTCTCAGAAGCAAGTTTAACTCAAGTAATCAAAGTCCCTTTAAGGCAAGTCATTGAAACCCCTCTCGGGCATTTTTTGAATGGGGAAACATCACATTCTTCAAAAACTGTTTGCCAAGCTTACGGGTAACATTACAAATCTGGAACCACCAATAAAATAAAACAGCAACTGTCTCATAAGTTTCGTTTCTAAATGTCCGAATCAAACAAAATCTGCATATTTTCAGGTTGCCCAAGCTAATGTGCATGCACACTCAAAAGAAACGAGATCACGACACCAACCTCATTTTACGGCCATTTTACACATTATCATCCTCTGAATAATGATCGTCAGATCGCGCTGCTCTTCTGAAGTAATTCACAACTTGGTCTTGATGGTGACAGTGACTACAGTTACATGGACATCAGTAATCGAATTATTTGCTTTAATCTAATTAAGAGAATAATAAGACTAAGGCGTTTACATGAGTTGCTTTTTGAATGTTCCTTTCATGATCGCGTTTTACATGAGTGTTTCATTTTTTATTTGTCGACTTTTAACTACAGTTTCACTTTCACTTTCATTCAGGGATTTTTTTATGTACGTCCTCTGTGACAAACGAGATAATAGATGCAACTATGAACTGGTGGAAGTGTTGTTTTAATGGAAGTTTATACCGCATGCTGAATGGAAGAAAAAAACCTCCGCATTTCACGATGCAGGTATACTGTGGGCTGCACTGACTGTCAAACAGCCGTGCTTGTGTGTGTGTGTGTGTGTGTGTGTGTGTGTGTGTGTGTGTGTGTGTGTGTGTGTGAACTACCTGTCGCAAAAGCGGCTTAAAGTCCTACATGACAGTAATAGTTCGATTAAGATGTTTACATGTATGTACTGCACTTCAATAATGCGACTAAAATCTGCATACTCCACATGTCTAAATCCGATTTCTCTTTAGTTCGATTATGACCTTAATCTGATTAAATTAATCAAAAATGGCTGTTTACATGGTAGATTCTTAATCAGAGTATTGTCATAATCGCATTAAAATCGAATTATTGGTGTCCATGTAAACGTAGTCACTGACTCTTTGTTTACAAGTTTGTGGGCGTTTGAGTTGCTCCTGCCATGTGATGTGTGTTTGATAGGATGGAGTGTACCTCGCAGATTACAAACCCCCCCAAAAAAATTGTTTTCAAGTGCACTTGGTTCATTTAAAAACACAGATTTCAAGCTTTATTTGGATATATTTCTTATGTCTGTAGAGCAAGTATTCGCTGAGATTCCAGTGTGTTTATTGACCACCAAACTGTCGTAAAAGCAGACGCCTGGTCCAAGCTTTTCCATGGGGAAACGTCAGTCTATAGCGATCGATGATTGGCTCCTGTACTAGTGTGCAGGGCTTCATTTGTCATATTGACCGTTACACTTTTCCCCATTCAAAACTTTACTAGTGACAAGTCTTGTGTATTCTATAGCAGTGGTGTCCAAACTCTGTCCTGGAGGGCCGGTGTCCTGCATAGTTTTGCTCCAACTTCCTTCAACACACCTGCCTGGAAGTTTCAAGTATACCTAGAAAGAGCTTGATTAGCTGGTTCAGATGTGTTTAATTAGGGTTGAATCTAAAATATGCAGGACACCGGCCCTCCAGGACCGAGTTTGGACACCCCTGTTCTATAGTCTTTGAAGTAATTCACCACCATACTGTATGTTTACATATGCACAAAAAAATTTGGTTTTACAAATTTTTTTAAGCTAAGTGGTTCCAATCAATTTATATGGGCTGAATTTAAACAAACAGTTTTTTCAGTGTGGTTATAATTGAGCTGGAGTAGGTTTTATTCCATTTTCAAACTTAATTCAACATTGTTTTAGTAGAATACATTCATTCATTTTCTTTTCGGCTTAGTCCCTTTATTAATCTGGGGTCGCCACAGTGGAATGAACCGCCAACTTATCCAGCATATGTTTTACGCAGTGGATGCCCTTCCGGCTGCAACCCATCACTGGGAAACACCCATACACTCTCATTCACACACAAACAATACGGACAATTTAGCTTACCTAATTCACCTATACGACATGTCTTTGGACTTGTGGAGGAAACGGGAGCATGGGAAGAAAGCCACGTCAACACGAGGAGAACATGCAAACACCACACAGAAACGCCAACTGACCCAGCCAAGGCTCGAACCAGCGACCTTCTTGCTGTGAGGCAATCATTCTACCCACTGCGCCACCGTGCAGCCCTTTAGTAGAATAAACACTGTAAAATAAATTGTAAATGAATTATTAGAGTATAGTTTACATGAAACATATTTTTTACTTTGACTGGACATTAATTATTTGCAAAATTTACTTACATTTGCAAATATCTGTTCTGTAGGAACTCTTACAAATAAAGGCACTACGTTTTTTTTTTTAATTTGATTTCTAAAGAACCTTTTATTTGTTGTTTTTTTTTAGAATGTTTTTACTTTAACGTCCGTAGAACCTTTCCATCATACACAAGGTTCTTTAAAGGTTTTTCATGAAACCACCAATGCCAATAAACAGTTGGGTGTTTAACACGTTCCACATTTTTGAGTACATGGTAATGTAACAAATTACATTTTACATTTGTGTAATTTGATTACAGTTACTAAAGTCAATGTAATTGCGTTTCTTACGTTACAAATATTATATTTAGAAGAAAACAATGCTTCTTTTAAATCACGTTTTCCACTGCAACATCAGTTAGGAAGCATGCGCCTTTAAACTGCTGGCAAACGCGAGCTGAAATGGCTGCTGTCGAGAGTGGCTGCTTTTTCAAGTGGAAATACAGACATTACTTTGATTTCATTGAGCGTAAAAACAAAAATATTGCTGTAAAATTCAGTCTATGTCCAGTCTCTAAAGAACCTTTGACTGCTTTTAACTCGACCAGCAACTTGTTCAAGCATTTGAACAAAAAGCCTTACAAGACAATACTCGTCACCAAGGAGGACACCGGCACCCAAAAACACTGCGGCACAACTCAGCCTAAACAGGCTAAATTGGATTTTTGTGCAGGATCGAGAGTGAAGGTCTCTTCTGAATGTGGAGAGAAGCGTAGCTGCTTATGGGGCCGTTCACATATCGCGTCTTTTGCCAGGCACACCAGTTCTGAACTGACCGATCAGCTTCATACTTTGTATGGAATATACACATTTCGGTAGATTGATTACCTCGGACAAATAAAGAACACCCAAACTCTGCAGTGCTTTTGCATACTACGGATGTCAATGGTTACAGGTATTCAGTTTTCTTCATGTCTTCTTTTGTATTTAAAAAAAAAGTAAAAAAAAAAAAAAAAGACAAAAAAAAAAAGACAAACGGGTTTGGAACAAGTGAATGATGAGAGAATTTTAAGTTTGGGGTGTCTATCTCTTTAGCTCTTTTGGATATGTCAAGCTGCTGTGATCAACCCTTTGTAATGTTTTTCAGTGAATATGAAATTACTGAAAGAGCTGCAGTTTATTTTGTATTTTTATAGGTATATTTTATATGTTTTAAAAGTAACTTCAAAGTAAAATAATTAGTAATCGGATTACTTTTTACATTATGTAATTATAGTAATGTAATCAGATTACAATTTTCCAGTAGTAATCAGTAATTTGTAATCGGTTACTTTTTAAAAGTAACTTACCCAACACTGCCAATAAAGTACCTTTATTTTTTAGGAATACATTTTAAATTGGTGAGCAAAACCATAAATCATCATCAACTTATTTTTTTTTACCACAAATATATTTTTTACACATAAATGTAAAAAAAACTATTATCTATTACAAAATCCAAAATAACCAAGTTAATTTTCCAGGTTTTTGGCGCCATTGCTGCAGTATTCAGAGTAAAATCAGGGTCATAAACTTTGAATTTATGGGAGGAATTTTCAAATTTTGATGTCGTTTATTTGCCTCAAGCACTGATTAATTCCCAACCCTGCACCAGTACTTTTTCATTAAGAATGGAGAGCTAAATAGCATGTGTTGTGTAATCCTTGCTTTAATGAATGTGATTGTAAGATCATAAATGTGTATATTAGTCCACACACAGCCTTTTGTTCCCCAAGTCAATGTCATCGTGTGTGTGCAGCTGCCTTTAACGTCATGCCACTTCATTTACAGCCTCCCCTACTGCTAGTGGAAGTGTGCGTGTGGGTGTAGGAGTGTGTGTGAGTTAGACATGCCATTAATGAAATGATTTATGCATATTCTGACAATCTCCCGTGACTTTGTGCGATTGTGTCAGTGGTTGTGTAATGCATGTAAGACCTAATAATGTAATGACTTTTCATTGTGCCTCGTACGTTTTAAACATACAAGACAAATTACTCTTTTGATCGGTGATGTTTTCCTTTAGCAATCTGAACAGGTGTGAATATGATGATGTGACAGGAGTTTGGAGCGTGTCGTCCACAGATGCTCAGCGTTTGGGCTAATATTTGTTGGAAATGTACTATTGGGGGCTTTTTTTTTCCTGACAAGCCTAATCTATTTAGAACAGAATGCTGGCATTTCCAGACTGTTCCTAGATAACAGAGCCATAATCTTTAAGCACAAATCAGAAATCTCAATGGGAACCCAAAGATTTCTTCTGAAAGTAATTCACGTCACCTGCTGTGTTATCCATATTCCTGTAAAAACTATTGTTTCATGTTATGTTAATGTTATTTTCCTTCAGATCAGTTATAAATATCTATATAATGAACAATTGTTGTGAAAAGAAATATACAAGTAAACTTGAATTAAATATCAGAGACAAAAGAAAATAACAGATCAACCAAAAATTAAAATTTGCTGCCATTTTACTCACCCACAGGCCATGGGAGATGTAGGTGGGTTTTTTCATCAGTAGAGCAGAAATGCAAAGGCTGTGGATTAAAGGCAATAATGATATAAATAATGTACAGTTTCTTGCAGAGACCAATCAATTTGCTTCATAAGACCTCAATGTGTCATCAGAAGCCCTGGGTATTTATTTTGTTTTGTATATTTGACTCTTAAAGTGCCAGTAGCTTGTGATTTGCATGTTATGATTAAAAAAAGACCAATGTTTCACCTAAAAAATGTTTTGTTTAACCCTTATGTACTGTTGGGGATGTTTTCATCCACTCCGGGGTGAATTTGGTCATAACTTTTTCTGTTTTAGCTAGCAGATTATTTGTTGGTGACAACTCTTATTTTGACATATTTTTTTAAGAAAAAGTCTAAAAAATGTGTCTTAATATGTATAAAAATAAGAATATGTATGTCTTTGGATGGAAACATAGCTAGTGGCTTCAGGTTTTGATCGAACCATACTGAATTTAAAACTGCGTACTACTAATACAATTTTTTATCAAATCTCTATTTTATTGTGTATTAACATGACTAATGTGATTTAAATGAATTAAGTGAACAATTCAATGACTTCAGATAAATTAAATATTGTTTTTAATGTAAAAATTGGGGGAAATAAATGAATTGCAAAATATTAACTTGAAATTGCACAGCAAAGTCACAATATGTTATCAGGAGCCCTGGGTATTCATTTTGTTTTGTATATTTGACTCTTAAAGTGCAAGTAGCTTGTGACTTGCATGTTATGATTAAAAAAACCAATGGTTCACCTAAAAAATGTTTTCTTTAACCCTTATGTACTGTTGGGGATGTTTTCATCCACTCTGCTGTGATTTTGGCCATAACTTTTTCTGTGTTTCCGCTAGCAGAATGATTTTTGTTGACAAATCTTATTTTGACACATATTTTTTAGAAAATGCATTGAATTTTTTTAAAAACTCAAGAATACACTCTGGGCAAATTTACTACCCTTTTGTTATGTTAGGGATGAAAACATCCACTGAATTAAACTACTGTAAAAATGCATTAGAATAATTTTTTTTAAATCTTTTTTTTTTCCATAAATCTGTTAATCAACTTCAGTCCTGAGTAAAACTACTAAATTGTTTAGAAAATTACAGGAGTTTACTCTTTAATTGTCAAACTCATAAATGATGTCACTGATTTAGTGAAAAAAACACACACAAAATGACGTATTTTCAATATAAAATGTAATTGTGGACTGGATTTTTTAACCTTTTATTAAAGTCTTGGACATGTGAAACAACATTGCCTTTGATGCATTGTTTTTGATTAATATTCATTTGTTTCTCCTTAATTTACTGTTGGTGGCTGTTTTTGCCCCGTTGACTTCTATTATAACCACATTTTTTTTTTGATCACAAAACCATGACACCATTTAATCATACATTTTTTGATTGTTGGCGGTTTTCCCTGTTGGGAAGATGTAAAATCTGTAATTTTTACTGTTTTCAGTTGGCACCATTAACCCTTTAGATAGACCCTGTGCAAAAAAAAGCTTAGTTTCTGGATTTTATATGGAGCATAACAGCAAATTAAAGTGTATGTTTGACTGTGAGTGTGTGAGAGTGACCTTTGCGCACCTACCTTGATGTGTCTGAGAAAATCAAAATATGCATCTCAGCTCTCAGAACTACATGGAGTAAATAAAATAAAAAGACTGTGTATTTATGCATCATCAAATGTGGTTATAATGAAAGTCAATGGGGCAAAACCAACCACCAACAGTAAATTAGGGAGAAAAATTAAAATCTAACAATGCATTAAAGGCAATGTTGTTACTAATTGTTCACATGTCCAAGACTATGATAAAAGGTAAAAAAAATCCAGTCTACAATTACTTTTTATTTAGAAAATACGGCATTTTGTGTTTTTTTCACCAAATCAGTGCCATCATTTATGAATTTGTCAGTTAAAGAGTTAAATTCATGTAATTTTAAAAAACATTTAATAGTTTTGATCAGGACTGAGGTTGATTAACAGATTTCTGCAAAAAAATATTTATCTGATGCATTTTTACAGAAGTTTAAATAAGTGGATGTTTTCCTCCCTAACATAACAAAAGAGTAAATTTGAACAGTGCACAAGGGTAATGTTCTACAGGACATTTGTCAAACTACCACTTTAATGGGGGCTTATGAAAAACCAAAATGAACAAAATTGCCCCATAAATTCAACGTGGATGGTTCCAAACAAAGCCCTGGCTGAATTACGTAATTGTTTGTTGCTGAATGAATCATTGTGTTTGGACGACTCTAAATAAGTGAATCAGTGAGTCAAGGAATCATCATTTTTGAATTAATCGATTCAGAGAGCATTTCAAGAACGTACTTATAAAGATGGTAACTTGATTCATTTCTGAATTAATCCGTCAGTGTCAGTAGATATGTATCCATCCACTTATTTTTATTCACATTTTGAATATGCGCATAAAAAACGATTGATGGAATCGCCATGATGCGCACAAGTTTTGAAAATGCGCATAAAAAAACCCATGTGCAAAACTGAATAGGATAAACTTTTTATTCAATAAGAAAAGATGCACAAATCTACGAAGAAAACACTTTTACCGAACAAATTCCAGTATGAGCAAAAAAGGTCTGGGTTTTTTTTATGCGAGATCATGTGGTGATAAATATGTGTGTGAATGGACAAACCAGCAGGCTGAGCACATTGTAAAACATCTGAAATGTTGTTTTGGTCATTCTAAAACGCCTTCACCATTTCAGAATTAGTCTTAATATACTGTATTAGTAATTACCTCTAGAACTGTCAAGAGCATCTGTGCTCCACGTCTCACGCCTTTAAACGTCACCACACGTTCATTGCATGTCAGCATTTGTCTTCTGAGGTGCAAGTCATTTATTAAATGAAGAAGATTCACGCAGCTTCTCCTACCACAGCAAATTACGTTTTTACTGTTGATATTTGGTGCCAGTTAATCAGGAAGAGACTATTTTGTTCTCTTTGACTCATTGGATGAAAATACTGCTTTATTCGCACATCTTTTATGCGATATTCCAGTTTTGCTCATAAATCTTTGGATGGAAACATAGCTAGTGACTTTAGATTGAATCGTACTGAATTTAGAACTGCATACTACTATTACTATTTTTATCAAATCTCTATTTTATTTCAAATTAACATGACTAACATGATTTAAATGAATTAAGGGAACAATTCAATGACTTCACATAAATTCAATATTCTTTTTAATGTGGGAATTGGAAGAAACAAACTAATTGCAAAATATTAATTTATATTTGCAAAACACGAGTCACAATTGTAGAATATAACTCTGAATTTTTAAAAGAATAGTGAGAATAGTGATAATGTCCAGCCTGATCTCACAAGGAAACGTAACTATTTTACGTTCTGTCAGTTTGGTGGCTAATTCCAGTTCAGTCGTATGAAAATGTACGGTTTTAAAAAGAAGGCGTGGCACCCAACCCCGCCCCTAAACCCAATCATCATTGGGTGATGAGCAAATCAAACTAAATTGTATGAATGAGATCATACGAACTGATACGAATTAAGCCGAAGTCACACTAGTTTGAGCTTGCGAAATTCTGTCGTACTGCGCTGCAAAAAGGGGCGGGATTAAACAAGATGATTAGACATTAAAAAAAGCGAGGGATTGCTCCATGTTTTAAATATCTGTTCAGAGAGGTCATGTTTTGATCCTGGATTGGTCTCACGCAGTCAAGTGATGCGATTTTGCAGGTCAGAGTTCACCAAGTTTGAACTTTGCACCGCAGCAACCTGCGAAATCTGATGCATGACCCTGCGTTTCCGGTCTGACGCATTCGCGTGGGTTTGAATGGAAGTCTATGGGGAGTAAAGTCCA
Organism: Danio kyathit; assembly: GCA_903798195.1. Classification (NCBI taxonomy): domain Eukaryota; kingdom Metazoa; phylum Chordata; class Actinopteri; order Cypriniformes; family Danionidae; genus Danio; species Danio kyathit. The sequence continues at coordinate 44,968,932 of LR812520.1, read as the reverse complement.
GTGTGACCACGGCTTCAGCCACTAAATTATAAAGTTACGAATTGCTGTGAGAGTTAGTTGTAATGTCTGACAAAAACGGTGCTTTTTGCAGCAGAGAAAGCAGCAATATAGCCAGTATTTTTAAATGTATTATTATATCTGTTCCCTCTTATGTCAGATTGGTAAATTTAAACGATGAATTAAATCTTAATATAAAGTCTGCCACTGCATGGTCTAAAAAAACAGCACCAACAAAATCCACTTTGGAATTTACACATTGTTTAATGTACAGTAGCACTGATGTGTCGTCCATGTATTTACACGGCATTATGGCTGCAGACATTGAAATTAATGTGTTTAATATGTATGTGGCCGCAGACTAAACGGGTTAGCTGAATCTTTCAGTCAGCTGGTTTGTTTTTTATGCTAATTCATTTAACGAAGCTAACAACTGTACTTATGAAAGGGTAGCCTAATTGAATCATGTAGCTACTCGGCTGATTCATTCAAATGTGCTTAATCTGTGAAGAACAAAAACACTGTTGTGCTCATATGTAGATACAGAAGTTCCTCGTTTCTGCTTTCTTTGACAGGAAAAAATACATTTATTTATGAGTACTCAACATACTCACTGGCCACTTTATTAGGTATACCACTAGTACTGGGTTAGACCCACTTTTGCCTTCAGAACTGCCTTAATCCTTCATGGCATAGATTCAACAAGGTACTGGAAATATTCCTCAGAGATTTTGGTCCATATTGACATGATAGCATCATGCAGTTGCTGCAGATTTGTTGGCTGCACATACACGATGCGAATCTTCCATTCCACCACATCTCAAAGGTGCTCTATTGGATTGAGATCTGGTGACTGTGGAGGCCATTTGAGTACAATGAACTCATTGTCATGTTCAAGAAACCAGTCTGAGATGATTCGTGCTTTATGACATGCTGCGCTATCCTGCTGGAAGTAGCCATTAGAAGATGGATACACTGTGGTCATAAAGGGATGGACATGGTCAGCAACAATACCCAGGATCAGCAGTTTCTGAAATACTCAGACCAGCCTGTCTGGCACCAACAACCATGCCACGTTCAAAGTCCCTTAAATCACCTTTCTTCCCCATTCTGATGCTCGGTTTGAACTGCAGCAGATCGTCTTGACCATGTATACATGTCTAAATGCACAGAGTTGCTGCCATGTGATTGGCTGATTAGAAATCTGCGTTAACGAGCAGTTGGACAGGTGTACCTAATAAAGTGGCAGGTGAGTGTATATTAAACTGAATTTTTTAAATCTGAATTTTAATCATGCAGATGTTCAAAAAAATTAACTTTTGCTTGATTTACAACTTCTTTATCATAGGCCTGTGTTATAATTATAAATATAAAAACAGAAACTTGTATCCTTTTTAAAATCATTTCCATTGTATTTCTTCTTACATGCAAATCGAGGCATTTCAGATCTGTGCAATTTGGAAAATTAGTCTCTATTTTTTTTTCTTGAGGCATTAGCCAATCACACACATTTGTGTTGAGCTGATGAGCGCAATGACCAATCAGCTGTGTATTATTAGTCACCGGTGAAACTGCAGGAGTTTTGTTGAGTGTGTGTGTTCAATGACTCATGAATTCCCTCTCTCATCATCATCATCATCATCATAAACAAGTGTTGAGACTACTAAGAGTCATTTCACAGTTTCAGGCATTATAGTGGGAGTTTTTATGAAAGTGCATAAGTCGCGCTAGAATAAAACATTCCTCTACTGAGAAGGCAGAAGTTGCCCACATGAAAATAGTGTAAATTTATGGTAAATACTATAGTGTTTTTAAACCATACTATAATAAAGGGTAGTATATATTATAGTATTAACAACTCTTTGTTTATAAAAGCTACAACATGCTGTAGTATCAGCTATGCTGACAAACGGTAGCCTAAATACTGTATACTTTAGTTTTTATGTTATGTTATGTATTGTAGTATAATAAACCCTAACTTAACATTCATTCATTTTCAGCTTAATCACTTTAATAATCAGGGGTTACCACAGTGGAATAAACCGCCAATTCATCCAGCATATGTTTTATGCAGCAGATGCCCTTTCAGCTGCAACCCATCACTGGGAAACACCCATACACTCTCATTCACAAACACACTATGGACAATTTAGCATGTCTTTGGACTTGTGGGGGAAACTGGAGCACCCGGAGAAAACCCACGTGAACAGGGGGAGAACATGCAAACTCCACACAGAAACGCCAACTGACCCAGTCGAGGCTCAAACCAGCGACTTTCTGGCTCTGAGGCGACAGCACTACCCACTGCGCCACCACGCCACCCCCCTAAATTAATATAGTACTGGGTATTTTAATGTTCACTATACAGTTGTTGCATTACCACAGAAACGTTAGTATTACCACAATTAATTCAAGTATATTTTACTTTGGTATATTTAAAATACGGGCGTCACAGTGCCGCAGTGGATAGCACAATCGCCTTACAGCAAGAAGGTCACTGGTTTGAGCCTCATCTGGGTCAGTTGGTATTTTTGTGTGGAGTTTGCATGTTCTCCCTGTGTTCACGTGGATTCCCTCCGGGTACTCCGGATTCCCCCACAATCCAAAGACATGCGCTATACTGTAGGTAAATTGGGTAAGCTAAATTGTCCATAGTGTATGTGTGTGAATGAGAGTGTATGGGTGTTTCCCAGTCATGGGTTGCAGCTGGAAGGGCATCCGCTGCGTAAAACATAAGCTGGGTAAGCTGGCGGTTAATAAAGGGACTAAGCCGAAAAAGAAAATGAATGAATATTTCAAAAACACTGTTTACTATAAATTGCTATCTTTTTTTTCATGTCAGGGCCTATCATATTTCACCAAACATTTAAAGAAAAAATATTACTATATCAATAATAAACAATAATGATTTTGTAATAATATTAAATGTAATACTTTAGTCTACAGTTTTTGTTTTTAACATTTTATTAGTAACTGTGGTCATATTTAAGAAAATGGTTAAACTGGTCATTTTACAAACACATAGGCTACGTTTAATTATTATAAGGATAATTGTAAACATATTGCCTTAATGATGGAAAAAATGCTCCTGGAAATCAATTGCAGTGGGTAAATATTGCAATTAATGTTGAAAAAAAGTTATATTGATCAGTAGTATTGAGATTCTTAGGCTATTGTTTTTTTTTTTACACGTATATTATCCTCCTAACGACGATGAGACAACTTTAGGCCCCGGAGGGAGAATTATAAAAATATTAAGCACATTTCAAAAGAATGGTTGCCATAGAGTCAAGACAAAGATGGAATATACAGTTTAGACCTCATTATACAAACGAATTGGCCACAGAACCCAATAAATGACCTTTGAATCAAGTAACCTGGAGAGCAGAAAACATTCATACCTTCAAACAGGTAATTTGGTGGAATAAAAAGCCTCATGACGCGACAATGGAATAAATAGCCTATTGTCTTCTGAGACCGTTTTAGCTTCACAGGCGACAAATTTCTTAATCTCTGTTTGAAAATCGCTCTTCCGTAACAGAAAGATGATGTTTACTTTGGCTTTGGGCCTCTACTGCCCTCCTGTGCCATTAAAAGGCAATACGAGACTTGTGATGGGTGGCAGCTGGTCTCCACCACTTCAATTAATCTTTAATTCACTAGAAAATGGCTTCGAAATGACAAACAGTGCAACTAATAAACTGTGAGTAATATTTTTTATTTTCCTTAATTCACTTCGAAGGCAATAACGAACTGTCCCTTATATTGTTACAAATGATTTCTGTTTAAAATAAAATGCTGTTCCTTGTACTTCATCCTGAAAGAAATGTAGCATCGTTTCAAAAACATAAACAGTAGCACGTCAGCTGTTTTCAGATTTGATAATAACGTTACTGAAAGTTACTTTTAAAAGCAAAACTATGTTACAATTTTGAACCAAATGTGTTACTTATATGTTTGATACTATTTTGCATTAAAATATCTAATAACATAGACTGAATATTGTAATACATTACTTTTAAAAGTAACTTTACCAAATACTGGTTATTGAACACCAAATCAGCATATTAAAAGGATTTCCAAAGGATTTTTTGACACATGAAACCACAAAAAAATAAAAGAACTAATTTAAAAATAATAGTTATACAACATATACTGTATGTAACAATAGCAATTACAATAGTTTTACTTTAATAATATTTCTCAATATTTACTGTACTTTTGCTCAAAACATAAAAAACAAGATCTTGCAAACTCCAAACTTTTAGATGTTTGCATATGTAAGGTATTACTGTGATCTTGATTTTTTATAAAGTACCTTATGTTGTTGTTGTTTTTTTTTTTTTTTTTACCCCTTTTTAAACTCCCCCACAGTGTTAATACCTATTATATAATCATATACAATAATACAAATAATAATAGCGATCTGTCCCTTATTTGGTACACATGATTGCTGTTTAAAACAAATGCTTTTCCTTGTACTTTATCCTGAAAATAATTGACCATGGCTTAAGAAACATGTTTACAGTAGCACATCAGCTGTTTTCAGATTTGATAATAACACATTTTATTGACAGCGTTGGGTAAAGTTACTTTTAAAAGTAATGTATTGCAATCTTGAGCCACTTTAAAAAAAACATACATAACTAAATGTGTTACTTATATACCTTTTAAGGAAAGTTTTATTTTTGCATAAAAAACAAAATAGGCTTAATATTGTCATAATTTTACTCAAGATTGATTATTGAGCACCAAAGCAGCATTTTAGAATGATTTCTGAAGGATCATTTGACATGAAATCATGACAAAACAGCTTTTGAAAAAAATAATAATTATACAATATAAATATAAAAATAGCAATTAACTTTTATTTTAATAACAGTTCACAATATTTACTGTACTTTTGCTCAAAACATAAAAAACAAGATCTTGCTAACTCCAAACCTTTAGATGTTTGCACATATATAAAAAAGCACCACAGTATTACTGTGATCATATTCTTTAAGTACCTTGTGTGTTTTTTTTTTTTTTTTTTTTTTTTACTCCGATACCTACTCTTTCTTTCCTCAGGCCATCTACCTCAACAGTTAAATATTCCCCTACTGTGCAATAAACAAGCAATACTTTCTCATACGCACTTGAACACAGCACCTTATAACCTGTATATTTATAACAAATCTGTACATACAACTCAACATTCAAATCCTTTGACTAACTGCATCTCTGTTTAATGTTTATCGTCTTTTTTCCATATTCATTTTGTGTTGTCACTTGTCACTTTATGTACACTGGAAGCTTCTGTAGCCAAAACAAATTTTGTCTGTAGTCAACACAAATTCCTTGTGTGTGTGAAGCATACTTGGCAATGAAACTGATTCTGATTATTCTTTACCACAGTGTTACCATTTATCATTACTGAACACAGTAAAAGCACAACAGCAAATGTGATATTTAGTTTTTATTCGTTCAGTCACATTTAGTAGAAAATAAAGCTCATTTAGGGCCGGCAAACTCTTAAACATTTATCCAGTTGCATAAACAATGCCTGATTAAGACAACAGTAATACTGCTAATGATATTGATCGAGTAGACGGAAAATGATAAGTTAGTCGCACACTACGAAAACTTCACACAGACATGAGGGGAGGAACATCCACCAAACCGAAAGAGAATTCAAGCCATGATTAGTGCAAATATTGGTTCTGTTTATATATTATACTTTACAAAATATCATTCTATGGTTTTAAAGATAAATAGCAAAAAAGTTCCTTTATGTCAAAGATTGTCGGCAGACTCGGAGGGAGAGAGACGGAGAGAATGTTAAATGAAGGAATGGTAGTTAAGTGCAGAAGGTTAAAGGTTTAGTTCACCCCAAAAAATGAGTATTCTGTCATCATTTCATCACACTTTTATTCTTGTTTTGAACTTCTTCTGTTTGAACGATGCTGGAAACCGTGAGCTACTAATTTCTGTAGTCATTTAACTACAATTTATGTCGCTATTTTTCCACTCTCCTATTTTTACGCACATTTTAAGCTATTGCATATACAGTAAATGCTGAATGGAAACACCATGGTGTACATAAAATTCATTAAAAACTTCTGCGCTCAGTTGATTCTGATATATTTTTAATCTAATAAAAAAAGAAATGCGTTTAAACTATATGTAAACCGCCAGTCCTACTGCACCCAAACCGCGCTGAGCTGGGATCGAATCGGCGATTCTTTGCATGGGAGTCAGTTGCTTTAACAAGGAGGCGAAAGACCATGGCCTCTAGCGTATGTCGCTAGAGCACCTTTTGAAGCCAGAGGAGTGAAGTTTACAGGCACAGCACTTTGCTATCTGGCCTTCATTACACTCACCCCCCTAAACCTCACTACCATTCCAGGCGAGCCCCCATTGCACCCCACCTACGCTGAGATGGGATGGAACCGGTGATTCTTTGCAATGGAGTCGGTTGCTCTAGCAAAGAGGCTAAAAACCATGGCCTCAAGCGTCTGTCGCTAGAGCACCTTTTGAAGCCAGAGGAGTGAGGTTTACCTGGATAGCACTTCGCTAGCTGCCCTTCGTAACACTCACCCCCCTAAACCTCACTCCCATCCCGGACGAGCCCCCATCTGTAACCCACCAATCCTACTGCACCCAACCTGCGTTAAGCTGGGATTGAATCGGCGATTTTTTGTATGGGAGTTGGTTGCTCTAACAAGGAGGCTAAAGACCATGGCCTCTAGCGTCTGTCGCTAGAGCACATTTTGAAGCCAGAAGAGTGAGGTTTACCTACATAGCACTTGACTAGCTGGCCTCCGTTACACTCAACCCCCTAAACCTCACTCCCATCCCGGACGAACCCCCACTGCACCCAACTCGCGCTGAGCTGGGATCGAACTGGAGATTCTTTGCATGGAAGTTGGTTGCTCTAACAAAGAGGCTAAAGACCATGGCCTCTAGCGTCTGTCGCTATAGAGCACCTTTTAAAGCCAGAGGATTGAGGTTTACCTGTATAGCACTTTGCTAGCCGGCCATATTTCACCAAAAAAGAAAAATTCTGTCAACAATTTAGTCACCCTTGACTTGTTCCAAACCAGTTTGAGTGTTTTTGTTCTGCTGAACCAAAAAAAGATAATTTGAAGAATGTTGGAAAGTGTTAACTATTGACTTCCATAGTAGGAAAAACAAACTTTGGAAGTCAGTGGTTAGCAGTTTCCTACATTTCTTGAACATATATTTTTCAAAATAAGTCAAGGATGAGTAAAAGGTGACAGAATTTTCATTTTTAGGTGAAATGTCCCTTTAAGGGCTTTATGTTCTGTCTTCCATTCAACTGCATTTTAATTATTGTGATATAAACTTGATTTATGTTTCTGAACCTTTGCTTCACTATTTAACCAAATTCTTGTTTGTCTGACAAATTACTGTATGGCATTTATTTTACTCTGAATTAGAGAACGATTCAATATGATGAAACAACTCAGTGAATTGGGGCGGCGTGGTGGCGCAGTGGGTAGCACTGTCACCTCATAACAAGAAGGTCGCTGGTTTGAGCCTCGGCTGGGTCAGTTGGTAGTTCTGTGTGGAGTTTGCATGTTCTCCCCGTATTCACGTGGGTTTCCTCTGGTTGCTCCGGTTTCCCCCACAAGTCCAAAGACATGCGGTACAGGTGAATTGGGTAGGCTAAATTGGCCGTAGTGTATGTGTGTGAATGAGAGTGTATGGTGAAGGGTTGCAACTGGAAGGGCATCCGATGTGTAAATCATATGCTGGATAAGTTGCCAGTTCATTCCGCTGTGGCGACCCCAGAATAATAAAGGGACTAAGCCGAAAAGAAAATGAATGAATGAACTCAGTGAATTTTCATCCTAAAAATGATTCTGTATTGTTACCTCATAGAAAAGTTTTACACAAATTTCCCAAACAAATAAGATAAATATGTTCCTCTGCTTGCAGATAGTTTTATTTTTTATTACTAATATTTTTCTTTAGTTTCGCTGGAAGTTACAATTTGTAATTCTCTTGATCACATGGAATGGAAACCGTGTTTTATTTGCAATATTTAAAAAATCAAATGGGTAACTTCGGACAGAAATACAGCTTATGGCTAGCGGTTTCCAACATTCTTCAAAATATCTTCTTTTGTGTTTAACAGAAGAAAAGAAACTCATAAAGTGGCTCATTTACGCAGCCACTAAGGGTACATAAATGAGTGCCAACCTGATTTCACCAAGTAGGACATCAACATCATAAACATCTATGTTAATCCTGGAACACCATTCCAATCAGCCAATCAGAATTAAGGGATACGTTTACCGTTTAAGTTAAGTTTAGGCTAACAGTTAGGTTTATGCACTTCTACATGATTGTTTTCCAACTATTATTCCCCTCTGATTTTGGGAATAATTTACAGTTATGGTTGGGTTTAGGGGTAGGGAATAGGTATGGATTACTTGGCAAAATCATGATGTGTGTAAATTAGGAACAAATAAAAATTTTCAGGGTGAACTATCCCTTTAAGAAGGAATGTTAAGTCAAAAGCAGGAGGCAAAGCAAAACAACTCACTGGAGTATGCAAGAATATGAGTGTGCAAAATGACTATGAAATTGATCAAGGTGCAAATTCTCTCTCCCTCCTCTCTCTCTCTTTCTCACTCGCTCTCTCCTCTCGGCATCACAATGAGCCCATGTTTTCACAGAGCTTTGGCTCAAATGGTTGTCATGATGCTTCAGTGTTGCTCGGCTCTGAACTCTGATGACCTGTGGGGATAAACAGAGGAATAGAGAGAGAGACGGAGAGAGTGAGTGATGGTCTACTTACGTTACCTGTTTACTAATCTGGCTTTGTTAAAGGTCAGCTCAGAGCCATCTGTCTGTAGACTCACAAACACAGACAGCACACATACACGATACATTCACATGGGACGCTGGAAAGATTTCCTCTAATTACCAGGGATGTCAAATACTTGAGTCATTTTACTTGATTGCTGATCTTGAGCATTGTTTTGGGGAAATTCAAAATGGACTACTTGTATATTTAGTTGAGTACATTTCTGAAGAAGTGTATAAAATTGTATAAGAATATATATAAGAACTTTCCATATAGCCATTTTCCACTTTTTTAAAACTTATTTCAATTTCTTTTCTTTTTTTATTGTATATATACTTTTACTCAAGTATTTTTAGTTAATGGAGTGAAATGCTTTCACTTGAATATGATTTTTGAATACTTTTCACACCCCTGCAAATCACCGGAGAGCTTTCCATGCAGACTAAACTGACCAATGCTTTTAAGATGCACATACAACAATACAACACAGTACCAGGGAAATCCAATGATTTATTTCGTTTCGGAGGGAGTCTAGGTTTTTTCACAGGGGGTTTGCGATCTGAGGATCTTTCCAGATCACAGCGGGTGTCCTGCTCCATTCCTGAGGGGGTAAATACAGGGGGCACACAGAAGGAGGGATTGGCACTACGTGAGGATCACACAAAGTAAGGCTGAGCTGGAAGATGAAAGCATGCTAGAGCTGGAGATGGTGAATGCGGACCCTCGGCACTCGCTCAAAAAAGGGGAGTTCAAAGAGTGTACCTGTGTCACATGAGTTCGCTTTCCTGTTTCGATGTGGTTTCATGGGACCTCCAGGACTGCTTTTGATTTCATCACCTGAACAATAGTAAAGGTCATACGTTTGCTATGTTACTGTTTTTCTAAACGGTAAGAAAGCCAAAAAATTTTAGGAGAATAATTAGAATACAAAATGTTGTAATAATGTACAAATAGTTTGTTTACTTTATGTTTTAGCAATAATAACAATATTTAAAATAATGCAGTGAAGTTAAATTTAATTTTAATATAATAAATTATTTGTAAACTTATTAACAATACTAATAATTAAACTAAATAAATAACTAATTAAATTAATTAATAAATCAATTAATTAATAAGAATAATAAGTAATATGTCTATGTAATATTTTTTTCACAATACAAAGTAAATACGGGGTCTCTATCTCTCTGTCCGTCCGTCCATCTATCTATCATCTATCTGTCCGTCCGTCCGTCCGTCCGTCCGTCCGTCCGTCTATCTATTTGTATAATAATATATATTTGTCTGTCTATCTATCTATCTATCTATCTATCTATCTATCTATCTATCTATCTATCTATCTATCTATCTATCTATCTATCTATCTATCTATCTATCTATCTATCTGTCTATCTGTCCATCTGTCTATTAATCTATCTGTCTAGTTATCTGTCTGTCTGTCCTTCTATCTATTAATCTATCTATCCATCCGTCCGTCCGTCCATCCATCCATCCATCCATCCATCCATCCATCCATCCATCCATCCATCCATCCATCCATCCATCCATCCATCCATCCATCCATGTATTTGTCTGTCTGTCTGTCTGTCTAATTATTATTACTCTTCATTTTGTAATTTTTTTTTACAAAGTATTATTCTATTCAGGGATCTTTGGCAACACTTGACAATCAAGTTCTGCATCACTTAGAATTCAGGATCTCTTTTATACATGTTGTGATCCGAAATGCAATTTTAGCATATGAAAATTTAATTGCATCAACTAGTATGACATTTAAACATCAATGTTGTCCCTGAATTACCTTGAAGTAAAGCAGAATCTACTGAAGTGGAATGAAACACAGGCTTAGCAGAGGTGGGCGGAGCAGCTGGTGACTGATGCTCATTGGCCACGTCATGCGGCGAAGAGCCAATGGGAGACGTGTGAGGTGAATAATAACATGGCTGAAAGGAACAACAGAATCAAAATCTGTTACGCAACAATCACTCACTTTGTGCATCATTTTGGAAAACTATCATCCAAGCACCTTTTCAGGGATCGGTGGAGTCTGTCCTTGCGGTTTTTGGTCTGTTTGGTCTTCTCCACATCTTCCATTCTCTTTTTCCTCATCCCTTTCCCTCAGCTCTCCCGAATCTTCAGTAGATTTATCTAGGGACCAGAAATGGTCACCATGAGTGAATATATAAAGAGTTAGATGGTTGTTACATCAGAATTAAACTCATGCTGTACCAGAACTCTCCTCCAGATGGCGCTGCCGTGTCTTTGCCAGGCTTGGTTTGGTGCTCTGAGGCGGCGGATCGGGTCTTTTTCTGGTTTCCAGCAGCTGAGGATCTATTACACCGTCTGCCTTTTTCTGGCTGTCTGACTGTGATTCCTGTCTTCTGGGTTCCTGTCTGTCTATAGACAGCGTGTGGCCTTTAGCGACAATATCCGAATGTCGGTCAGTCTCATGCTCTCTGTATCCAATCTCTTCAGATGAGCCGAAAACCTCACTGTAATCAGGCGACTGCAAGGAACAAAGAGGCCGGGTGTGAGGCACTGTGGTAAACACGTCATTATGCTCATAAAATTCCTATTTAGTTCCCAAATTGACCAAAAACGAGTGATGCTAGTGTTGTATTACTGACTAATGAAAACAATTTCCTTCCTTCCTCCAATGCATATGCACTCAGCACCGCCTGCATCATAAAAGCAATATTTGGAATGGAAAATATAAATATTAGTAGCAGGGTTAACCTAATTTAATTTAGGAACTGGCTTTGCTATTTGACTGAACTGGTCAGAGGCCATAAGAGTGTTGGAATTTGTATGGCATGGAGAGGAATTTAGTAAATTGTAAATTAAAGAACGCTAACAATCATGCAATTTTTGCATGACTAGTCAGAAATAATAATGTCATTATGCCTTTTATCTGGTAAAACCCCCTAGATTAGGAACTTAGGTAACACTTTATAATAACTGCACACTATGAATCATTTATTAAGCATTAGTAAATGGTTATTTCATTATCTGTTAAGCATTAACTCTACATAAACAGATGTTAGTAAGCAGTTTATAACTGCAGATACAAATGCTCTATTTTTGACTTATAAACACGTCTATAATGAGCTTAATGATTGTATTTTTCATATTTTGTTAATTATTATTCTCTCATTAGTAAATTAATTATTGTGTCACTTACAAACCAGTTATTTGAGAGAAGTTGCTGGTTTTTAAAGATCATTCAGAATGTGTAAGTAAATGATTAATAAACTATTCAAGTGAACATATATTAATAGTTAATGTGTATGTTAATACATGCTTTATTAAATCAACTTCATCGTTTTGTGACCTAATCTAAAGTGTCTCCTTATAAATCCCTTATAAGTGACAATTAAAGGCTCAGTTATATTCTAAACAGGAAAAAAAAAGAAAATAAATGACTTTATTAATTTCTATTCATTCAGAGATACACAAATGAAACTGTATCAGATGAAAAATAAATCTTTGCAATCTTATGTAAAATAAATTGACTGTACAGTTTAAACTTCGCTAAATAATATTGAAATGCAGTATTGTAACATACTGTTAATTATATTGTTGTTGTTTTATCCAATTTTATATTATATTTTGACATTCCTGTTATTCAGCAATGTTTAAACTTTACAGTCATTTTAATTTTTAAGATAATATTGCAAAGATGTATTGTTCATTTAATACTGAGCCTTTAATTGTCATTTATTAGGGATTTACAAAAAGCATAATAGTCTTCATCAGGTCACAAATCTGGATGAAGTTGAGTTAATAAAGCATTTATTAACATACAAATGAACTATTAGTATGTGCCTGAATAATAAGATAAAAAATGTTGATTTGAATAGTTTATTTATCATCTACTAACTCATTCTGAATGATCTTAAAAGCTTTCAACTACTCTTAAATTATTTTTAAATGATGCGATACTTAATTTTGTCATGACAAATTAATCAGTAACAGAGTATGAAAGAACAATTATTAAGCACATTAGGCCCAAGCTGTTTTTTTACATGCATTTTTTTTTTTTTTCTTTGCTATTTGGGCTTATTGGAACCTAATTAGAATAAAACCTAAGTATCATCTTTTGATATGATGTACTTTTAGAGAAAAATGATGTCCATATATGTGGACTCCTGGTCCGAATTTCCATAAAACACAATAAAGTCACCTTTGTGTAATAAAATGTAAAACTCTTTATATCTGCCTTGAACACAGCAGTTTTTTTCGGACTGTTTTTCAATGCATTAATAACACATACACAAATATTTTTGAACATGTTTTGACTATCAGTAAAAACAAATTTTTTACCCATTTTGGACAGTTAAAATAGTGTTTGGGACATTTCATATGCTGCAAAACAGTTGCGGGATGACACTGTATGTCTAACAAAATATAAAACATAAGACGGAAGAGCTAAAATGTGCTGTCCATGTATGTGGCAACTAAGCCCTAGGAGGTTAAATGTGCTTGTAAGTCTAGAGTAGAGCGTTTGGATTTGCAGTTATAAACTTCTTACTAACGTCTATTAATATAGAGTTAATGCTTAACAAATAATGCACTCACTATTTGCTAATGCTTGTAATAATGTGTAGTTATTATCAAGTGTTACAGAAAATTATTTATATGAGCATTAGTTGTATGAAATTTAATATGGTCAAAGTCACAACCTTTAAAATCATTTCCATTTTTCAAGTAGCACCCTAAAATGTTCCTCGCTGCTTTTTTTTATAAAAATATTTGTAATCAAAAATTATGTGAATTACAGGATTCTTAAGAACAAAAGTTCATTGAAGTAAAAGTTTAATTAAATAATTGTAACTTTATAAATATAACTTAATTACAATATGATGTGTAGATTAAATATACATCTTGAAGGTGGTATTTTAAACTGATTATTGACACAATCAACTATTACTTAAATGGAGCTTATTTGACATTAATTTATTATTATTATAATTTAATTCTACATTTATTTTAAATTAAATGACAGTTTGAATGGGATTTTAAAGGGATAGTTCATCCAAAAGTGAAATTTTGTCATAATTTACTTAATTTAAACCAGTTTGAGTTTTTTTAATTCTGTTGAATACAAAAGATACTTTGAAGAAAACTGGAAACTTCCATAGTAGAAAAAAACTAATATTATTGAAGCCAATAGTTACAGGTTTCCAACATTCTTCAGAATATCTTTTTTTGTGTTTAACAGATTAAAAAAAAAACTTAAACTGGTTTGGAACAAGTGAATAGTAAGTAAATGATGACAGAATTCTGAGTTTTGGGTGAACTATCCCTTTAAACCTTTACCTGTCTGTGTGAGAAGCAGGAGGGGCTGATTCCCATCATTCCTGGCAGGGGTATACCCTGAACGGGCCGTCCTGACAGCTGAGGGGTCCTCTGAACACCAGGCCCTGCCAGCCTCCCATTGGTGCCTTCAGTGCTTCCATCCAACCTCCCGCGATCTTTCGGGTGTTGAATCAAGGAGTACACATTCTCAGTCGCGATACTGAGAAAGCAAAAGAAGAAAATCAATAATTAAAGGGGTCATATTAAGTCTCAGGTGTCCCCTGAGAATGTTTATGAGGTTTGGCTTAAAATACCTCACAATTTATGTATTATATCATGCTGTAAATGCTGTTTTTTTTTGGAAGTAACAAGCATGTTTTTGTGTGTCTTTTAAAATGCAAATAAGCTGCTGATCTCCACCCCTTATTGCAGAAGAGGGTGGAGCCTTGTTTCTCCGGCTTGTTCCTAAACATCAGGCACCTGCCTTTAAACAGATAAATGAGATAAAATTACAGCATTTGTTTTGTCTGCCGCTCTGAGGCACAATGCATTTATTATGGAAAAAAAAGAGCTAAAATGGCCTCCCTACTTGCAGAAAATTACATTAGATTATTGATGTATCATGCTAGCTTTTCCAGGAAGTGTTGATTTTGTTCACTTAAACACATGGCATGAAAACAGTACTTTATTGACAATTTTAAATGTAAGCACAGCAACTGAAATCAATAAGAAATGCTCTTTGAGCAGCAAAGTAATGATGCAGAACATGTACCTTTCTATCACACCAATTGATGACATGTTTAAATATACTACTACCACTTTTTTTAAATGCACTTAACATGCAGCTGGTTATGGGGGTTTGGAATAAAGGTTTCACATCGTGTGGATTAATGGATTTCCATTATGCATTTATCTAATGGTTTTATGCTAAACAAAACAACATTTTGGCAGTGTGAGAGGTTTTCACCCTTAAAAAAGGGGATGGCAGAACTGCAGTTTCTAAATTATTTTGCAAACAAAAACAAACAAAAAAAAAATCTAGCAGTTTCCTAGCTGTTAGGTTTTTAAAGCAAAATCAGTTGTCGACTCAATTTGTTTTTTGTTCATGATATCAGGCTGAGAAATATTCACATCAAAATGTATATTTACAGTTGAAGTCAGAATTATTAGCTCCCTGTTTTTTTTTCCCCAATTTTTGTTTCACGGAGAGAAGATTTTTTCAACACATTTCTAAACATAAAAGTTTTAATAACTCATTTCTAATAACTGATTTATTTGATCTTTGTCATAATGAGAGCAAATAATATTTTTTCATTTTCATATATTCAAGACACTTCTATACAGCTTAAAGTGACATTTAAAGGCTTAACTAGGTTAATTAGGTTAACTAGGCAGGTTAGGGTAATTAGGCAAGTTATTGTATAACGATGGTTTGTTCTGTAGACTATTGAAAAAAAAATTGCTTAAAGGGGCTAATAATTTTTTTTCTTAAAATGTTTTTTAAAAAATTAAAAACTACTTTTATTCTAGCCGATATAAAACAAATAAGACTTTCTCCAAAAGAAAAAATATTATCAGACATACTGTGAAAATTTCCTTGCTCTGTTAAACATCATTTGGGAAAAATTCAAAAAAATTCAAAGGGGGGCTAATAATTCTGACTTTAACTGTATCTGCATATATACTGACTTTTTTGACTTCCAAATCTAATGACTTGTTTATCGGTACTGATCACATTGGTGCATCCAAAAAAAAAGAGAGAAAAATAGACTGTATTATTGTATTTTTGATCAAATCAAGCCCCACATATAATCATATATGAGATACTTCTTTCGAAAACATAAAAAAAAAAACAACCCCAACCTTTTGAACTACTTTGTTATAAATCATTATTATTATTTATTAAAGTACACATGAAATCAAAACTAACCATATTGATTTTATTAGCTTACATTGCTAGTTTTGTGGTAAACAATAAAATTAAAAACTGAAAATGCACTTCCTGTTTGTTTTCAATTAAATTCTCAGATTATGTCTGTCTGAGCTACTGGGCTTGGTCAAAGAGCTTAGAATCACCAAGAGGCGACACTCAATAGAATGTTCCATTGCAACAGCCGTTTTAGAGTGAAGTTGCGATGAAAAAAGCACTTGCTTTGTTTTTTATTTATTTATTTTAAAAGCACATTAAAGCAAAATACAACCTCTAAGACGACAATACAACACTTACAGTCACAAGACTGGTGATCATCAGCACTTTTAATAGTTTATTTTACAGACTTAATGTTTAATATATTAACCATACTTGTTTTCTTGAAACTGTCCCTTTTAGGTAAAATTACTTAAAATTACTTTAATTTAATAGTTTATGCACTAGCAGAAAGCTAATGAATACTGACATGTTAAATTAAATTAATGGGATGTTGATAACAGACTGTTGATAACGCTGTGCTCAGCTGGATATTATTGAAAGTGTGAGGGAAAAGTTGTGTTATTTTCCCTTCCCAAAGACGAAACTGTGAGGAGTCAGTGGTCTGGGCAAATTTTATTTGGAGGGAAAATTACCAAAACTTAACATGATGATTGAAAATGACTGGAAGGGAAATAAATAATATATTTCAAATCTCTGTACATAACAGAAAAATAAACAATAATGCAACAATAATAGTGCATTTGTTATTATAGTGGCAGAAATATATTTTTGGACTGGCGTATCCTGGACTGGCTCAAAAGTCAGCGGGCACTTTCACTAGTAAAAAAAATATAGCACTTAAATTATTTCATTTTTAACAATAAATTAAATTGCACAGCAGTTTTAGATCAAAAGTTGATAATGATATAAAATATACTACATTTTGATAGTAAAAAATTAGCTTTTAAGCGATGGCTTTTATTTGTTTCAGTATTCAAACATTAAATATTGAATGCATCAAGTTAAATAAAAAACGAATATGAAACAACACATAGCAGGATATAAAGCATATAAAGGACTATTATATTTAGCTAAATGCTGCTCTTTTTATCTTTGTATTTTTATCATTTTATTTCTGCTATTTTAATTATTTTTTTGTCTTCATAATTCCCTAACGAGCTACAGACAAATTCCTGCTTGACGTTTTAGAAAATATTTTGCGCAGCTGCCCAGTATATATTAAAGATAACCAAGAAAAAAAAAAACCCACAGAAACATGTTACATGCTCCCATAAATGTCCAACTTATATTTAACTGAGTCATATAATGGCCTATAGCTGAAATGTTGAAAATTTTTCATTTTATTTTTATAAAACATTTGTCAAAACATATTGATATTTTTTTATGAGTAAAACAATACCGGTATTTAAAAATCTATATTTATTTTATTTAATCATTCATTTGACTTGTTTATTGGTGCATTTATAGGCTATAATTTAAATCCAACACAATCATACAACAGTACCTAGGACAGTGCCACTCCGTAAAGCTTTCATGCAAAGTCCAAAAAACTTAAGAAAGATTAGACTTTCTCTGGTGACGGCCGACATCACAACACGCCGTAACCGTCTTTCAGGTGGTACAGTATAGCTGGCATTAAATTACAAAACAAGCATGCTGCAGTCTGGTCTTTGAATTAAAAAGTGCAATTATTTCCTCGTTGTTCAAGGAGTCTGCAAGTTCGTGTTCCATGGATATAGCGATGTTGTTGATCTTAAGCGTGTCTTTATTCGATGCGCAGCAGGAAAAAAAGTCTTTCAGCAGTGCATGTACTTGTTGGTAAAGTTCTCACCAGGATCAGAGCGAGTTTTGTGCTACCAAATACAGCACCGCATGCAATAAACTCACGTTTAGTCAGGCGAAATAAACGTCTCTGCCTATGATGTCAATCAAATTAATGAAGCTCAAGCCACGAGTAAAACAATAGGCTATTTTATTATTTTAAGATTTTAGATGACAGCTTAGTAATTATATTACACATGGTTAACTATATTCAAGTCAATGAAATAATAATTTTGATAAATAAAATATGTTCAAAAGAATGTGGTGGGCCAATGACTCCCTTTTCTGCCAGAGACTGCTCTATGGTTTTAAAACCCTTTTCAAACTGTATCGTTTAGACCTGTATCATTTTTTATATTAAATGTAGCGTAGTTTACTTGTGGATGCCTGATGACTAGCGCGCTTCCGTTGAGCCAGCTGTGGTAGCTCGGCAACAGAGCCGCGACGTCAACACAGAATCTGTCGGCACAGTTTAGCACGGTTGTGTAACCATGCCGAGAATTCCGGGCCGATAACGGTTTGTAATCGTGCTGCGCTGTTCCAGGCTCAGTGGAGAAACAACCGTAACCGTACCAAAGTGTTCTCAGAATGGTTTGGCGCGATAGTGGAAAAGCAGCTAAAATATGACCGTTTTTAATGCATAATAGGGGCTCTTTAATACTGTGTTCCTCAAGGAAATGCATCACAATAAACAAAAAAACAAAACAATCACAGCTTCCTGTGGACTTTAAAATACAATTCACTCACTTAGTGCGACATTCCTCCCCGCAAGCCCCGCCCCTTCCTGTAGGATCGGGCTCCTGATATGATATGGTAGAGTTTCGGTTCTTCCTGAATCCCGAAAAGATTGACAGCACACTGCGTCGTTTCTTTCTCCTCAAAGCCTGAGCGTGATGGTGAGACGACAGCTGACTGCAGGACAGAGATACAGGGTGTCAGAGATAAAATAACGCCCACATTCATGCAAGCCGGCTATCCCTTCAACCTTTAAAAAGTGAGCAAATGTGACACCGTCATAGTTAAGACTTTATTACTACACAGAAGAGTTTCAGTACTGAAGCACCTGTCTGGTAAAACTCTCTTGGTGTAGAAGTCGGGCAGTCCATCATCCAATAGAGATACTCCACCATTCTCCGAGCAGTGCTAGAGGACGACAAGAGAAATAATGATGATGATGATGTGTGCTTCTGAGGACTGGGCCTGGAGTACATCATCTCTTTAAATTTGTGTTAGTGGATGAAGCTGTCACGCTACTGTATAACACCATCTGGGGTTTGTTCATTTGTATTATGTCAGTGCATTAATTTGATCAACCGACACAACAAAGACACAGCTTGCGGGCACTAGGACTGATCAGAAGTGATTGAAAAGGATAGAGTTTTTAAAGCGTTCATTTCGGAGACCCTACAGGAAACATCTGTGCCTGCGTTCAGACAGATTTCTGAGAACAATCGAGTTAACAAGAGAACATGATTAAAATTATTGCCCTCCTTCTCCCGTTAATGGATCGAATGGTTGCAAGTTAATCGTTTTTTATGTCATATTTGGCGTTTGTTTGAGGAATAACTGCTGCAGGATCTATAAATCAGTGTGGTTTTGAATTCATTTGTAACAAATTGTCTGCAATTACGCAATCTCTAAAGAAATATTACATAGCCATCAGTCTTGAAGCAAAAGGAGCGATCAAAGAAGTCACCGTTAACATGGAAGTAACAATCATTATTAAAGACAGAGTTCATCCAAAAATGAAAAATGGCTACGAGATTAGCCACCCTCAGCTCATCCAGGATGTTGGTGATTTTTTACTTTTTTCGATGAAACTGTGTTTCTTGATGATTCATTAAATACAGCTCAACGACTACTAGTACTTTGAGAGTACTTGAAAATAATAACTATGAAGCTTATAGTATATATATATATATATTGTATATACTGTATATACTCTGACCATGCTAATTCTGTGTGAATAGGGAAATCCCATTGGAGTTGGAATCACTTTTTAAATGATTTTCTTCCAGCTAACAAATGATAAAAACCCTGACAACCTGTCAGAATCCCTCTATTGTTTTGAGTATTTACAGTAGCAGATTTGGGTGGCATGGTGGCTCAGTGGTTAGCACTGTCGCCTCATAGCAAGAAGTTCGAGTTCTGGCTGGGCCAGTTGACAATTCTGTGTGGAGTTTGCATGTTCTCCTCATGTTAACGTGTGTTTCCTCCAGGTGCTCCAGTTTCCCCCACAGTCCAAAGAAATGCTCTATAGGTGAATTGGATATACTAAATTGGCCGTAGTGTATGAGTGTGTGTGTGAATGTGAGTGTATAGGTGTTTCCCAGTATTGTGTTGCGGCTGTTGGAATAGTTGGTAGTTGATTCCGCCGTGGCGACCCCTGATAACTAAGGGACTAAGCTTAAGGAAAATGAAAGAGTAGCAGATTTTATAAATAGCATTACACATGACCATGAACCAATAATTGCGACACACAAATTGCCTTCCTCAAGATATGCGATACGACATTAAGATATAATCCACCATAAATGAACCAATCAGAGGGGCATGTGGGTGGAGCTCTCTCTCCAAGCACACTGAACTTGCAATAAAAATGTTAAGTACCTACTTTATCTACTTATTTAACAATTTTAACATTATTGAAAATACATAATCTACCATGAATGACTGCTACAATTTTTATCTATCATGTAATAACACCTTAAAATTTCTTTTATTTAAATGATCTGAGTTAGGACATTTCACACTTGAAATGGTTAACCCTGAGTCAGTCTAAAGCCTAAAGGGAATTCTCTATTTTGTACGGTATACACTGCTCAAATTTCACAACTTCATAACTACAATTCATAAACTGATGTGTTCCACAACTCTGGGTTAATGTCCTTATTTTCATATTTGCAGGGCAACTTGCTTGTATTACTGCTCTAGTGTTACACGACCTCTTGCAAAAGTACTAGCAAATTTCCTGAATGGACTTTTATGGACTATAATGGTAAGAAGGGTGGCAAGGTGGCTAAGTGGTTAGAACTGTCGCTTCACAGAAAGAAGGTCGCTGTGGTGACCCCTGATAAATAAGCCGAAAAAAACTGAATGAATAAATAAAGGTAAGAATAAAACTCTTCTTCGCACCAATTGACATTTTCCTCTCAAATGTTGAAACGCCTGTTTGACAAACTGTGTTTCTGTGCTGTCAGAGCATCAAGCTATAATATTTAACACTGCGTCATTTCACACTGCAATGCTTGACAATGCAATGCAGGGTTTACATTAAAAAAAATAAAATAAATTGATGCTAAACCGAGGGAAAAAGTGCAGCTAAACATTTTTAATGCCGATAATCCACAGTTTAGTATATGGCAATAAAGACTATATATATATATATATATATATATATATATATATATATATATATATATATATTCAAATTCACATTACATACATTTAGGAGTAAATATTCAGTATGAGGGATTAATTCATTAATTTTCTTTTCGGCTTAGTCCCTTTATTAATCTGGGGTCGCCACAGCGGAATGAACCGCCAACTTATCCAGCATTTGTTTTACGCAGCGGATGCCCTTCCAGCCGCAACCCATCTCTGGGAAACATCCATACACACTCATTCACACTCATACACTATGGACAATTTAGCCTACCCAATTTACCTGTACCGCATGTCTTTGGACTGTGGGGGAAACCGGAGCACAGGGAGGAAACCCACGCAAACGCCCGGAGAACATGCAAACTCCACACAGAAACGCCAACTGACCCAGCCGAGGCTCGAACCAGCGACTTTCTTAGTATGAAGGATTATCACAGAAAATAGTTTCTGAACATTTTCTAAATCTCCTAACGTTATCTATTTACACAGAAAAGAGATCTTTTATCATGTATTGCATTAAGACCAGGGCAGACTGGGACCTTTTGCCGACATTTTACCTGTGACTAAACAAAATGCGATGATGTGAGCGTGCACATCAACACACAAAATGCCAGGCGTTTAAAAAAAAATGGCTCTGAATTGTTTTGTTTTTTGTTTGTTTGTTTGATGCACTGCATTAAAAACTGGTTGACCAATAGCCGCATTTCCACTGTCGGGCCAGTGCAAGCCAGGGCTTTTATCGGGCCAGGCCGTGCCAATGCACTGTGCGTGTCCAGCACTGAGCAGGACTGGATGACAAAAAAGAAGATAGTTTCTGGTCTCACTCACCCAAAAAATGCTCTGTTTGCACGATTTGATTAATATCATTGTATCCAAATACTTTGTGAAGTTTATTTATAAACTAATTTCGAGAGGATCCACGTGCTTATGATTGCTAGCGGCTGGACCCACATTATACAATTCACTATGCACCAATCAGATGCACCAATCAGATCCCTAAGCTACTACAAATACCCCGGGTTTCACATCACCGCTATCTTCGCTTTGAAGAATCCCCCCTTCCACCCCTACTCCTCCTCTTTCCTAGATGGGTGACACGGTGGCCCAGCACTTAGCGCTGTTGCCTCACAGCAAGAATGTCAATGGTTCTAGGCTTTACCAAACCAGTGGGCATTTCTGTGTGGAGTTTGCACGTTCTCCCCGTGTTCACGTGGGTTTCCTCCGGGTTCTCCCATTTCTTCACACCGATTAAAAAACATCCAATCTAAGTTATTGACTAATCAACACTATAGACTTGCTCCCTACCTAGTACCTATCTTGTTAAAGAGAACTACTATCTGCTCTTTAATCACTATGACAGGGTAGTTCTCGAGATCTACCTGAGCTCGATCTCCCCTCTCGCCTTGCAACGGGAGGGAGCCCCGGGCTCGAGGATCTTATGAGCTCAGGGCTCTCTCCAGGGACAGCATGCCAAACAAGTTTTATAATTAATCATCAGCTAAGTGTGAACTCTTGAAATAAATAATATTTCAAAATTCCTCTATTGTTTATTGTTTTTAGAAAATATCTAAAATCTTTTTTTCAAAATGAAAGTTTAAAATGGCTTGAAACGGTTTAATTTATTTTTGTTGTATATTCCTTAATTGTTCTAGCTTTTGTTTGTTTTATATTGCTTTATTTATTTAATGTGATTTTTTTTATATATTTGATATTTGTAATTATTTAATTGATTTCAATATTGCTTAGGCTATTTTATCTAGATATGACACTATTGTGTTGAGCCTACAAAAGTGGACATGTAATTTGTAAGGTTTTATGTCTTTCTGTTGTATTTATATTTTGTATTATCTCCGAAAGAAAGAAAGAAAGAAAGAAAGAAAGAAAGAAAGAAAGAAACCCAGCCGCTCGCAGCTTCAACAGATCTGTCAATCGAGCGATCTTTCGCCCGATCTCTAGCACAGATGCATTTTAACGTGCACGTTTCATGCACAAACACATCTTTTAAACCTGACAAAAACTCTCGACAACCTTCACTGGCTGCTGTGTCTTTAATATGGTGTAAAGATTATTATGCGTTATTGAAACATCAAGAAGGACGCAGCAAAGAAATATCACTTATAAATTAAAACTACTTTATTATTTTATGCAACACCATTACATTTAAAAGGGAAACATAAGTGCGATCATACGCAAAAAGACCCCGAGCCTATAAGGTGTTTTATGGAATGGTCTATCTTAAACTGACCAGCTGTATGTTTTTCTTTATCATATTTATTTATTTTGGCGCATGTACTCCTGTACGATTGAAAAACTAGTGTAATGGCGGCACACCATCTTTACCAGACTCGGCAAACTCCGCCTCTCCTTTCACTCTGCCCTGAACCCCCAGCTGGTCGTCTTTGGCCCAAGGTATTCAGCAGGACAAAAAAGGCCGGCCGCTGGCCCTGAGAAAGCCCCGCTTTGGCCTGATCAGGCCCCAGAAGTGACAGTGGAAACGCGACTGGCCCTGGCACGCTCGCTTTAGGTGCGATAGTGGAAACGCGGCTAATGAGATTGGAGCTTTTATTCACATGCGTGAGCTGCTTAAGTTTAAAAAACAAGATTGTGGAGCTCAAACACAAAACTATCTAGCGGAGCACACAGGAATTGCAGATTAAATAGGCTTTGATGGGGAGTTTCCATTCACTTAATTTTCTTTCATGGTTTGTAACTTTTTCCTGCAAACCTTTGCGTTTGTGTGCTGTAGTGCAGGAGATTAAACAGAAGTGGAAATACCTGCCAGATAAAAAAAAAACATGGAGCAAGAGGGTGACTTCTTTTTCTCTGCAACCATCCAGTGTGAGAAGGTCAGGTAGTGATTTTACACATTCACATGGCTCATCGCCTATGAAAATTGCTTGGGTATGAATGTCTCGAAAAACACTGATGATAAGCATAAGCGAAAGTCGTCTCAGTTTGCATGAACCTTTACTCTACATGGTGAAGATGCTTTTAATTATAGTTATGTTACCTATAGATGGTATAATGTTTTGGTGAACTTGTTTATTTGCATTTGTTATCATGTTTTGTAATAAACAGTCAATATGTGATATTCTTTTCTTAAAGTTACTATTAATATTGATTTTTATACATGTTGCATCCAATGCATTTCCCTTTCAATTCTATTCAATGCTCAAAGAATAAAGAGAAATGTGCTTAAGAAAACCTGATGAAATGTGTGTGTGTGTGATTGTGTCCAGAAGAATCCAGAACTGCCTCTTTCAATAGTCAGCTTAATAATAGAAACTGCTAGAAGTCTGCAGGGGATATAAGTGATTCTGCGACAACATTATAAAGAAAGCCTCTGGAGTCACAAATCTAAACACAACTATGTTTGTCACAGATTTAATTACAGGTGAAATAAGAGCATTCAGTTTGATCGGATTGTGTTCTCCAACAATACACTAAGGTCCCATTCTGTGAGCAGAATATTTATATGAAACTGAACTGAAGGCAATATTGATCATAAATAAATCTTGAATATGCGACTAATAGAAAACTAGAGGGGAATAACACGACATGAAGCACAGCCTGAAATGATCAGAGTGCATTGTTCTGATGTATTGTCATTTTGTGACATTTATTTCAATTAATTTACCCAATTTTACACTAAAAATGCTATATAAACACACACCTCTGTAGGTCAAAAATGAACAGACCTCATTGAAATTTTCAGCTTTTCTGTGTGTTTTGTGAAAAGCAATTTTTGTTTTATTCTGCAAACAACCAATGACATTACTTCTAAATTCTGAATAAAATTCATTTAAAGCATAAAATGGCATGTTTATATTCACATTTAGACAAAACAACATCTTTTTCAGTCAAAACAAATAAAAAAAAGCAATTGTTATTTTGGCCAATTTTCATTTCCTGGGGGTAAAAAAAGCTATAAATGTCAATATTTATATTTGAAATTTGTAAGACATGTCATTGGACATTTAGAGGATAAAACAAAATTAACATTATACTCAAAACATACCTAGTAAATCCAGTACATCCAGAAACTTCAAATATTCAAGTATTATCATATATATTTTTCCATAGCTATAAATATACACTGTGAAAATATTAAAATAGTTTAATTGTTACCGTCTCAAAGGGAGCATGCGCAGCCCTGTGTCTTCTTGGTGGGCGGGGCCTGACGTGGGTCACATGACGCAGAGGTGAACCCTGAGTGGGCAGTGTGGCCAAACCTTCCCATGAGGCTGAGCGTGAAAGAGGAGCAGATGACTGAGGAGTGGAAACTAAAGGTGAGGAGTTGGGGTCTTCACCTAGACCTGTAGAAGAGTGAAACACATCAAATTAAATTAAATATGATATAAGGATTAAAGGGATAGTTCACCCAAGAATGAAAATACTCAACCTTTATTCACCCT
This sequence comes from Danio kyathit, assembly GCA_903798195.1. NCBI lineage: Eukaryota > Metazoa > Chordata > Actinopteri > Cypriniformes > Danionidae > Danio > Danio kyathit. The sequence continues at coordinate 44,943,269 of LR812520.1, read as the reverse complement.
CAAGTGGTTCCAAACCTTTAATAATACATTTTTTCTGTTTGAACAATTGACTCCCATACTAAGAAAAAAATATCATGGTAATCAATGGCTGCTGGTTTGCAACATTCTTTAAAATATCTTCCTTTGTGTTCAACAGAGAAAGGAAACGCAAACAGGTTTGAAAAGTAAGGGGATGAGTAAATGATGGTGAACTATCCATTTAATTTACCACATAAATTACCTATTGCAAAAAATTATATACAAAGTTCAGTGACAAGGGGTTATTGTGGTAGATTATAGTATAGAACAGTCTTTAAAAATCAATGTATTTTTTTATTTATTTGTCAGTGCTGTTTTTTAATTTTTAATAGTTTGTAAGCATGATTAAGTGTAAAATGTTTTACTAAATAAATGTTTATTAAATGTTTCCCAGAGATGGGTTGCGGCTGGAAGGGCATTCGCTGCATAAAAACGTGTTGGATAAGTTGGCAGTTCATTGTGCTGTGGCGACCCCGGGTTAATAAAGAGACTAAGCCGAAAAGAAAATGAATGAATGAATGTCTATTAAATGTCAAATAATTAAAAAAATTAATTGAGCAAAAACCGTTATATAAATATAAGGTTATTGTTATGATTATCAGCGATCTAGCACTGCAGATTGCTCATGGACTACATGTTTCCGCCATGCACCACTCACACGCACCAGTTCCTCATTCAGTAGATTATGCACACTCGGCTGGGAGCTGCTCATGAACTGATTACAAGGACTTTTTATGCAGGGCACACAAACACACACACACACAAACAATAGTGTTGAGTCTTGTTATACTGAATTGTGAACATTACTACGCATTTTCCTTGCCTTGCTGGGTTTGACCCTTGCTTTGTTTCGTTTGATTTTTTCATTTGTTTTCGTTTGTTTGTTTATTCTTGTCTGCTGCCTGCCTTCTGACCACTTGCCTGTTATGTGTTGACTGTTGCCTCTCTGACCATTCTGTTTAATAAACCTGCGTTTGAATCCGCACTACTTTGTCAACATCCCTTTCACATGACAGTTATACTGAATTAATTGATTATACATTATTTATACATCAGTATACCTGACCTGTCTGATTTAGTCAGATTTATCACTGCTGCTTTTAATTATTAGGTGTTTTAACTACCATAACTACGATAAATTGACCATCAACTAAACGTTAAATATTAAAGTACGATTAAAATCTAATATATAGGGTTAAAACTTAAGAATCTGCACTGTAAAAAAAATCTAGCTGCCTTATTTTCTTTAGTTGAATCAAGTGAACTTTTTTAGTCATTTGAATGTCTTTGGCTCGAAACTTCCAGTCTCATTTACTGTTATTTATTTTTAGACGTTAAACAGCTCGTTATGCTGCTTGATGTTGCAAACTGATATTGTCTTGTTCTACTATTCTGCTTTGTCTGTATAGTCATGAACACACTTGTTTTGTAGAGCAAGTAGTTTGATCATTTTCTGCCGTTTATTATTCCTAGTCATTTCTCCCACAATGGCAAAAATGAGCGCACTTCCAAATTTTAGAATAAGGTCAATAAAGCAGGTGACCTATTTCATGTCTTATGGCAATGCCCAGAAGTCCAACATTTTTAGAGAGAAGTGCATGAATACCTTGTAAAGATATTGCACACCCAGTATGACTTTTGCCCAAGCTTATACATACTTGGTGACCCCTGTCCCTTAAGCCACATGAATGAAGCTGAATCACAGTGGATACAGAGCTGTATCATGCTAGGCAGACGATTGATTGTTAAAAACTGGAAATCTTCCGGTAGACCTCCGATCTTCGAGTGGATCGCAGAGTTAGGATGAGTTGCAGCTTTTGAAAAACTCTCCTACAGTTTACATGGAAGAATTAAAATTTATTTTGATAAATGGGGAAAACTTTTCCAAATTTCTGCGACCCACAATGTTAGCAAACATGTAATGAGACAAAATAATAATTAAGGCTATGATATTAGCCCCCCCCCCCCCCCCCTTTTTTTTTTTTTTTTTTTTTAGTTTTTTTTGTTTTCTTGTATGTGTTTTGGTTTGGTTTACTTAATTTATATGATGTTATTTCTTTATTGTATTTATTTATTTTGTATTTTTCTGCTTTTATGTTAATGTTAATGCTCTCTATTTGATATTCATGTTCATTATTTAAAACAAGAAAAATCTATAAAAAGTTCATATCATAAAAGAATAAGGTCAATATTAAGTTCAACTTTGCATAGCTTAAAACATGTAGTTCAAACCTGATTGACATTAAAATATGTCAAAGTGACATAAAAACAAGTGTAGTCATGACTTTTTGTGATAATTTTTTACAGTTTGGTAAATATAAATGAAAATGCAAAAAAAAAAGTGTTTTGAAAGTCAAAATACAGGTTGATAATTAATTGCTTAATTAATGAGCATAATTGTGTTAATTTTTTTTTAAATCATGTTATCTTTTTTTTTATTTTCACAACAAATACAGACAATACAAAACAATAAAATACAAACAGCACAAAAATTAAATGCATACAAGTATTTTTTTTTTTAAATTACATAATAATAATAAAACTATTTTTTTACTTAATTATTAACTAAAAATAGATAAAACACTCAGTTAACACAACACTAAACTAACAACTGACAAGCCTAATGAATGTTAAATAAACTGAGTGAAAATGCGATATGACGGATGAATGGATCTAAACTGAAAAATGTATGAAGCAACCAAGACTTAAAAGCTCTGAATGAATGAACTAGAAAATGAATGCCAGTTCTCGTTTCATCTGTCGTAATGTGTGTGTGTCTTTGTTTATATGGTTTACAAAGACACATCATCTTATAATGACAGTGGTATATCCTAGTACTCTATTAAGGGGGTTTATGAGGACATACTTTGTGTCCTCCTAATTCAAAACACTAACAAATCATACTTAATTATATCTTTTAACATTCAAAATTTGCAACAGGTTTTCTGTGAGGCTTGAGTTTGAGGGCTAGAAAGGCCATATACACTACCTGACAAAAGTCTTGTCTAAGTATAAGTTTTAGAAACAACAAATAATAACTTGACTTCTAGTTGATCATTTGGTATCAGAAGTGGCTTATATGAAAGGCAAAGGCCTCTAGATTACGCTTATTTTATCAAAATAAAATATAATCAGGCCTTGATTTTTAATGATTTAATTAGGACAGTAAGGTCTGACTTTGCTTAGACAAAAGTCTTATCACTTAACAGAAATAATGTTGTACAGTATACTGTAGAATATAAAGTCATGGTGCAGTGGAAAGAGAATTAATATTGTGTTTGACTCCCATGAGCTTGGACAAATGCATCCATACATCTCTGCAGTGAATCAAATAACGTATTAATAAAGTCATCTGAAATGGCAAAGAAAACGTTCTTGCAGGACTCCCAGAGTTCATCAAGAGTCTTTGGTTTCATCTTCAATGCGTCCTCCATCTTACCTCAGATATGCTCAATAATGTTCATGTCTGGTGACTGGGCTGGCCAATCCTGGAGCACCTTGACCTTCTTTGCTTTCAGGAACTTTGATGTAGAGGCTGAAGTATGAGAAGGAGCGCTATCCTGCTAAAGAATTTGCCCTCTCCTGTGGTTTGTAATGTAATGGGCAGCACAAATGTCTTAATACCTCAGGCTGTTGATGTTGCCATCCACTCTGCAGATCTCTTGCACGCCCCCATACTGAATCTGACCCTAAACAATGATTTTTCCTTCATCAAACTTGACTGATTTCTGTGAGAATCTTGGGTCCATGCGAGTTCCAGTAGGTCTTCTGCAGTATTTGTGATAATTGGGATGCAGTTCAACAGATGATTCATCGGAAAAATCTACCTTCTGCCACTTTTCCAAATGATCAACTAGAAGTCAAGTTATTATTTGTTGCTCTTACAACTGGGATCAACGACAAGACTTTTGTCAGGTAGTGTAATAAGCGTTTTTTTACAATATAACATACATTACGCCTATAGAAAGTCCTCGTAAACCTCATATACAAGTGTCTGTGTATGACTCACTGTGTCTGTTGGACACGGGGCGAATGCGTCTGGTCCTCGAGCTGCGTTTCTTAATGGCGATCGTGTCCTATGTGCAGAACGACAGAAGTGAATGAGAACACATGATGAGTCCGCTGAGTTACAAGAGATGACAGATACTGTAAACACACGAGTGATTCATGTAACACACTCACTATGCTGATGCCGAAGTCGTCCTCCACCACGTCCAGTATGTCTGCGTGCCTGTGAGCCCGTCTGGCCGTCCCTCCGTCCTCCAGCCGTCTCATCTGGGAAACCTGCCGGAGCTGTGATGATGAACAGATGCGTGAGGATGAGCGAAGCGTGCGCACATGCTCAGAATCAACAGACGAGTGGAGGGAGAAATTGGATTTGTGGTACCAGGGTTTTGTGTGTGGCGTAAAGCTCCTGCAGGATCTGGTCCACTATGGAGTTGGTGAGATACGAGACAACAGACAGCTTCACCTCCCTGTGAGTACAAGAGATGGACACACAAACATGTTAGATCATGTTGAAATCATGCTGGGAATGCAGTGGCTTTCCTACTTTTTTCAAATTATGGGTTGCATTTCAAGATTAGGAAACTTCCATTAAAAAAACTGAAACAGTTCACTTCAAATAACAAGGTTGTGCTTCTACAGATAATCCATTACCATAGTGAAAACTATGTTTGGTTTTGTGCTTTATTTTCATAAAAATAAACATTTTTGAAGTGACTCTTTTGAGTTCACTGTGTTTTGTTCCTCCAGTTTATTTTCTCATTGAATTTCCTACAGTAATAACCATTATGCTTCTGCATTATTGGTGCAGAAAGACTTGTTTCGAGTTTTTTGGGTTATCCGTGGTCCACTGAATGTAATTTGTTAATTCTAATGAATGTAATATTTGATGAATGAACTTAAGGAGAATAACAATACCTAATTGTATCTAGTTTTTATTTTTAAAGACTTCACTGATTTTAGTTTTATTGTTTAATTGATCTACTTTCATAGTATAAGCAAATCATCATGGAACGAAAGAAAAAGAGGGATAAAAAATTAATCAACTTATGAGGATAGGCACAGAGCATGTATCTGGACAAAAGGGTTCAAATAAAAAAAAAATAAT